>PVKU01003324.1:42498-183613 GCA_004027475.1 Anoura caudifer
AATCCTTTGTATTTCTGTGGTGTCAGTTGTAATCTCTCCTCTTTCATTTCTGATTGTGTTTATTTGGGTCCTCTCTCTTTTTTTCTTGATGAGCCTGCTTAAAGGCTTGTCAATTTTGTTTATCTTTTCAAAAAACCAGCTCCTGGATTCATTGATCTTTAGAATTGTGCTTTTAGTCTCTATGTCATTTAATTCTGCTTTGATCTTAGTTATTTCCTTCCTTCTACTTGCTCTGGGCTGTCTTTGCTGTTGATCCTCGAGTTCTTGTAGGCATAGGGTTAAGCTGTTTGTTTGAGATGTTTCTATCTTTTTTAGGTAGGCCTGTATTGCTATGAACTTTCCTCTGAGGACTGCCTTTGCTGTGTCCTGTAAGTTTTGGGTTGTTGTGAGTTCATTTTCATTTGTTTCCAGAAACTTTTTGATTTCTTCCCTAATTTCATTCTTGACACATTCATTGTTTCATAGCATGCTATTCAATCTCCATGATTTTGAGGGTTTTGGGTTTTTCCCCTTGGGGTTGGTTTCTAGTTTCAGTCCCTGTGGTTGGAGAAAATGCTTGGTATGATTTCAATTTTCTTGAATTTGTTGAGGCTTGCTTTGTGTGCTATCATGTGGTCTATCTTTGAAAATGTTCCATGTACATTTGAAAAGAATGTGTATTTAGTTTCTTTGGGATGTGTATTTCCTTTCTTTTGGGAAGGGCTCTATATATATCAGTTAAGTCCATTTCATCTAGGGTGTCGTTCAATGACACAATATCTTTGTTGATATTTTGTTTAGAAGATCTGTCCATTTTTGACAGTGGGGTGTTAAAATATCGTACTATAATTGTGCTGCTGTCAATATCTTTCTTGAAGTCCTCTAAGATTTTCTTGATGTATTTAGGTGCTCCTATGTTGGGTGCATATATATTTACAATGTTTATGTCTTCCTGGTGGATTCGTCCCTTGAGTATTATGAAGTGACCTTCTGGCTCTCTCTTTATGGCTCTTCTTTTGAAGTCTATTTTGTCTGATATGAGTATTGCTACCCCGGCTTTTTTTTCCTGTCCATTTGCTTGGAAAATTTGTTTCCAGCCCTTCACTTTGAGTCTGTGTAGGTCTTTTGTCCTGAGATGGGTCTCTTGTAGGCAGCATATGTGTGGGTCATGCTTTCTTATCCATTCAGCTATTCTATGCCTTTTGATTGGAGCATTTAATCCATTTACGTTTAAGGTTATTATTGATAGGTACTTATTCATTGCCATTTTTGTACCTGTGGTCCTCTCCCTCTCTTTCTCCTTTCCTTCCTTTCCTTAAAGCAGGCCCTTTAGTATCTCTTGCAGAGCTGGTTTGGTAGAGGTATATTCTTTTAGACTTCTTTTGTCTGGGAAGCTCTTTATTTGGCCTTCTATCTTGATTGAAAGCCTTGCTGGGTAAAGTAGTCTTGGTTGCAGGCCTTTGGTCCTCATTACTTGGAATATTTCTTGCCATTCTCTTCTGGCTTGGAGTGTTTCCATTGAGAAGCCAGATGCTAACCTAATCAGGGCTCCCTTGTATGCTACTTCCTTTTTCTCCCTTGCTGCCTTTAAGATTCTCTCTTTGTCTTGGAATGTTGCCATTTTAATTATGATGTGTCTTGAAGTGGGTCTCTTTGGGTTCCTTTTGATTGGGACTCTCTGTGATTCCTGGATTTGTGTGACTTTTTCTCTCATCAAATTAGGGAAGTTTTTCCATCATTACTTTTTCAAATAGGTTTTCTATCCCTTACTTTTCTTCTTCTCCCTCTGGTATCCCTATTATATGAATATTATTACGTTTCATATTGTCTTATACTTCTCTTAATCCCTCTTCATTTTTTCTGAGCCACTTTTCCTTTTCTTGCTCTTTCTGGATGCTTTTTTCTACTTGGTCCTCCAACTCGCTGATCCAATCTTCTGCTTCATCAGTTCTGCTTTTCATTCCTTCTACTGTGTTCTTCAGTTCAGAAATTGTATTTTTCATTTCCTCTTGGCCCTTGTTGATAGTTTCTATTTCCTTTTTCATGTTGATATAGTTTGCAGTGAGTTCCTTGTAGCTTCCCTGTAGTTTTTGGTAGCTCATTGAGAGCTCTTGGAGCTTCCTGACAACCATTGCTTTGAACTCAAAATCTGATAGTTGAGTTGCCTTTCATTTCATTTAGCATTCTTTCTGGGGCTTCCTCCTTTTCTTTCATTTGGGGATTGTTTCTTTGTCTTCCCATTGTTTGTGAGACTCTTCTTGTTAGCCTCAGCTTCTTAAATTGATTTGTTCTGGTTCCTGGGTTTATGGTGTGAACTTCTGTGGTAGAATGCTTGTGAAATTCAGTGGTGCTGTCTCCTTCAGGTATCCTGGTGTTTACAGCTTCCAGTGTTTCAGCTGTTGAAATGCCCCCTCTTTGGGACTAACTCTGGTCTTTCCACAGTTCCAGGGTTTTTTTGTTTTGTTTTGTTTTTATCTCACTCGTATGTGTTTAAAAAGAGAAAAGAGAAGGAAAGGAAAAAAAGAAAAGAAGGAAAAGGAAATAAAAAAATGAAAAGAGAATAAAGAAAAGCAGAATGAAAAAGAAAAGAAGAAAAAAGAGAAAAGAAGAAGAGATAAGCTTGGAAAGAAAGGAAGAAGGAGTAAAACAAGAAAGAAGTAATGAGAAGCAAAAAGGAGTTGAGGGGTAAAAAAGATCAAAATAATGAAAAATTAATAATAAAAAAGAGAAAAAGAAAAAACCCACAAAAAAATAAAAAAAAAAAACGAAAAACACCAAAACCACCAATTCTTGCTGTTATCAATCTTGCCAAGCTGCTTTTTCTGGCCTTGATGACTGCAGTGGCCAAGGGGTGACCGTATCGTTTTTTTCCTTGTTCAGCACTCAGTTTTCTTTGGCCTACTGTCCTCAGAGCTAGCCCAAGTCTCTCTGCACAGGGTCTCAGGTGTGTCTCCTGGGGGGGAAGGCACCAACTGTGGTCGTGCACGCGCAAGCGCCAATGATCTTTCAGCCTTCCTTGCACAGGTGCCAACTGTCCTGCGAGCATGGCTCGACCCCCACACAGGTTGCATACTGGTGTCTAAGATCTCCCAGCAGCCCACTCAGGTCTCCAATGGCACGATGGCGCGATGGCGCCGAGACCGTATAGCTGCTCCCTGCTGGTGCGAGCACTTGCACGTGGGCCGAGAGACCGTAAAGGTGCCCAGCGACTACAACACGGGTCTCTCAGTGGCGTGCTGGTGTGAACAATCCCCTCAGAGCTGTTTACAATGGTGGGTGGGCATAGACAAAAGTGCGAGCTCAAACGCTCAGTCCTCCCAGGGCTATGAGATCTTAACTCCTCTCTGTGAGATTTCAAGCAACCAGGTTTATCCCGGTGCTGCCAAGACCTTGTTTGGCTGATCAGGGAGTGGTTGACCCAGCTCCCTCCCTAGAGTCTTATGGCCAGCACTGGCCCGGGATCTCAGCCCCCGCCCTGGTCTCCGAGCTGCTGGAGTACTCTCCTTTTGTCTGGTTTTTCAATGTCTACTGCAATTTTCAATCACCTGTTTTCAAATATGCTGTGTTTCTGGTGTCTGTTGGCTGTGCTCCATGGAAAATTGGCCCGGTTTTTCACCTGTGTGAAGAAGGAAGAGAGATGTGCATCCTCTTACCACGCCGCCATCTTCTCTCTCCCTAACTTTTTAAATACTTTTTATTATTCTGTGTTATCTCTATCATTGGCTCATTAGCTCTACCTTTTTCTTTTTTAGTGGTTGCTCTAAGGTCTTATAATACACATTTTTTTTTACCTGTCACAATCTATCTTCAAATAATATTGTAGCACTTTATCTTAAGCATAATAATCTTTCAAAAGTATATTTCCATTTCCTGTCTCCCATTGTTTGTGCTAGTACGAAGTTAATTTTATTTCTGCATGTTATAATTTCCATAATATATTGCTACTATTTTTGCTTTAGAAAGTAAATTATCCTTTAAAGAGATTAAAAATAAGAAAAGACATTCTTCATATTTGCCCACTTTTTAATAATTTCCAGCACTCTACATTTCTTTACATAGATCCAGATTTCTTTCTAGTCTCATATTCCTTCCGTCTGAAGTATTTACTTTAATATTTCCTGTAATGCAGGTCTACAGGTGATAAATTCACTTAGCTTGTACTTTAAAAAAATCTTTCATTTGTGAGATATTTTCACTGAATATAGAATTATAGGTTGACATTTTCTTTTTCAGTATAGATGCTCCTCGACTTACAGTGGTATGTCGTCCCAATAAACCCATTGAATGTTGAAAGTATCGTGAAGTCAAAATGCAATACAACTAACCTACCAAACATCATACTTTAGCCTAGCTTACCCTAAATATGCTCTGAACATTTACATTAGCCTACAATTGGGTAAAATCGTTTAACACAAAGCTTAGTTCATAATAAAGTGTTGTCTATCTCAAGTAATTTATCATATGTATCACTTTGCACTATAGCAAAGTTGAAATACTGCAAGCTGCACCATCATAAGTTGGAACCATGTCTATTTTAAATATGCTACTCCATCATCTTCTGCCTTGCACAGTATCTGATGTCAAGTCTGCTGAATATATGTCTTCCTTATGGACTATTCCATTATTTTCTTGCCATTTTCAAGATTTTCCCCTTATCACTGATATTCAGCAGTTTGCCTATGATGTGCTAGCTGTGTTTTTATTTGTATTTATATTACTTGGGGTTCTCTGAGCTTCCTGGATTTGAAGTTTGTTGTTTTTCATTCATTCTGGGAAAATCTCAGCTATTATCTCCCGTCTTCCTCTCTCTCTTATTCTTGTAGGACTCAGTTAGATGTCTGCTTAGACCATTTCATATCATTCCACAGCTTTTGAATGCTGTTATTTTTTGTCCTGTTTTACTCCCTATGTTTCAGTGTTGACCTATTTTCAAATTCACTGATTCTTTCCTCTGCTATGTCCATTGTGTTAATAAGCCTGTTGAAGGAATTCATGTCTCATATCAAGGTTCCCTTAGTCTGCTAGAGCAAGCCCTATCTGTAAATACAGTCAAATTGGGGGTGTTCCTCCCAAAATTTATAAGTTGAACTAACAGACTAATGTTTAACTAACATATAAATTTGGGGGGAAAGGAGAGAGGTCACAATTTAGTCCATGAAAATGCTGTTCTTTTCTAGCATTATCATGTAACTCTTTTTTAGAGTTTCCATTCATCTGATAAAATTCCCTGTCATGCATGCTGTTCACCTCTTCCACTAGAAACTTTTAACATATTAATTATAGTTATTTTTTGTTTATTTTTATTAAACCATTTTCTGTTATTATTCTATTACAGTTTCTTGATTTTTCCCCCTTTGCCCTCCTCTGCCCATTCCATCCCCCACTCCCACAGTGAATTCCCACACCGTAGTTATTTTAAAGTCTCCGATAGTTTGAACATCTGAACCATCTCTATGTCTAACTCTGGTAACTGCTTTATCTACTTTTACTTTCCTTTTTGGTATCTCTTGTAATTTGAATGTTGGATTTGGTATGTTTAAGAATAGTAGAGACTGAGGTAAATAACATCTATACCCAGAAATGGGTGTGCAGGTTCTTCTATCAGACAATAAGTATGTGGATTAATTCAACTGAGGGTGTACCCAGGGCCAGCTTCATGGCACAAAACCCCATTGCTTAGAAGTACCCTGCACTTGTACTCTGCTGTTACTACCTTGAAATTCTTTGAAAATTTGAACAAGAAACCTCACATTTACATTCTGCACTGGGCCCTGCAAATTACATTGCTGGTCCTGCTCATAAGTATGAGTTTGTAAGTGCTTCAGGAATACAGAAATAAGGAATGTTTTATAGGAATAATGGGAATTTCAAATGAACTTTATGTATGAGTATACCTGAGTTAGAAATAGAAACAATGGGCAAGCAAATATATCCAGCCAATAAGATAGTGACCTTCAAAAGCTACTAAGGTGTAATCTAGAAATGGAATGTCATAGGCCACTAATAGAACCAGATGTTGCCTCAAAGACTTCCACCATAAAGTAACATAAATTAGGTTAAGTAGATAATATGATTAGTCAGAATTTTCCTGTAAAACTGAACTCATCAGGTTAAATAAATGATCAATGTGAATATGTTTTTAAAGATAGAATAATTAGAATAAACTAATACCTTATAACCTGATAAATGATCTTTTGATTGTATTATAAATTTGACTATTTATTGAATTCAAGTATAATAATATTTTTTCTTTAAAAATAATATATAATTGTATGCTTTTTGTAAATGAAATACAAGAAAATTTATTTTAAATCACTAAAGGATAATGAAGATGCAAAACATAGGTTAAATAATATGTCAAAATTAATCAAAATACAATACTATATATTTTCTTTCCATTAGAGAAATGAAAATACAATGACAAATAAAAATAAAACTATAAGGGAAAAAAACTCAAGCCTATCTGAAATTTAGTTTCTCTTTTAAAGTGAGTTGCTAAGATAAAGTTTAGTTGTTAGTAAGATAAAAAATAACAATGACAAGCAAGATAGATGTTTATATCTCTTTCAAGTTTAAGAAGACCAAGGAGCGATAGTCCAGACCGTTTTTTTCTCCCCGGTGTGAGGGACCAGGCTCTTTTCATCTTCTTTCTACTCTATGGATGGCTTGTGACTTGCATTTTCAAGAGTTCTCATGGTGTAATATGACTGCTGGAGCTCTAATTATTATGTCTGCACTTTAGCCATTAAGGAGGAAAGACATCACAGAATGATAAAGGAATCAAGTCAACAAACCATTTCTTTTATTTTTAATTTTCCCACCTTTATTGATATTTATTGACAAATAACATTGTGTAAATTGAAAGTGTACAATAATATACATATGTATTCCAACAAACCTTTAAACCCCTATAAACTTTTATGCAGCCAACATAGAAGCACCTAAATATATAAAACAAATATTGATGGACATAAAGGCAGAGATTAATAGTAATACAGTCATAGTATGGGAATTTAACATCTTGCTGTCATCACTGGATAAATCTTCCAGAGAAAAAATCAACAAAGAAACAGCAGCATTAAATGACACATTAGACCAGATGGAGTTCATTGATATTTTTAGAACATTTCACAACAATTCTGCAGGATATACATTTTTTCAAGTGCACATGGAACATTTTCCAGGAGAGACTGGCTGTTAGGGCACAAAGCAAGTCTCAATAAATTTAAGAAGATTGAAACCATATCAAGCATCTTCTCCAACCACAATGGTATTAAACTAATTACAGGAAACAAGTAAAAAACACACAAACACATGAAGACTAAATAACATATTACAAAACAATGAATGGATTAACAATGAGATCAAGGAAAAATCGAAAGAAGCTCAAAATGAGAAGAAAAAAAGAAATAATAAAGCTCAGAGGGGAAATAAATGAAATAGAGTCCAAAAAATAATATAAAAGATCCAATTCCAAAAGCTACAATGAAACCAAGAGCTAGTTCTTTGAAAAGATAAACAAAATTGATGCAGTACAGTAAGAACTCTCCTGAAAAAAAAAGCCACTACCATGTGAGCCAGTTACCTTGGCCTGCATCTCAGTCTCCACTGCTACAGGCCAGCTCAGATGCCAAAGATCTAACTTGCAGCCATAAGCAGCAGTGAGTGCTTCAAGAGTGGACGATCGATCTGGCCATGGGCCTGGGAATGACCTACTGGTGCAGACTGTGATTGTGGAATGAGAAGCCATGACAGAGTGGTTTCCTGTTGTTTCCTTATCTCTTCCAGACATCTGTTATCACTGTGGTGAGTCTGGTCATCTTGCCAAGGATTGTGATCTTCAGGAGGATGCCTGCTATAACCGCAGTAGAGGTGGCCACATTGCCAAGGACTGCAAAGGAACTAAGAGAGAGTGACAACAATGCTGCTACAACTGTGGCAGACCAGGCCATCTGGCTCAAGGCTGTGACTGTGCAGATGAGAAGAAGTGCTATTCTTGTGGAGAATTTGGACATATTCAGAAAGACTGCACCAAAGTCAAGCGCTATAGGTGTAGTGAAACTGGTCATGTGGCCATCAACTACAGCAACACAAGTGAAGTCGACTGTTACTTCTGTGGAGAATCATGGCACCTTACACAAGAATGCATGATTGAGGCCACAGCTGAATTATTTTCCTTTGTTGTCTCTCCTTTTTCTGGTTGATGGTTGTATTATTTTCTCTGAATCTTCTTCACTGGCTAAAGATTGGCAGATACCACCCACTACCAAGCCAGTGAGTTTCACTTGCCATGTAAAAGGAGGAAAGGGGTGGGAAAAAAAATCAACTTTCTGCATTTAACTACCAAAAAAAGTTTATGTTTAGTTTGGTAGAGGTGTTACGTAGAAGCTTTGGTAAATAACCCCCTTTCTATGCCATTGGTGAATAGGGACAGATGAATGGGAAGGGTTGAATCAGACCAGCAAGCCCATTCTGGATTTCTTGAATATGTTCCCTTGTAGGAGGTAAAAACCAATCCTGGGAGTGTCTGTGAGCTTCCATTAATAACATTAATTTTAGCATAATAATGGCCTTGGATTGTCTGACCTCAGTAGCTGTTAAATAACATCAAGTAACAACTGTATCAGGCATAGAACATACATAGAATATACAGTTGAGTGGGAGTAAACAAAATAAAAAAATAAGTATGTGTGTTAAAAATATAATCAAAACTGGTTAAAAAAAGTTTTAACCAGACTCATCAAGAAAAAAAGAGAAAGGACCCAAATAAATTAAGTCAGATAGAGGAGAAGTGACAACTGACACCACAGAAATACTAAGGATTATCAGAAAATACTATGAACTATTATAAGCCAACAAATTGGACAACCTGGAAGAAATGGACCAATTCCTAGAAACATGCAATATTCCATGACTGAATCAAGAAGAAACAGAAAATCTGAACAGACCAATTATGATCAATGAAATCAAAATAGTAATTTAAAAACTCCCAACAAACAATAGTTCTAGACTGAACTTTACCAAATATTGAAGTTCTAGGTGAACTTTACCAAATATTAGAAGAAGAATTAACACCCACCCTTCTCAAATCATTTCAAAAAATTCAAGAGGAGGAAAGGCTCCCAAGCTTACTTTATGAGACCAGCATTATCTTTATTCCAATACCTAACAAAGACATTACCAAAAACAGAAAATTATAGGCCAATATCCCTGATGAACATAGATGCAGAAATCCTCAACAAAATATTAGCAAACTGAAATATGCAATACATTAAAAAGATCATACATGATGATCAAATGGTATTTATTCCTGAGATGCAAGGTTGGTTCAATATCTGTAAATCAATTAAGATGATATACTATATAAACAAAATAAAATATAAAATCATATAATTTTATCAATAGATGCAGAAAGAGACTTTGAGAAAACCCAGCACCCATTTATGATAATAAAAAATAACTTTTTAGCAAAGTGAGAAGAGAGGGAACAAACCTTAATATAATAAAGGTCATAAATGACATAACCACAGTTAACCACATATTCAACAGGGAAAAGCTAGAAGTATTTTCCTAAATATCAGGAACAAGACAGGGATGTCTGCTTTCACAACTCTTATTCAACATAATATTGGAAGTTCTACCCACAACAATCAGACAAGAAGGAAAAAAAGTCATCTAAATTGGAAATGAAGAAGGAAAACTGTCATTATTCGCAGATGACATGTTACTATACATACAGAACCCTAATAATTCCACCACAAAACTATTAGAACTAATAAATGAATTCAATAAAATAGAAGTATACAAATAAATATTCAGAAATTGATTGCATTTTTATATACTAATAATTAATTATCAGAAAGACAAACTAAGAAAACAATCCCATTTACAATGCATCAGAAAATTAAAATAAAACACCTAGGAATAAATTTAACCAAAAAAGTAAAAGACATGTACTCAGAAAATTATGACATTGAAGAAGATACAAATAAATGGAGGCATATACTGTATTTATAGACGGAATTAACATTGTTACAATGTCCATACCACTCAAAGCAATGTACAGATTCAATACTATCCCTATCAAGATACCAATGGTGTATTTCATAGAACTAAAGGAAATACTCCAAAAATTTATATGGAACTACTCAAGATCCTGAATAGCAACAGAAATCTTGAGAAAGAACAAAGTTGGAGGTGTCATGCTGCCTGATATCAAACTATACTATAATCAAAACAGCATGGCACTGGCATAAAAACAGACACATGGATCAATGGAACAGAATAAAGAGCCCAGAAATAAGCCCATACCTAGGTCAACTAGTATATGACAAAGGAGATAAGAACATACAATGGGTTAAGGACAGTCTATTCAATAAATGGTAATAAAAATCAGACAAATAATTCTTACACCATATACAAGAATAAGCTTCAAAATAGATTAAAGACTTAAATGTAAAACTCAAAACCATAAAACTCCTAGAAGAAAACATAGGCAGTAAGCTCTCATACATTTCTGTTAGCAATATTTTTCTCATATATGTCTCCTTGAGCAAGGGAAACAAAAGAACAAGTAAACAAATAGGACTACATAGACAAAATGAAAAAACAACCTGCTGAATCAGGGAAGATATTTACCAATGATACACCTAATAAAGGGTTAATATCCAAAATTTATGAAGAACTCATACAAATCAACAGCCAAAAATCAAACAATCCAGTTAAAAACTGGGCAGAGGACCTGAATAACCTCATTTCCAAAGAGGATGTACAGATGACCAATATACATATGAAAGGGTACTCTACATCAGTAATCATCAGAGAAATGCACATGAAAACCACGATGAGATACCACTTCAAACCTGTCAGAATGGCTATCATCAATAAAGCAACAAACAACAAGTGCTGGCCAGGATGTGGAGAAAAGCGAACTCTAGTGCACAGTTGGTGGGAATGCAAATTGGTGCAACCACTATGGAAAACAGCATAGAGATTACTCAAAAAATTAAAATGGAACTGTCTTATGACCCAGCAATTCTACTTCTGGGAGTATATCCGAAGAAACATGAAACACTAATTGGAAAGAACATATGCACTCCTATGTTCATTCAAGTGTTATTTACAATAGGCAAGATAGGAGAGGACCCAGTGCTCACCAAAAGACGAGTGGATAAAAAAAAGGTGTGGTATATATACAATGGAATATTACTTGGCCATAAAAATGGACAAAACCTTACCATTTGTGATAACATGGATGGACCTAAAGGGTATTATGCTAAGTGAAATAAGTTGGATAAAGAAAGACAAATACCATATGATTTCACTTATATGTGGAATCTGAAGAACAATATAAATGAACAAACAAAACAGAAACAAACTCATATATGCAGAGAACAAACTGATGCTTGTCAGAAAAGATGGGTTTGGAGGGGCTGAGTGAAAAAGGTGAAAGGATTAAAAGTACAAATTGCTGATTACAAAATAGTAACAGGCATATAAAGTACAGCAAAGGGAATATAGTCAGTAATACTTTAATAACTATGTATGGTGCCAGGTGGGTACTTAAATTATTGGGGAGGTCACTTCATAAATTGCAAAATTGTCTAAACACTATGCTGTATATCTGAAACTAATATAAAATAATATTGAATAACAGCTCTAATAGAAAAATAAAATTTAAAAAATCCATAAGTTTTTACATTTAAAAATTGCAATGTGTATAAAATATTACACATTGTAGACATTTTATTCTTAACATTTTAGGTCAAGGACCCTTTTGAAAAAGCTAATGAACACTATGGATCTTTTCTGCAGAAAAGTGCACACCCCAATAAACCTTTTGGCAAATGTTCTAAGAGGTCATGGGCCACCTATTTTGTTTGGTCATGGATCTAAAATTTTAAAATTCATGAACCAAACTCATTGTAGTAAGTTAACATTTCTGGTTTCTAGCATGGTGGAAGAATAGAAACAATCACTGTCTAAATAAAAAGATTACTATAAATCAGATGTTGCAAAGGCTACAGATGGGTTTTGTCTGGCTTACTTGGTGTTTTGATATTTTCTCCAAAACAATCATTAGTGTTTGTAAAAGGGGAGATTTCACACAAGGTCCTATATTTTCAAAGTTTCTTCAAAAAAATAAAAAACACCTAGTATCAATGGACACACTTTGCTCCCTTACAGTCTGCCAGAGCTTCCCGCGCACTTCCGCTTGTCTTGTGCTCACTAATCCTGCTGTACAGCCCTTATAGGTATGTGGGTTTGGAACTCCCAAATAAATCTTGGATTTACATCTTTAAAACCCTAATATTCCATCACTTTCTTGCTTTTATCTTGAGTTTAGGGATAAAACAAACAAACAAAAAATAATTGGGAGTGGAGCATGAAGCTGCTTCATCACTGGGTAATTTCCCTTACAAGTTTATTACCTTAGTTGGATGTAGTCTTATTATAGGAAGTGACACTGAAGTGAGAACATGGGACCCACCTGTTGGAAGTTCCACTCAGGGTGCAGTTTCTACCCTCACCGTCTGTTCGTGGGGCCTCCCATTCATCTCCTTGGTGCTCTGGTGTGCTGCCTTGACAGACGGCTCAGTTCAGTGTCATACATAATATTTCTCTGAATACTTTTTCAACCTCTAACTTGTATTTAACATTTTTAGGTGATAATTTTCTCTACAATCATCCTAGGTAGTTTACAAAGGACAATATAGTAAACATTATATAAATGTATTATTTATTTATTACTTATTGAGCACTTATATGTCAGGCACTGTTTAAAATGCTATTATTAACTCATTCATTCTTCACAGATACCCTACAGTATAGGCCCTATTATTCTCATGTATCTGGAACTGGACAGAATAAGCTTTCAATGACAATTAATAAGTAAAATTCCAAAATGATTTTTAGTTATAAAGTAATGAAACTTTAAAAAGTTGAACTCACTCTACTTGGATATATTTAAATATTTAAAATCAAAATATATTTCATAGTTTAATTTTTCAACTACATAGGTGATTAAATTCTGGTTTTGAGGCTCCAAATTAATATAATTGAGTTATCAAAAAATGAATTGGTCTATTGGAGATTTTTGCTACCAAAGATTCATCACAGGGAAGAAAAGGGTGATTTCCTCAAATTCCATTCTAGAATTTGGGGTTCTCCCATCCCAGGGATGCAATTTATAGATTGTTTATTTGATTTCAGGACACCAAGGAGGCTGACCCAAATAAGCCTTTTGTGGAGGATGACCTAGATTAATTTGAGATAAACAGCCTAAATTGTCTGTGAGTATAAATGGATATGCAAATAATGTTTTGAAGGGAATGGAGATGGGTAACATAGAAGGGAGTCAGAGACCAGAGCCTGGAGGGTAGGTCTGGACAATGACCATCTGGAAGTAACAAAAAAGGCAGGTCACAGGCCTCTCCCTGCTTTTCCTGGGTCCTGGCAAAATCCAAAGGAAGGGAAGAGAATTATTTGCCATGTGTACGTGGGTGGTGGATGATATTAGATTTTTGTTGATCTTTGCAAGTGGAAGCTTGAAGCCAGATAAGATGTGATTTTAAAAAACCAGTAAATGTGGTACTTTTTATTCTTTCAGCACTGTGTATGAATTCTTTCCTCTTATACCCAATGTTTGTTTTTCTGCTCTTAAGCAAAACTCCTTTTGTGAGTGGACTTTTTTTTTTTTTTTTCATTTCCTCTACCTCATTTTTACTGCCTTGGTTTTCCTAGGTTAGCTGCAGTGGCTAGTTGCCTTTATACTGATTCCTACAGACTTATCGTGCCTTAGCTCCTAAGTCAATACCTCCTAAGGCCAAGTACACTATAACTTGGTGAGCATTATACAAGCATCACCCACACACACTCCCAGGCTGAGAAGCAGTTGTGACTGGTTCCTAAATGGCTACCTGAGCCTTCTTGCTGGCCTTCAAGAATCTTAGAATTACCCTGTACCAGGGGTGTCCAAACTTTTGGCATCTCTGGTCCACACTGCAAAACAAGTTGTCTTGGGTCACACATTAAATACATTGCAACATATAATCACAAAAAAATCTCAGAATGTTTTAAGTAAATTTACAATTTTGTGCTTGGGTGCATTCATAGCCATCATAGGCAGCATGCAGCCTGTGGGTCATGGGTTGGACATCCTTGCCAGTAACCCCAAAATTCCACTCCTGGGTATATACCCAAGGAACCGGAAAGTATATGTTCACACAAAAGTTATTCATGAATGCTCATTGGAGTATTAGTCAATACTCATTGGAGTAAAAGCAAAAAAATAGAAACAATTCAAATGTTAATGAACAGGTGAATGAATACACAAAATGTGGCATATCTATTTAATTAAATATGATCCAGTGATAAAAAGAAATAAAGTACCAACACATGCTACAACACTGATGAACCTTGAAAAAATTATGCTGAGTGAAAGAAACCAGATACAAAGAATATTTTGCATGATTCCATTTATGGGCACTATTCAGAATAGCAAATCCATTGAGACAGAAAGTAAGTTGGAGTACCAGGGACTAAGAACAGGGGAGATTGGGAGTGATTCCTAATAGGTACAGCTTTCTTTCTGGAGTGATGGAAATATTCTGGACTTTGACAGTGGTGATGGTGGCATGATATCATAAATACTCTAAAAACCACTGAATTATATACATTAAAATGGTAAATTTTATGTATGTGAATTACATCTTAATTTAAAGTTTTAATATTCTTAAGCAAGAAGGAAGAAGAGGCAGTAGAGGAATAGGAGGAGAAGGGGAAAGAAAGAAGAGGGAGAATAAAAATCCATGAGCTTTGAGCCACAGCTATACCCTTCTTTGTGGCCCAGGCTGACACCTTAACCTCCCATTCTGAGGGCCTGCTGTGTATCCCCTTCCAGAGGACAGCCTATGGTTGAAGACCCAGCTATTGGCATTGTGTTTCCTGACCCCCAGCTTTGTCCTTCACTTCAGCTCTGCTCTGAGTAATGGTTGCTGACCAACTTCCCACCCCTGTATGGGCCCTCCGATTTGGACCCCCAAACTAACTCCCACCTGAGTCACCCCTGAAGTGTGGACACTGTACCTCAGGAGTCCAGCCATCCTACAGTCAGGTGCATTTCCTTTGGCCTAAGAAAATAGATTTTAGACTTTGTTTCAGAAATAAAGATACCATATTATTATGGGGGGAAGTGTTAACCCAAAAAGATACATTGAAGCCCTAACCCTCAGTACCTCAGAATGTGACCTTTATAGGGATCATCAAGTTAAAATGAAGTCATTAGGATTATGATGGGTCCTAATTGAATATGACTGGTATCCTGATAAAGAGAAGAAATTTGGACACATACACACAGAGGTAAGACAGCAGAGGGAGAAGATGGGCATTTAAATAGAGTCATGCAACCACAAAGCTGGGAACACTAAGAATTACTGGCAAGCACCAGAAGGTAGAAGAGGAAAGGAAGGATCCTCCCTTAGAGCTGAGAGAACAGGGCCCTACCAACACCTTGATCTCAAACTCCCGGCCTCCAGAACTGTGAGAGAATTGATTCCTGTTGTTTTAAGCCACCTCATTTTTAAAATTTATTTTTTATTTAATCATAGTATGCATACAATCTCATAGTTGTTATATTAGTTTCAGGTGTACAATATAATGATTCAACATCATTATATTACAGCTTCCATATCTTGGCTATTGTAAATAATGCCGCAATAAACATAGGTGTGCAAATATCTTTCAAATCAGTGTTCTTGTTTTCTTTGGATAAATACCCAGAAGTGAAACTTCTGGGTTGCATGGTATATCTATTTTTAGTATTTTTAGGAATCTCCATACTGTTTTCTATAAGGGCTGAATCAGTTTGCAGTCCCACCAACAGTGCATGGGGCTCCCTTTTCTCAACATTCTCACCAACACATATTATTTTTTGACTTGATAATAGCCATTTTGACTGGTGTGAAGTAGTATCTCATTGTGATTTTCGTTCGCACTTCCCTCATGATCAGTGATATTGAGCGTCTGTCTGTATGTCTTTTGGCCATCTGTATGTACTCTTTGGAGAAATGTCTCTTCAAATCCTCTGCCAATTTTTCAATCGTAGTGTTTTTGTTGTTGTTATTGAGTGGCATGAATGTTTCATATACTTTGGATATCAACTCCTCATCATATATATCACTTGCAAATAAATTCTCCCAGTCAGTAGGCTGCTTTTTTGCTTTGTTGAAGGTTTCATTTCCTTCATTGTGCAGAAGTTTTTTCACTTAATGTAATCCCATTTGCTTATTTATTTTATTTCCCTCACTTAAGGGGATGTATCCAAAAAAATATTACTCACACTGATGTCAAATAATTTACTTCCTATGTTTTCTTCTAGGAATCATAAGCTTTCAGGCCTTACATTTAAGTTGTTAACTCATTTTTACTTTATTTTTGCATATGGTGTGAGAGAGTGATTCAGTTTCATTTTTTTACATGTATCTGTCCATTTGTCCCAACATTTGTTGAAGAGACTGTCATTACTCTAGATATAGATTAGCTGACCTTTATCATAGATTGCTTGACCATATGAGTGAAGGTTTATCTCTGGGATCTCTATTCTATTCCATTGACCTGTGTGTCTGTGTTTGTGCCAGTACCACACTATTTTGATTATTATAGCTTTGTAGTACAGGGAGCATGATACCTCCACCTTCATTTTTCTTTCTCAACATTGCTTTGGTTATTTGGGATATTTTGTGGTTCCATATAAATTTTAGGATTCTTTGTTCTAGTTTTGAGAAGAATGACATTGGTATGTTGATAAGAATTGCACTGAATCTATAAATTGCTTTGGGTGGTATGGTCATTTTAATAATATTAATCCTTCTTATCTGTGAGCATGGTATATACTCTCATTTGTCTGTGTCCTCTTCAATTTCTTTTTTCAGTGTCCTAGAGTTTTCAGAGCCTCTCATCTTCTAGGTTAAGTTTATTCCTAGATATTTTATTCTCTTTGATGCACTTGTAAATGGAATTGTTTTCCTCATTTCTCCTTCTGATTGTTCATTATTAGTGTGTTGGAAGATGAAAGATTTGTGTTCAACAGACAAATATTAATTTTGTATACTGCTTCTGTACCAAATTCTTTTATTAATTCCATTAATTTTTTTTATTAAGCCACCTTATTTTTGTACTTTGTTGTGGTAGCCCTAGGAAACTAATACAAATATAAAAGCAGTAGATTGTTTGGGTGTGAATAGCAGAGGTTCATACATTTAAAAAAGAGACTATCAGAGACTTCTGGCCAAGATGGAGGTGTAGGTAGATATGCTTTGCTTTCTTGCACAACCAAAAGAAGGACAATAACCAATTTAAAAACAAAAAACAACCAAACCTGGCAGAAAATTGAACTGTATGGAAGGAGTTAAAAAAGAAACATTCATCCAGACTGGTAGAAGGGATGGATGGGCAGCTGTGGTGGAGAGGACAGGCAGTAAGGCTGTGGACCAGGCAGGCAAGTCAGCGGCTGGCAGTCCTTGTGGTCCCACATTCACGTGTGGATAAGCTGGGAGGAACAACTGGGGAGTAAAACAAAGCATGCAACCCAGGGTTCCAGCATAGGAAACTAAAGCCTCAAAACCTCTGGCTGTAAAAATCTGTGGGGATTGCAGAGGTGGGAGAATCTCCCAGCCTCACAAGAGAATTCTTTGGAGAGACCCATGGGGTCCTAGAACAGTCACAATCCCACCTATCTGGGAATCAGCACAAGAAAGACCCAATTTGCTTGTGGGTAGTGAGGGAAGTTACTGAAAGTGGGGCAAGAGCCCAGCAGGTGGCATTGTTCCCTCTCTGACACCTCCCCCCAAATACAGCACCACAATGCAATGAAGTGGGTTGCCCCACCCTGGCAAATACATAAGGCTCTGCCCCTTGAACATAATAGGTGCACGGAGATAAAGAAATATGGCTGAAATGAAAGAACAGATCAAAACTCCAGAAAAAGAACTAAGTGACAAGAAGACAGCCAACCTATCAGATGCATAATTCAAAACACTGGTCATCAGGATGCTGACAGAAATGATTGAGTATGGAAGGAAAACAGAGGAAGAAGCGAAGGCTATGCTAAGTGAAATAAAGGAAAATATACAAGGAACCAACCGTGAAGAGAAGGAAACGGGGACTCAAATCAATGATTTGGAACAGAAGGAAGAAATAAACATTGGGCCAAAACAGAATGAAGAAACAAGAATTCAAAAAAATGAGGAGAGGCTTAGGAACCTCTGGGACAACTTTAAACATTCCAACATCTGAATCATAGGTGTGCCAGAGGAGAAGAGGAAGAGCAACAAGTTGAAAACTTATTTGAACAAATAATGAAGGAAAATGTCCCCAATCTGATGAAGAAAATAGACCTCCAGGAAGTCCAGAAAGCTCAGAAGAGTACCAAAGAAATGGACCTAAGGAAGCACACACCAAGACACATCATAATTAAGTTAACCAAGATTAAAGATAGGGAGAGAATCTTAAATGCACCAAGAGAAAAGAAGAGAGTTACCTACCGAGGCGTTCCCATAAGACTATCAGCTGATTTCTCAAAAGAAACTTTACAGGCAAGAAGGGGCTAGAAAGAAGTATTTGAAGTCATAAAAAGTAAGGACCTACGTCCAAGATTACTCTATCCAACAAAGCTATCATTTAGACTGGAAGGACAGATAAAGTGTTTATCAGATAAGATCAGGTTAAAGGAGTTCAACATAAGCAAGCCCTTATTATATGAAATGTTGTAGGGCCTTATCTAGGAGAAAGAAGATCAAAACTATGAACAGTAAAATGACAACAAACTCATAGCTATCAACAACTGGACCTAAAAACAAAAGCAAACTAAGCAAACAAGTAGAACAGGAACAGAAATAAAGATCACATGGAGAGTTATCAGGGGAGTGGGGGAGTGAATGGGGGCAGGCACAGGGAATAAGAAGCATAATTGGTAGGTACAAAATAGGGGGATGTTAAGAATACTATAGAAAATGGAGAAGCCAAGGAACATATGTATATATGACCCATGAACATGAACTAAGGTGGAGGAATATTGGAAGAAGTAGTGGTACCAGGCAAAGGGGGATAAAGGGAAGAAAAAAATGGGACAACTGTAATAGCGTAATCAATAAAATATACTTTAAAAAGAGAAACTATCAGTACTACTTATAAAAAGGAACGAACTACTGATACACACAGCAACTTGAATGGGTCTCCAGGGAATTATGCTGAGTGGAAAAAAGCCCATCTCTAAAGGTTACAAACTGTATGATTACATTTATGTAACATTCTTTGCATGGCAAAATTATAGCGATGGAGAAAAGATCAGTGGTTGCGGGGGTGGCAAGGCAGGGCGGGGGGCGGGGAGGTGGCTGTGAGTGATCCTGAGATAGGAACTCTTCTGAATCTTGGCAGTGTCACAGATGTCTCTCTCTCCCTGTCTCAATCTCTGTCTCTGTGTGTGTGTGTGTATGCATGACAAAACTGTACAGAACTGCACAGAACTAAATCCACAAAAATGAATGCATAAAAAACTGACAAAATTTGAATATGGCAATGATTTGTGTCAGTGTCAATTTCCTGAGTGTGATCTTGTACTGTAGTTTCCAGTAAACACAGCTCTACTTGGTCACCTCCCCTTGCTTTTCTCCGGCAGGAGTGAACATGCAGCATGGGCTGCACTCCCAGGGCAGCTGCCCCCAGTCGGCCTCACGGCGGCGACCCCTCCGCTGCTACTCACCAGTGAGGTCCGTTCCCTCAGTGTAATCAGAGGGACAGGTGGAGCGCAGGGTCACTTGCCCGCCAGCCCAAGGTTCAAAGGTGCAGGGAAACTTGGAAAGGTGAAATCGGAGCAACAGGCGGAGACAAGCTAAGGAAGGTCAAGAGGAGCAGGAGTCCGGTGTGGACGCCCACTGGCCGCGATTCCTGGAAAGACTTTGCTTCCAGAAGGTTTTGTCCACTCCCTCTGCGTGGGGACATGAAACTGAATGGACTTTTGGGGTCACAAGAAGCAAGGAGGGTGGAGGGGGAGAAATGCAGTTCTCCGCAGATGACCGCCCGGGTCTCTGCTCTGCGCGGCCCGCAGTGCTCCAGGGACTTGGGGCGGCGGCACGGGGATCAGCCGGGGCTTTTTCTAGAGGAGGGGGTGGGGATGCTGAGTCACAGATCTGTCCTGCTTCTCACCTCTCCCCAGCCCTCCGGGGGCTAAAGCAAAAGCGAAAGCGAATGCACGCAAGGCGGCTTGTCCAGGGAGCTTCGCCGGTCACCTCCTCGGGGACCGTCGGGCATCTGCATGCGCTGGCGGCAAGGCTTCCCCATCAGTGGGAGGAGATGGTGGTCGAGGGTAAGGCTATGGCCCGCCTGCGGCTCCGGGACTGCTGGCTCAGCTACCTCCCCACGCTGCTGCTGCTGCTGCTGCTGCTCCGGCCGCCAGCGACGCTGGGTAAGGAGAGGCGTGCGCGCTTGGCGGGGCGGCAGAAAGAGGCCCGGGCGCCGCCTGTAGACAGCACTGGGAACCCCACCTACAGCGCCAGCCAGCGGGTCTGGGAGAAAAGGGGTGTGCGCCGACTTGAGATGGGGCGCTGCATCTCCTAGTTGGGAACATGTGGAGGGGGCAGTGGCTAGGTGCAGAGCGCGGGTCCCTGCGCCCCCACCCACGCTGCCTGGCCAGGTCACTCAGGGGAGGGGAGCTGCGAGGCTAGGCTTTTAATACGACCTGTTCCCGTTCCGAGGCAAAAGGAAAAGTTTGGAGTTTGCAGTGGAAAATCCGAGTTGGAGTTTTACTGCAGTTTGGAGAAATCGTGAGCGCTCTTCTCCGACCTGTGCGAACGTTGCAAAGTAGGCAGTCTCCGTAGACTTCGGAGGAAGACGACCCCACCAAAACCCTCAGAAAAAAAGCAAATAATCGTGGTGGGTAGTAGTAGGACCGGGTAAGGACTGCGTCCCTGGGGAGAGATAACGTTTCGGGCAGGTTGTACATCTGGGGAATTTGGAAACAGCTCCAAATTCTTGAGCAGCAGGAAACTGTGGGAAGGCGTAGGGTAGTGGGGCAGCCTGGAGTATGCGCTCCCCGGCAAAGGGGAAGAAATGAAATCGGTGTTAGTTTGATGTGGTTCGCATAGATGTAATCGCAGGGAGGGAGAATCGAAAGAGTGACTGATAGATTTTTCTCCTGGGAGCTAGAGTGGAGAGAGAAGAAAGGTTGAGAGATAGATAGTCTGGCGTTATCCATACTGCTTTTTAGTTTGGAAGCTCCTTGAGGGTCTGATGAAAACTACAAACCCTCTGCCCAGAAAAATGCATAAGTGCATATATTTACAAAACGCACATATAATTTTGGGGTCGTGGACCCACTGAAGGCCATCCATGGACTCCCCAGGGGAGTTAGTAAATTCATTATATCTCTCACTTCCGTGTGTGTGTGTTTAAGGCAATACTCCCCATCATTTACATCCAGTCAGTCAGACCAGTTTAGCCACTACCTGATCAGAGACATCCACCCTAACCTGGGTTGGTGTGAAAGCCATAGCTCTGTGAATTCCATAAAGTTTCATTTTCGTAAGACTGTCTTTGGAGCCCCCCGCCCCCATCTGGTTACCTGAGTTATGTTGTTGGGTCCTCCCAGCTGACTAACCAGTATCCTACATGACCCTTAGAAGATGCAGGAGATAGCCAGGGGACTTCAGCAGCCATGAAAGTGAAATGCAGCTTTAGTCAGAAGCCAGCAAAAAGGAGCTATCAAAGTGCAGAGAGGAACGCTGCAGTCAAGATCTCTAAAGCTCATCAACTACAGCTTTTATATTGCAAAGTTATTGCTGCCAGTGGTAACTCCTGATGTTTCCTAGTTTTTCTTACACAGCTTTACTGAGGGATAATTGATAGATAAACCGCATACATTAAAATTGCATGATTTGATACATTTAGAGGAATTGTATACACTCATATAGCCATCACCATGATCAAGAGAATAGACATCATAGTCACTACCAAAGGTTTCATGTCCTTCATATTCCTTTTCTCCCAAATAGCCCTGTCTCCCAGGCAACGACCATCTGCTTTCTGTCAGTACTAATTTGTTGCATTTTATAGAATTTAATAGCAATGTGATCATAGTATGTAGTCTTTCTCATCTGGATTCTTTCATTTATAGTAACCGTCTAAGAATTAATTCGCATTGTTACTTGCATGAATAGTACCTTTCTTTTTATTGCTGAGTATTATTCCATTGCATAGATATCACCCAGTTTGGTAATCCATTCACTTTTTTTTCAAGTACCTTTATCTTTATATTTCTTCTTCTAGTTTTCTTTTTAATTATATTTTATTGGTTATGCTATTACAGTTTTCCCAATTTTTCCCCTTTGCTCCCCTCCACCCAGCACCCCCAACTCTCTCAGGCAATCCTTATATATTGTTTATGTCCATGGTCACGGGTATAAGAAAGTTCTTCAGCAACTCCATTTCTTATACTGTACTTTACATCCCCATGACTACTCTGTAACTACCTGTTTGTACTTCTTAATCACCCCTCACCCATCCTTCCACATCCCCCCCAGTCTGGCAACCATCAAAACACTGTTTGTCCATGATTCTGTCTCTCTTTTTGTTTGCTTAGTTTGTTTTTTAGATTTGGTTGTTGATAGATATGTATTTTTTGCCATTTTATTGTTCATAGCTTTGAACTTTTTCTTAAATAAGTTCCTTTAACATTTCATATAATAATGGTTTGGTGATGATAAACTCCTTTAGTTTTTTTCTTCTTCTTCTTCTTCTTCTTCTTCTCTGGGAATCTAGCTCCCCTTCAATTTTAAATAGCTTTGCTGGGTGGAGCAATCTTGGCTGTAGTTTCCCACTTTTCATGACTCTGAGTATTTCTTGCCAGTCCCTTCAAGTCTGCAAAGTTTCTTTTGAGAAATCATCTGACAGTCTTATGGGAACTCCACTGTAGGTAAGTAACTTCTCTTTCTACTTTTAAGATTCTCCCTTTATCTTTAACCTTTGGCATTTTGATTATGATGTGTCTTGGAGTGGGTCTCTTTGCATCCATCTTGTTTGGGACTCTCTGTGCTCCCTGGACTTGCATATCTATTTCCTTCACCAAATTAGATGAATCTATTTCATTCATGTTTTTTCAAATAGATTTCCAATTTCTTGCTCTTGCTCTTCTCCTAGCACCCAAATGATGCAAATATTGGCATGCTTGAAGTTGTCCTAGAGACTGCTTACACGATCTTCATTTTGGGGGATTCTTTTTTCTTCTTGTTGTTCTGGTTGATTTTTTTTTTCTTATGTTCCAAATCATTGATATGATTCTCAGCTTCATTCATTCTACTGTTGTTTTCCTGTAAATTGTTCTTTATTTCAATTAGTGTATCCTTCATTTCTGACTGGATCTTTTTTATGCTGTTAAGGTCTTCACTAAGTTCCTTGAGCATCCTTATAACCAGTGTTTTGAACTCTGCATCTGATAGGTTGCTTATCTCCGTTTTGTTTAGTTCTTTCCTCTGGAGTTTTGATCTGTTCTTTCATTTGGGCCATGTTTCTTTGTCTCCTCATTTTGGCAGCCTCCCTCTGATTGTTTCTGTGTATTGGGTCCAGCTGCTATGACTCCCTGTCTTTGTTGAATGGCCTAGTGTAGTAGGGGTCCTGTAGGGTCTAGAGGCATAGCCTCCCTTATCACTCAGGTAATAGAGATGTGCCCTTCGTGTGGGCTTAGTACACCCTTATTTTGTAGTTGAGGCTTGATTGCTGTTGGTAGGTCAGTGGGGGGGTGGTATTTACCCAGCTGGTCAGCTGCAAGGACTACCTGTGGCCACTGACCACCAACCTCCACACTCCATGCATCAGCTGTGCAGGGGCAGGATGGTGGTGCTCTGTAGCTCTCTGCTGGATGTGTTAACCTTGCGGTTTCCTGGGTGGTGTAGGCCAAGGTCATCCCCCACCTGCATTTTGCCTGAGATCAGCTTGCCTGAGCTATAAAGCAATCTGAGATGGCAGCTACTTGTGCTGGGCTTGGAGATTCCGAGGTGAAGCCAAGCTATGAATCTAGGCTGGCTGCTGCCGGTACTGGGCTTGGGATTGGGGCTCACTGAGGCCAGCTATTGCTTATTTGAGAGGATTTAGGAAGTTGTGAAGCATGAGCTAAAACCAGCTAGTCATATGGAAAAATCATGGTTAACATTTTGGGTGGGCTCGGAAGTTGGGTGGGACAGAGTCTCAGAGGATCTTCAGATCAAGGCAAACAGTGTTAGCCAGGTTGATGGTGTCTCAGATATGGCACCTGCCTTCTGGCTCTGTGGCTCTGTGGAGGAGGATTCCAAAAAGGGACAATGGCCTCTGCCCACCTTTCTGTCTGGGAGAAAGCTGTCCCTCAGCTCTTGTCTTGTTGCTAGACGATTCAGTTCCTTTATCTATGCCACTGGTGCCTTTCAAGCTGATAGAGATTAGAGAGTCTGAGTAAATTTGTTACTGGGTTTTTTAAGAGGAACTGCTTGGGACTTCAGTAGTTTCTTCAGTAGTTACTCAGAGTGAGTCTGAGTAAATTTGTTACTGGGTTTTTTAAGAGGAACTGCTTGGGACTTCAGTAGTTTCTTCTGATAGTTTTTGCAGCCAGAAGTTGTGAGGACTTATCTTCCTCGCACTAAAACTCTGGCCTAGGGCCTGATGTGGGGCTGGGACTCCTTGCTCCTGATATATCTCTCCCCCAAATTTTTATCCACCACATGTGGGTGTGGGACCAACCCATTCTGTATCTCTGCCCCTCCTACCAACCATGATGGATGTGGTTTCTTTAATTCTGTAGTTGTCAGACTTCCACTGAACTCGATTTCTGACAGTTCTGAGTGATGGTTGTCCTACAGTTTAGTTGTAATTTTGATGTGATTGTGTGAGTAAGTGAACCATGTTTACCTATGCCACCATCTTGACTGGAACTCCATTTCACTTGTTAATGGACATATGTATTGGTTTGGTTTTTGGCTATTGCATATAGAGTTGCTATGAACATTTACATTTAGGTTATTGTGTGGACATAGGAGTTTATTTCTCTTGGGTAGAGAAAGTGACTAGGAGTGGAATGGCTGGATCATATGACATGTGAATGTTTAATTTTTTAAAAGATACTGCCAAGCTATTTCTCAAAATAATTGTACTAGTTTGCATTTCCACCAGCAGTGTGGGAGAGTTCCAATTCCTCCACATCCTTGTCAGTATGTGATGTTGTTACGGAAAATAATGACTCTGACACGATTCGGGTTAACGGAGTGAGGCTTTATTACACGCACAGACCCAGAGGAGGCAGTCTCCAAATTCTGGGCCCTGAACCTTGGCTGAGCAGGGCTTTTATTGCTCTCCGGACGCCCTATCCTACGCGGCAAAAGCAGGAGGTACAGAAGCTGATGTGAAAATAACTCCAGGCTTGAGGTGTCCTTGAGGAGTGCTTATTGGAAGCTGGGTGTTCAGAAGCCAAAAACAGGAGTTAGCTGCTACAATATGATCAATTTTTAAATAGCTTTTAAAAAGATTTTTCCAGCTTTATTGAGATAAAATTGATGTATGACATTGTGTAAATTTAAGGTGTATAATGTGATGATTTGAGATACAGTATATCGTGAAATGATTATCACAATAAGGTTAGTTAACACATCCATCACCTCACATAGTTACCAGTTTTGGGTGTGCAGTGTGTATGGTTCGTCTTTTTAATTCTACCCATTCTAAAATGGGTATAGTGGTCTCTCATAGTTTTAATTTTCATTTTCCCAATTACTATGCTGAGCATCTTTTCATGTGCTTATTTGCCATCTCTACATCTTCTTTGGTAAAGAGTCTGGTTAAATCCTTTACCATTTTAAAACTCAGTGTGTTATTATTGAGTTTTAAGAGTTCTTTATATAGGAGTGGGGAAGGCAGGAGCACGGGGTGTGGAGCGCACACACACCTTAGGTCAGGACTTGGAGGCCTAACTGTTCCTCAGATGTAAACTACAGTGCCAGGCACTCCAGGGGCGAGGAGGAGTCCAAGACCTGACCAGGATGAGTTTCTTAGGGGCCAACCCTAGGACCACCTATGAATGGCAATTAATGTGAAGTCCAGGCCTTTTCTGCCCACAAGGCCCATGTGTTTTCCACGTACACAGTTGACCTAACCTGGAGTCAGGGATCCTGAGCAGGATAGGGCTGGAGAATGTCCTCAGGCTCACCCGAAATGTGCCACCAGAGGGAGAGCCCCAAATGCTGATGCTGGAAGAAGCCAGTAACATGGAAAACCTTTCCTTGGGAATCAGTCTGTGTCTCATTGTAGGTCCCTGTCTTCCTCCTTTTTACTGCCTTTGAAGGCACATTAAGCAATAGGTGCTTTGGGAGAAAGAACAATGAAAAGAGGCAGGCCTTCCTGTTAAGGAAAATGTTGGTTTCCATGTTCCCAGATGCTCTTCGTGTGCCTCCCGTCCCCATGGGCTCCTGAGCGATGTGCATCCTCACACCTCAGTCCTGAGTGACCCGTAAGGGCCACGTGGTGAACCAAGAGCAGGAAGCGCCTACGGGAGTAGAAAGAACTGCAAGTAGACAGGAGGAGCTCGGGTCAGAGAAGTAAAACCCACTGGGAAGCTGTTCTGGGACTGGGGGCTCGGTTTCAGGAAGTGCGCTGTTTCCTTGAGAGTTGCTCTGCCATTGGTTGAACTCATCCGAAGCTCTTTCTATGACTACTGCCGGACTCACGGTGACCCTCACTCTTCTCATGTGGCACTGGCTTCGCTGGCCCTTTCTTGGCAGACTTTTTTCTGCGATCCTGCCATTGTTTTGGTGAGGTGGTCTGGCCTTAGAGAATACTGGTTGGTTGAGTGTTGCGGTCAATCAACAGTGTGGTCTTGAGTGGGAAATCTGCAAACTTGGCATAACTGGGACTATAAACTCTGGTTGCTCGAATCATGTTTTTCAGTAAATGCCTATAGTGTTTTGAGTCATGTGTGTCTTGGTTTCAGCAGTCTCTTTCTGTGTTGTGTTGTTAATTGAGTATACTGAGGCATCTTAGGTTAAAAATGCTTTCTACCTTGGCTGGTGTGGCTCAGTGGATTGAGCACCAACCTGCGAACTGAAAGGTCGCAGGTTCACTTCCCAGTCAGGGCACATGCCTGGGTTGTGTGCCAGGTCCCCAGTTTGGGGCATGTGAGAGGCAAACAGATCAATGTTTCTTTCTCCCTCCCTTCCCACCTCTCTAACAGTAAATAAAACCTAAAAAGAAAAAAAAAAAGAAAAAAAAAAGAGTTCTTTGTATATTCTGGATACAAGTCCTCTATCAGATACATGATTTGCAAACATTTTCTCATAGTCTGTAAGTTGTCTTTTCAGTCTCTTAATGGCATCTGATGAAAACAGGAAATTTTATTTTGATAAAGTTCAACTTATTTTCTTGTTATGAATTATTATGCATTTCTTGTTATGCATTTACTGTCACATCTAAGAAATATTTGCCTAATCCAGGGCCATAAAGTTTTCTTTTAGAATTTTATAGCTTTAGGTTTTAGATTTATGTGAATGATTAATTTTGAGTTAATTTTATATGCTGTGAAATATGGATTGAAACTTTTGTACTGGTTTGGTTTGGGGTTTTTGGGGGGGTGGGGGGGTGGATATGGCCATTTAATTGTTCTAGCACCATTTGATAAAAAGATTATCTCTGCTGAATTGCTATTACACTCTTTTTTTTTTTTTTTAACATAGCTGTCCCTTCATGTCTGGGTTGGTTGCATTAGTCAAAATACCAATATACAAAAATCAATTATAGTTCTACACATTAGCAGTGAGTATTTGGAAAAATGAAATTTAAAATATATGCATATCATTTGTTATAGCATCAAAAATATGAAATACTTAGGGATAAATCTGACAAAAGACTAGAAAAGATCACCTGTATGCTGAAACCCACAAACTATTGCTGAGAGGAATTTAAAGGTCTAAATGAATGGAGAGATATACCATGTTCATGGTTTGGATGAATCAATGTCATTAAGGTGTCAATTCTCCCCATATCAAAATTCCAGCAGCTATATTGCAGAAATTAACAAACTGAATCCAAAATTCAAATTAAAATGCAAAAGACCCAGTGTAGCTAAAACAACTCTGAAAAAGAATGGAATTAGAAGAACACTTCTGATTTTTGAGACATTATAAAGTTATCGTAATCAAGACAATGTGGTATTGGTGTAAGGTACACAAAGAGGTAACAGAACAAGGATATCTTTTGTATTTTGTTTTGTTTTCAAATATATTTTATTGATGATGCTATTACAGTTGTCCCATTTTTTCTCCCCTTTGTCCCCCTCTGCCCAGTACCCCTACTTCCTCCAACATTCCCCCACCTTAGTTCATGTCCATGGGTTGTACATATAAGCTATTTGGCTTCTCCATTTCTTATACTATTCTTAACATCCCCCTGTCCATTTTGTACCTACCTATTGTGCTTCTTATTCCCTGTACCTTCTCCCCCATTCATCCCTCCACCCTGCTAATAACTCTCCAGGTGAACTCCACTTGTGATTCTGTTATGTTCTAGTTGTTTGCTTAGTTTGTTTTTGTTTTTAGGTCCAGTTGTTGATAGTTGTGAATTTGTTGTCATTTTAATGCTCATAGTTTTGACCTTCTTTTTTTTTTCTTAGATAAGTCCTTTTAACATTTCATATAAAAGGCCTTGGTGATGTTAAACTCCTTTAACTTGACCTTATCTAGGAAGCATTTTATCTGCCCTTCCATTCTAAATGATAGCTTTTTTGGATAGAGTAATCTTGGGTGTAGGTCCTTGCCTTTCATGACTTGGAAGGCAAGGACCTTCCATCCCCTTCTTGCCTACATGCTTTCTTTTGGAAAATCAGCTAATAGTCTTATGGGAACTCCTCTGTAAGTAACTCTCTTCTTTTCTCTTGCTGCTTTTAAGATTCTCTCCTTATCTTTAATCTTAGTTAACTTAATTATGATGTGTCTTGGTGTGGCCATCTTTGGGTCCAACTTGTTTGGTACTCTCTGAGCTTCCTGGACTTGTATGTCTATTTCCTTCACCAGATTGGGGACATTTTCCTTCATTATTTGTTCAAGTAAGTTTTCAATTTCTTACTCTTCCTCTTCTCCTTCTGGAACCCCTATGATTTGGATGTTGGAATGTTTAAAGTTGTTCCAGAAGTTTCTAAGCTCCTCCTCATTTTTAAAAAGATTTTATTTATTTATTTATTTATTTTTAGACAGAGGGGAAGGGAGGAAGAAAAAGAGGGAGAGAAATATCAATGTGTAGCTGCCTCTCACATGCCCCTATTGGGGACCCAGCCTGCAACCCAGGCCTGTGCCCCAACTGGGAATCAAACCAGAAACACGTTCATTCACAGGCTGGCACTCAGTCCACTGAGCCACACCAGCCAGGACTCTCCTCATTTTTCTGAATTCTTGTTTTTTCATTCTGTTCCATTTGAATGTTTATTTCTCCCTTTTTTTCCAGATCATTGATCTGAGTTCACATTTCCTTCACTTCACTGTTGGTTCCCTGAATATTTTGCTTTATTTCACTAAAGGAAGGCCTTCATGCTTTCCTTTATTTTGCAGTCATACTTAATCATTTCTGAGAGCATCCTGATGAGCAGTGTTTTGAACTCTGAATCTGATAAGTTGGCTATCTCCTTGTCACTTAGTTATTTTTCTGGAATTTTGATCTATTCTTTCATTTGGGCCATATTTGTCTTGGGGCACCTATTATGTTGTAAGGGGCAGAGCCTTATGTATTCACCAGGGCAGGGCAACCCACTTTGGTGTGTTGTGGTGCTGTATTTGGGGGAGGGGTCATAGAGGGAAGGATACTGCTTGCTTGACTCATACCCAGCTTTCAGTCACTTCTCCACTTCCTGCAAGCAACTGATACCCTTCGAGCTACTGCCCTGGTGCTGATTCCCCAAGGGGGTTGCCTGTGTATGCTCTAGGACCCCATTGGCCCCTCAAATGGACTCTCCTGAGAGACTGGCAGTTTCTTCTGCTGCTGTAACCCCTATAAGTTTTTACAGCTAGAGTTTATGAGGAGGGGTCAGAGAGAAAACTATGCTACTTGCTCAGCTCTCACCCAACTTTCAGTAACTTCCCTGCTTCCTGCAATTGAATGGTGCCCTTCCAGGTGCTGCCGTGGTGCTGATTCACAGGTGGGTAGGCTCGTGTACATTCTAGAACCCTGAGGGTTTCTCCAAGGAGCTCTCCTGAGAGGCTAGTAGTTTCTTCTGCTGCCACAACCTCCACAGATTTTTACTGCCAGAGGTTCTGAGGCTTTATTTGCATGGTGCTGGAACTCTGGATTACACAGTCTTTATTGCTCCCAAGTTGTTTCTCTTGGTTTTTATCTGCACATGAATGCGGGACTGCCTGGTCTGCCAGCCACTACCTCACCATGCATCCTGTCTGCCTCAGGTACCCGTCTCCACCCCTCCTATCAGTCTTGATGAATGTTTCTTCTTTAACTTCTTGGCTGTCAGACTTCCATATTGTTCAATTTCCCTGCCCTTCTGGTTGTTTTTTTTGTTTTTGAATTCGTTGTTATCCTTCTTTTGGTTGTGCGAGGAGGCAAAGCATATCTGCCTATACCCCCGTATTGGCTGGAAGTCTATTTTTTTTTTTCAAGTGAGTTTAGAAGAAATTCAGATAATTAAATTTGCTACTTGGGAGTGTGACCCAGGTCATAGAGTGTTCCTTATCCTTAGCTTAGAAAATAATATAATCTCAGAATTGATCCTGCAGTGCTACCAGACAGAAAGCTGTGGTCAATCTGTTCTGATTCCAAAGGCCTGATTTAGGCAGGAATCCATCATCTTGGGCAGAAGGTCATTTACTTCTTAGAAGTGCTCATACCCTGAAAGAGGAAGATGAATATTGCTGCTCTAGTTTGTAAAGAATGTTAGTACACTTGGGTGTGGTTTTATAGCTTATGTCTTTCAACATTTTTAAACCATTTTTCAGGAGTGTGGGGAGTTTTGCCCAAACCTTTATTTTTTTATTTCAAATCAGTTTTTTTGTAGTTATTACTGCTTTGTGCTACTATTGATGGCAAGAAAAGTGATAAAAACTTAAATGTGCAAAAATATAGGATGTGTTGAAATGAAACTAAATGTTCAAAAGCAGAGGACTGCATAAATAAAATGGAGTTACTGTCAAACAGTATGCATAATATGATTTAGTTTTACTGGAAGATCTAGAAGTGGCTGTCATTAAGCAGAGAGATATGGATTGTGTGTGTCTGTGTATTTGTCTGCCTTTTCCACTTTTCTATCATATTTTGAATTATTATTCTTGGCTCAGGTTAGAGCATGGTGCTAATATTTCAAAATGTTTTTGTAATTAGAAAAGTAAAATAAAACCATAAAACGACACCATAAAGATCTAGAATTTTGGAGTTTTATATTCATTTTAAATTATATCTGATCTCTTTGTTTGGTAATGTTTTCATGACTTTTTGTATTTTTTAATTGCTCAAAATAAGATACTATAAAGTTACTGCATATAACATTTGTGCATACTGTACATACATTTTATAATCCTTTACAATTTGTTTAAACAATTTCTTAGTGTTGGAGCTTTGTGTAGGCTTCAATTGCCTCTAAATGGTTGGATATTTACATTGTTTCAAAATATTTGATGTTCTAAACAGCACAGAGTGGGAAACTGAAGGAAAACTAGCTATATAGAGCAAAAAAGACAAGGGGAATCACCTTGAATACTAAAAAATTACAGTGTTTCTGGGGATATTCTTTTTTAATCAAAGCATCTTTTCAACTAACTGGTTTTAGTCTAAATCACTTTTACCAAATTGATTTTACCAAACGATATATAACTACATGAATAAATATATAAAATCCCCAATTGTATACTCTTGGAATCATACACACTCCAAGTAAATACTCTTGGAGTGTTGCTCATTACATAGGGTTGATCTGATGTGAATATTTTCTATTTGGAAAGACTTTTCTTCTGCACAGTGGGGAACCATTAACAGCTTCTGGACAAAGGTGACATCATTGGAGCTAAATGGTGCAAGAGGTACTATTACTTATAAAGAGTGTAAAGAATAACCCATAGTGAGGAGGGCCTGGAGGCAGGAAGCTAAATTGAAGGCTTCTGCAATAGTTCCAGTAAGTGGTGATGAAATCCTAAACCAAGCCACTGTCAATAAGGAAGAGAGGAGTGGGTAGATTTCTTCCTGAGTCCTATGAGTATAAAATGTATTTTATTCTTTTCCCTTTGTTTGCTCTTCAATCTGTAGCTGTTCAACTCATCCAAGCCTTCAAAAATCATTACTTAAGGACTTGAACTATGATGAATTTGCCTATCACGCAAAAAGTGGGTTGGGAAACTCAATTAATGAGCCTGAGACAAGAATAGATGAGTTAAGGTCAATGACCTGAGTACTGTCCATACTTACAATGAGTGCCAGAAGGAAGTATGTTGGCTTGGCTGGCATTCCAACTATAAAAATAATGAAAGGAAATAGATTACTGTGAACACAGAGGCCTTTACTCTTTTAATATGCCAGCTTCACACTGTACTTATTAAAAGCAGAAATCACATGGCATACTTCTTTGTATCCTACAATTAGCATGCTGCAGGCATTTAAATAGTAGAATAAGAGAAAGAAAATATTGGAATGGATTCTGACTCTCCTTGAAGAATGGGAGGGGCATGCTAAACCTGATAACTTTGGAACTCTGAGTTTGAAACTAGGCCAGAGCTACTTATTCATATTAGATTGTATAAACCAACTTGATAAAAAGCCTGATTCACAAGTTCTGGGAAGTAGAAAGAGGTGTGACCCCAAACACTATTTTAGTGACTTCATTTAAATGATTGTTAGGACTTGTTGTATATGTTTTTTGGCTACTTAGAGTTTTGAAAATCCCAGAACCTTAAGTTTTATCCTATATCCATTACCTCATCCATTCCACTCTATATATTCATAAGCCACTAACTTACTTCAGAAAATATCTATTGCATGTCAGGCTTGACATTTCATGTACCAGAGGACTTTAAAATATACTCACCACCTTCAACTTGCTTACAATGTCATAAACAAGGTGAGACTTGCTTACATTGAATATCTAGGGAGCAGTGTTATAAACAAATGACTACAAAGAGAAATTATCATTGAAGTATCAAAAGATGTAATTAAGGCCTCAATGAAAGGCCATTAATATAATCAACTGCATTATCTATAATATACTTATGAGAGTGTTTAGATTTGTAAAGTAAGTAACTGGCTGGTTGGGTTACATGCAGTGTATTGATATTCTTATGCATCCATATATCAACAATTCATGTATTTATCTATCTTTGAGGACTATTTATACTGGAAAGACCACTAGTAGACTTCCTTTTTCAGCAAAATGACAGAGTAGATATTCTGAAAAACCCTTCTGCTACAAAACACCCAGAAATGAATAAAACAGAGCAAACATCTATTAAAATCCCTAGCCAATAAAAAAGGTAATAACTGCCTAAAGCAAAAATAATAAAAATGTATTGTGGGGGTTATAATATATATAGAAGCAAAATGTGCTACAACAATAGCACAAAGAGAAATGGAGGGAGAGAAATTTAACTATATTGTTTAAGGTTCTTACACTATATATGTGAAGTGGTATAATGTCACTTGAACGTAAACCATGTTAAGATAGAGATATATACTATAAACCCTAAAGCAACCACTAAAATAATGCAACAAAGAGTTGTAGTTAGTAAACCAATAAGAGAGATTAAATGGAATCATGAAATGCAATCTATGACCTGATCATCTCTGTAGAAAATCCTATGGAATCTACTAAAATGCTATTAGAACAAGATTGCAGAATACACAATTAATTTACAAAAGCACATACCACCAAAAATTAAGTACCTAGTAAAAAATTGACAAAACATGTCAGCCCCTTATGTAGAAAATTATAAAACTTTTAAAAAGAAGCCTAAATAAGTAAAAAAGATTTACACTGTTTTCAGGTAAGAAGACTCGATATCTTAAAGATGTCAGTTCTCCCAAAACTAGGCTTGCTCTGTTAACTAACAGGACCTACTACCTAAATTATGGTGTAGAGATAAAAAAACAAATCAATAAAATAAAATGGCTTAAAGAGAAACAAAATATAGCACCTTACTTAATGATAGAGCTAAAAAAGATGTACTATTTGTAACAAATCTTAAAATAATTGGCTATCTTTCTTTTACAAAATGAAATTGAATCCTTTGCATCATACACAAAAGTCAACTGGAGAATGAGCGAAGACTTAATGAGAGACAAATACATAAAACTCTTAGAAGAAAATGTAGAAGAATCTCTTTATAACCTGGAGTTAGGAAAGACTTCTTAAGTAAAACACCAAAAATTGATCCTAAATGAAAAACACCGATAAATTTCACTACATTTAAATTTAAAACTTCTGTTCATCCAGTTGCACCAAAAAGAAAGTATAGACAAGCCACAACTTGAGAGAAGTTATTTGTGTCAAGAATACATTTTTTAAAACCTGTAATAATCAAAAAGCAAAAAAGATAAATAGTAAAATGTCAAAAATCATACAGGAATTTTACTAAGAAACATAAATGGGGTTTGTAAACACCTGAAAAGCTGCTTATTTGTAGTAACAACAGGGAAATGAAATTATTACCATGAGATACAATTCAATGTCATATTCACCAACTTAACAAAAATTAATTGAATAATTGTTAGTGACATGGTGGAACAAGAACTCACCTACTGCTGGTAGAAGTGTAAACTGGTACAGTCACTTTGGAAAACAATTTGGTATTATCCAGTTAAACTGATAATGTGCATGTGCTGTATCCCAGCAATGCCAACACTAAGAAAATACCATAAACAAACTCTTTCTATGTGCATCAAGGGACATAGACTATTCACTGCCTTATTATTTGAAATAGCAAAAACACTGGAAATGACACAAAGGCCTAACAATAGTAAAATGGATAAATTGTGGCATATTTACTCAATAGAACATAGTTTAATACCCCAAATGGATGAACTACAACTATGTGTATCCATATAAATGAAAAACACAACCTTGTATGAGAGAAGCATAGTATAGAATAATATGTGTAATATGATTCAATGTACAAAAACTCAGAAACATAAAAACTAAACAGTATATTATTTGGGAACGCTTATTCATGCAGTAAAGCCATAAATAGAAAAGGAATGATTGTCACAAACACTAGTCTAGTGTTCATCTCTAGGGGAGATAAAGTTGGGGTTGGAGCTGGAAAGGGCACTCAAGTACCCTCTAAGTTACTGAAATATTCTATTTCATAAAGTGATTTGTACACACGAGTCTTTGTTTCATGATTAATCCTTAAACTGCACTTAAATATTTTATATACTTTTATATGTGTAGCTTTCACAATAAAAATAGTTTTAAGAATGTAAGAGGAAGAAGAGGGTGCTCTTAGGCTGCTATCCTGACTCAAACACAAATTCTCTGATTATTGACCTAATCTTGTAGATGTTTGTCAACAGTAAACAGATATAATCAACAGCAAATACTCAGTATTCAAATACTCATTCAAAAAATCAATAGAGAAGCTAAACATCAAATTATAGACCAGGAAAGAGAAATAAGTAAAGTAGAAGATAGATCTGAAGAAATTTCTCAGGGTACAGCATAGAGAAACAGATGGTGAACAGGAGAGTTTAAAAGATATGAAAGATAGCGCTACCCACTGAATGTCTGTGTCCCCCCAAGTTTATTTGTTGAAGCAGTAATCCCCATGTCATGATATTTGGAGGTGGAGCCTTTCAGAGACAATTCCCTTTAGATGAGGTCATGAGGGTGGAGCTTTATTGAGATCAGTGCCCTTATAAGAACAGGAAGTGAACAGAACTCTCTCTCCCCACTGTGTGAGGACATAGCAAGAAGGCGATGGTCTGTAAACCAAAAAGAGGGCTTTCACAAGACCCCTACTATGCTGGCACCCTAATCATAGGTTTCCAGTATCCAGAAATGTTAGATATTAGTGTTTGTTGTCACCTAGTTGATGGTATTTTGTTAGCAGTCTGAACTGAATAAGACAGATAGAATAAGAATCATATGATCAAAGTTCCAGAAGAGGGACAACAAAGAAGAAACAACAAAGAAGAGATGGTAATCAAGGAGATAATGGCTGATTGTCATCCAGAACTGGTCAAAGCCACCAAGATACAAAAGATCAAATTGGGGAAACATCACCAAGCAAGATAAAGAAACCCATACCAAGAACCACTGTAATGAATCTGTAGGACACCAAAGACAAACAGAAGATCTTAAGTATCCAGAGAGAGGTGGGCAGGGTAGGGGAGAGTAATGGGAGAAAAATGGGACAACTCTAATTGAATAACAATAAAAAATGTGGAAAAAATAAAAAATAGAATTAATATATGATCCAGAAATTGCACTCTGTGTGTATACCCAAAAGATTTGAAAGTAGGATTTCAGAGAGATATTTGTGTACCCATGTTCATAGTAGCTAAACGTAGAAGCAAGCCATTCATCAACAGGTGAATGGATAGTCAAAATGTGGTAAATATAGACAATGGAATATTGTTCACCCTTAAAAAAGAAGGAGATTTTGCAATGTGCTATGGTATATTTTATGCTAAGTACATTATGCTAAGTGGAAATAAGGTTTGAGCAAGGTGTCTTTGCAATCCTAAAGGGACTGACTGGTCTTGCAGGTAACTGTGTGTGTGGTGTTTCTGGTAACGTAGAGGATCTTAGACTCTCCTTCCGGAGGTTTTGGAATTGCATGTGGCAGGGGCCACCGCAGCATGGCAAGTCCTCCAAAAACTGAGCGCTTGACTCTGTGATCTCACAAGTTCCTCCAGGTCCACAGCCATGACACTTTCAGCTCCAAAGAGCAGACGTGGTGTGTGAAAAGAAAGGACCAAGGGAGGAAAGTCCACTTAAGTACATTTTTACCAATAGAATCCAGTCTGTGTCCAGCCTTTTCCACTAGGGACCTCATGTCTCATGTTCTCTGGAATCATTGATTTGTATCTGGATGGAGAATGTCCAGACAGCGATAACATAATATTACCTGAGAGGTCCAAAGATCCAAGGTCAATTCCAGTTCCCTCAGAAGGAAGGAACATTTTATCATAGAGCAGAGTCTAGCATTTTTATGGAACTATCCATTCTGATATACTGTCAAATTTCTAGAGTTGAGTTTTGTGATTATTCCTCCCCACTCTATCCTACAACCTCTAAGTATTTTCCCAGATATGTTAACATACAGGAAAGAACATCAGATGTAGATTTAAGATTTTGGTAATATGAAACTAAAACCATGGTACAACCAAGGTAAACACACACAGAAAAAGAGAGACAGACAGAGAGAGAGAGAGAGACAGACAGAGAGACAGACAGAGAAAGAGAGAGAGAGAGAGAGAGAGAGAGAGAGAGAGAGAGATTTGAGATGGAAGAGGGGTAATTAGATCCAATTAAAAAAGTATTACAAATTAAATTGAGAAGAGCACATCAAGAGGAACATGTAAAAGAAACCCTCACTGATGGAATCGATGCCATTACCTAAGAAAGGTCTGAACAAGTAGCTATCCCTGAGTCCTACTGCCTCAAGAGCTCTGGGAGGAGGACCCAGCACTCTGTGTTTTAACAAGCTCTGGGGGAGGTTCTGATGCATGCTCAATTAGAGGGCCCAAGCTGAAGAAGGCATGCGCAGAGTTCATGTAGCAGAGCAAGGACTCCAGTATGGCAATGGTGAATGCACACAGCGAACCAAAGCTACAATCAAATGCCAAAACTAGAAAGAGTGGAAACACCACTATTGGATGCTGGAAATGAGAAAAGGAACTCTAAAAGGTGTGAATACAGACAAGAAAAGAGGAAAAGTTAGCGCAATAAAAACCACATTTAGGGAAATTAAAGAAAATTTTCCTGATGGAAGATAATCTTGGCCTGAATTTTCAAGGGCTCTTAGAGTTTCCTTTAAGAGGAATCCTCAAAAAAAAAGGGCCCCACTCATCAAGTGGTTTTATTTGGATGCTAACTTTGCTTATTTTTTTAACTTATTTATTCTGTTATAACTTCAAACTTATAATTAAGTTGCAAGAATAGTACAAAGACCTGAATACCCCTTTACCTTTACAGACTCACCAATTGTTTCCACTTTGCCCTATGTACTTTATCATTCCTCCTCTCTACCCATACACATTTTCTTCTAAAAGCATTTATAAGTAATTTAGAGACATTATGTCCCTTTATGTCAAAAATACTTCAGTATATACATATTTCCTAAGAGCACCATTCTCCTACATACCTTCCTAAAATACAACATAATTGCAGAGCAGTTATTAAGATCAGGAAATTTTATCTAATACTCAGTCCATATTTAAATTCTGTCAATTGTCCCAATGATGTCCTTTTTAGACATTTTCTCCCTAATTCTGGATCTAATCCATAACCATTAGTTTTCATGCCTCTTTAACCTCTTTCTGTCTGGAACACTCCCTCTGCCTTTCTTTATCTTTATTGATCTTAAATACATGCAAACTATTTTTAGAATGTCTCTCAATTTAGGTTCATCAGGTGTTTCCTTCTGGTTAGGTTCAGGTCATGGATTTGGGGGGAAAATACCACAAATGTGATTGATGTTGTGTCTTTCTCAGTGAGTTAGATCAGGAGGCAGATGACACTGATTTATCCCAATAATGGTAACGTTAATTTTGATCTACTGTCAAAAAGGCTTTCTCTTGTCCCTTAATAAATTTATTAATTTATATTAGTACAAACTTATGGAATTTTATTTTGTTCCATAATCTGTTATTATCTTGCTTTAATTCTCAAATAGCCCAGATCTGGTGAGCAAGAGGGGGTTCAACCTGGCCCTATGTCTGTTTGATGTGTTTCCATCATTCTTTGAGCACTTCCTTACTTTCTGGTGAAAGATATTCGAAGCTCACCTTGTGCTTTCCATGTCCTAACCCTGGAATCAGACTTCTCTACAAGGACCCATGGTTTCTTTTTGCACAGACCAAAACCTGGGTACCAAGTATGTTTGCTGCTAGTATGTCATCACTTCTAGGCACTGTCAGAGGACAGAGCTAGCGCACACACACACACGGGTACATACTTGCATGTACACACTCACATGGACACACACAGACACATGTACACACATGGGTATACACACACACTAATTACATACTGATAACTCCAACTTTAATTCTATTCCAACACCATAGGGTATGTGGGGGCTCTGCCCAGATGAAAATAAGTCTACCAAGACATGATCTGCTTGGGGAGGAAAGGTGACCAATCTCTTAAAGAAGGACCAAGAGCCTTTTTCTCAATGGGCTTTTGTTAGGTTCCTTTTGCACAGGAATACAGGTAAAGCTCACTAATCATTATTAGGCAGTAAGGATCAAACAATAGATAACATACAAAGAACTCTGAGGGCCTATTTTGAGTCAGGGTCAGATAGCTAAAGGGCTACAAAACCATGGGAAACAAACTCATTTCCTGCTCAGATCCTTATCAGAAAATTGACAGCATTCTTAGCAAAGCAGGTTTCACAGGATTTTTTTTTTTTTGTACTCAGTTGAATTTATTTTATTTTTTTAAAATTTATTTTAATTGTTGTTCTTGTACAGTTTTCTGTCTTTTTCTCCCAAGGTTTCACAGGATTTTATATATTCTTTCTTAGGCCTGATCACCCCGGGGAACCCAGCCTTTCCAGCACAGGGCTACACCTCCCTCTGTCATTGTTTCAGGCTTAAGTCAGGCAGGGGAAGTAAGGCAGCCAAGAGATCAGGAGACTTCTTGCAGACTGAATGAGGACTCAGACAATGTCAAAGCTGGGAGGTGAGGGTCCATCACCCCCTTTTTCTATGGCCCCCCAAGTCCTTGCCTGAGGGCCCCTTTATGACCCCATGCCTGTCTTAGGTCATCTCTCCCTTGACGAATCTTACCCGTCATTGGCTAACCAGTCACCCACCTGGGGCCAAGCAGGGTGAAGAGAAACTGGCAGAGGCGGCACCCCTACCAGGAAGATAAAGTTTGTCTCCTTAGTGGCTTATGGTCCCAAGGTCTCTTACTCAGCCTTAGCCATGGGTCGTTACCAGGCAGGGCAGTTCCCAACATCAGGGTACATTCTTCTCATCCTCTCCCCCTTTCGGTAGTTGTAACTTCTTCCTCCAAAACCATTACTGGGTTTGACTGGGTTTGTTCCACTCATTGATGATGACTATTTCCTATAGATTTTTCAAGAAGAAAAGGAGAGATGACAGTGACTTAAAACCTGTGCCCTCAGATTTAACAGCAGAGATGGGCTTGGGAAGAACATCTACAGAAGCTACAAACAATCACTATTTACTCAGGATCTGGCAAAGCTTGTTTTCCCTTTGACAACAGTGGTTCTCAACTGTGTGCATAGCATGTTTCCTGTGAACCCTTTCCTACCTGGTGTGTAAAATTCATTGTTGCTCTAACTGAATATACCTGAAGCAACAACAACGTTTGGCAGAAGGGGTGTTGAGCTGAGAGGGGTACTACCTCCTGTGAATCTAAGGTCAAGAGTAGTAAGTCAAGCCATCCCCCCAAAAGACTGCATTATGGGAAGCTGTAAGAACTCTGGGCTCTTAGATTCACAGCACTGTCCCACCCACCTGAGAACAAGCTCCAAAGGATGACCATGTGATTTACACGTTAGCACTGATGCCCTTCTGCTATAGCAGCAATGCTTTAAAGCTCCTGCTGACATGGTTGCCATTGCCTTGACTTTTTAAATCCCCTCAAGTGACAGGCCACATACGTTTTATTTCAAAATGAGCTACAAACACTCAGAGCTGAAAACCACTGTCCTCAATGGAGAAGACTATTTCAACACTTAGAAGATGTAGAACAATTTGCCGACAAAAATCTCCAATTTGAAAATAACACAGAAAACAGTGAAGACTGAAAAAAGGCAACCAAGGAGAGATAAAAAGATTCAGAACATTATTTAAAATTATAATCAGTTGAAAAATTGAACTTGAGGACTATCTGGCAAATAACAATGTTTTGGAAGGGATTCAGGCAAGTAAGGTACAACCCACAGGCCAGATGGAACAGAGAGAGGATGCTAAATGAAGTAAACTAGCAGCTAGATTTCTCCTCTCTAATAACTTTGTTCATAGAAGTGAGGAGGAAATATTTTTTTCAGAAATTAGTAAGGTTAAATGATTATCCTATGATCTCATTGAAAAGAAAATGAAAATGTTCGAGTCCCCTATAGACGCCACATAAGAGAAAAGAACATTGAGACTATCAGCATGGAGTGACAAAGGATGACACAGCTACATATATAACAAATAAGAACAAAAATTGGTAATCCATTTTCCTTCTTGAGATTAGGAAGACCAAGTGAAGCCTGGAGTGACTGACTCACTGGGCTGTCATAGTTCAGGTGGGCTCAGGTATGAGGTATGCTGAAACCTTGGTGGCAGAGCCTGAGGAGGAGGACTTCCTGAAGCAGGAGGAGAGGGTCTGACAGCTGACCCACAGGGTTGCCTGTCTGGAGCCTGTCAGGCACTTGGCAGTAGATTATCCTAACATTCTGAATTCTAAGATGGCTCCCTCTGATTCTGACATCTGGAGAGGCCCACCTGACCAGCAGGACATGGCATAAGGGGTCCAGGAGACTATGATCCTGGGAGTCAGGTGAATAAGGATCCTGGTGATCCTGGCAGTCATTCTCTGACATCCAACCCTAGCCATCAGCTGAAGAATGTGAAAATCTAGGAACTGCTCTCTGGAGGAAAAGGTGTACAAGACCAGGGCAGAGGGTCAGGGTCCTCTTCCAGAAAGCTAGGGTTTCTAGGCAGAGGCAGACAAATTCATAGGAAGCAGGTGAGAAGGAAGAAGAAAGCTGTTATTTAGTCAATGCTGACCCAGATCCTGACTGACCAAAGGAAGGTTCCAGGCTGCTGGAAGGCAGGTACAGATTTATTGAACTAAATCAAACAAGATTGACTTATTTGAAGGATACCAAAAGAAATCAGCATCATCTGGGCACCCAGGTAAAGATCAGAGACATTTTCCAGGATGGATGGAGATCTGCATTCCAGAATCCAGAAGCCTCACCACGACGTTCAGAGTTGCAGAAGATGATCAAACTTTCCAGAATCTGTCCCCCTCCAGGCCTAGCACACAGTCTAATCCAGATAGATGGCCAAGCTCATCTCATGCATTTGGGAGTCAGGCTATTCACAGCCCTTTCCAGTAGCTAAATCATCAATCAGACTTTCAGCTAGAATTGCCTTATCCTGGCACATTCCTAAACTCAGATATGAGAACAAATACTAGGTGTCATGCTAACTAGCCATTAGGCCAGCTCTGGGTTTATCCTGAAGATCTATGGAGCATCTGTCTGTAGAACGGTGCCACAAATGAAATGAACAGACATGACTGAGCAAGCCCCAGGACACCGATTTTAGCCATTAAGTTTCAAACCAAGAAAATCCTGGGTTCTAAATGTTGCTCAATTATGTCAATTTCTAACTGGGAGGAAGAAGGAATTTTTAACACAGTTTTATAGCAGTTCACACTAGGTGCATGATAAATAATACCAATTTTGCATAATGAAAAAGAAGTTATTTTTTCTTTTTTGCAAGTTTTGTTGTTACATAATGTAGAAAAACATCTGAAGTACTCCTACAACTCATTAACGCATTAAATGTCTTTAACACTTATGTTGGATGCTTTTATGTGGGAAAGGAATTTTTCCAAGGATGCAAAAATATCAACAGGTCATAAATAATTAACAGCAACAAAAAGTCCATAATAAACATGGCATCCTCAAAATGGAAGTGGCCAACATTTCAGTCCAAGGCAAATATCCTCAGACACTAACTTGTAAAACTCATTTCCACGCAACAGAACTAGAGCCCCATTGCCAGGATTTTTAATTGAAGTTTTGGAGTCAGAATTTAATTCCAGCTTCTACAAAAGTAGAGCCATCTGGAGAAATTCATCTTGCCTCTTTTATTAGGTCAGACTTAAGTTAGGCCTGGAGTTGAGGGAGAGAGTTCATCCCTTCATTCTTTGAACAACTGTTTCTTGAGCACCTGCTCCTGCCAAGTACTGCATTAGGCTCAGGGAATACAATGTTGACAAAACAGACGTGACACCTATCCTCTCCAGCTTGCAGTGCAGATGGTGAGACATACATTCATTACATCACCTCAATATCTTAAAAGTAACCATGAAACAACTACATGGGGAAAGAACACAGAACTATGAGACCTGACTGACTATGGGGGTGAGGGAAAACTTCCCTGAGGAAGGATGGCAGATGGCCAGCCAAGAGTGGGCTGAGAGGAGTATGGGAGGCCTAGTGAGTGGCATGGGGGGACCAAAGGCCCATGTGGCCAGGGAAGAGTAGCTAGTGAGGCAGGCAGGGCCAGTTCTGGCAGATTCTTGAAGATTTAGGGATTTTAATTTTTATTCTAAGAGCAGGGGAAAGTCAGGTAAGAGTGAGGCCATCAGATACGCATTTCTGAAGATGATGCTGGCTGCCTGGAAGCTACCGGTGTTTGTTTAGGTAAGAGAGCTCAGAGGCTTGGTGTGGATGAGGCAGAAGAGAAAGACAGAGGTGGATACCTTTTAGAGAGACTGAGGATGGGGATACATGGGAAGTGGAGGGTGAGGCAAAGGAGGTTTTCATTGATAACTCCTCTCTCCTTAGCTATGCTGGATGGCTGGCACCTAAGGCAAGGTTTCTGGGAGGCTTCTGAACAAGCTGAAATGTGTTCTTCTCTCCCCTCATATCTGTACTTTTGCAGGTGCCACATGCTCTACCCCCACATCTGTTGAACATGCAAACATCCAGGTCAAGAGTTACAATGAGAACTCCAGGGAGCGGTATATTTGTAACTTTGGTTTCAAGCGTAAAGCTGGGACATCCAGCCTGACTAAGTGCCTGCGTAACGAGGATACAAACGTTACCCAGTGGACAATTCCAAGTCTCAAGTGCATCAGTAAGTAGCCGTCCCTGCCCTATCCCTCCCCTCCACCCTTGCCAAGGATATGCGGACAGCAGTGCTGCCATATGGGTCACTAAATGAGTCTATCTGAGAGGCCAAGAGATTTGTGTTGAGGCCTGAGGCTAAATAAACCAACAGGCTTCTGAACACCTCCTAGAGGTGGAAATACATGGGCTTTGGTGGGAGGAAGGGGGCTCATACAATTCTAGGTTCAGATCTTGGCTCTGCCACTTACTTAATCTGAGACCTTAGGCAAGGGCCTTCACACCTCGGAACTCTAGGTTTCTCATCTAGAAAATGGACCTGATGTCAACATTGTGGCTTGTAGGAGAGTTAAGCGAAACCTGGTAAATACTATTATTACCATCAATGCTTTCAGATTATGGTAGCAAGAATTTGGCTACAGACAAGGGTGTGTGCTCAAGCATGCTTGCTTCCCAGAGAGCTTTTCCAATTTCTCCCTAGGAGAGAGCCCACAGGGAAATGATTGCCATTTTTCTCCATTGGTATCTACCCCAGGAGACTGGGGAGACACATAGGGCACAGATTCCCTTAACTCAGTCACCCAAGTCTGGTGTCCAATCCGTGCTCCAGAGCAAATATGAGAGAAAATTGCCAGAATCAATTTTTTTAAATCATCTACAACTGGATAACCATGCCAGTAGGAGCTGAATAATCTTGCTGTGGAAGCCAAATTGTGCCATGTCCAGAAATACTAATCCCTTTACTCTAGAAAAATAAAAAGATTAACCCACGGTCTTCCAAGGGAATTCTAATTTAACATTTATTGCTCACTTGGTATATGGCCAGCAGCAAGCTAAATACTTTCTCATATAACATTTGTGAAAATTCCCAACCTTTCTGTGGGGGGAGCTGACCACAGGAGGTTGTTCCATAGCAAACTCATTCTGTTGAAGGACTCCTTGGAGACCCAGACTTCCGCATTGAATTTGTTGTGTTTAGATCACCTGACGGCCCTCCCCCTCTCTTTGCATGACTGTCACAGGCAGGGCAAGAAGGAAGCCCCCTCCTCCTTGCAGAAGACTGACTGACTCTTTCCGTGGACTATCTTTTCAAGGATGCTTAAATATATACCCTTGGAAGATGGAGATAGCACTCCTTCTGGGAAAAAGGCAGACATGGTGATGCCACTAATAAAAGACTCAGATTTGCTGAACTCAGGCTTCCTCTGCTGCGATGCAGCCTGCCTTATGTATCTGTTTAGGTCCAACCATGTTGCCCCTGGGGGCCTGGGGATGAGGGAATGGATGCGGACATGCTGATGTACCTGCTGCCTGCTGTGTTTGCATTTGCATGAGAACTGCAGGTTGGGAAACACTGACTGTAGTTTATTTCTTGTGCTTCTGATCTAGCCTAGGAAACCAGAGGTATCTGTTTTAAACACGTATACTTATTTTTTATTTAAGTCCAGTTCTGAAGCCACCCCAGGTTCCACCCTCAAGAACATAAATGCCATGTGGTTGTCCTCTCTCTAGGAGACCCCTCCCTGACTCGCCCAAGGCCACCCTCCGCAGTAGCACCGGCAGGGGTGACCCCAGAGCCAGACAGCCCCTCCCCTTCTAAAAAAGGTAGGAGTGTTGGAAACGGTTTAAGGACTTTCATTCTCTTTTAACACTCAGGTGCCCCACACAGCCCTCAGATTCATGGACCACTGATGGGGTTCCACTACAAACTTATGTCATAGGAAACATTTTTTTAAAGTTAAGAACAAAAACTTAACTTTAGTTTAATTTTCCATTTAAAATCAAAGGTGCTTGATATCCAGGTTTTATGTGTGCATGATTAATAAGGTTTGAAATCCACTCTTACTATGTCAGATCTAACTTAATTGTAGACTGCTACCCTCCTCAAAACTGGGGAGGGTCTGGGATTTTACCTGCCCGCACGTTAGCCTGCCACACAGTTCCCGGGGTACTGGCAGGAGACACAGCACTGCTGGATCAGGGACTCATTGTGGCCATCACTTTCTAAAGTATGTAAATGTGGAATCGCTGTGTTGCACACCTGAAATTAATTCTGTATGTCAGTTATAAATAATTTATTTTAAATTAACAACAGAAAACAGTATATGAGTTCTGGTCCTACAAGGAGCTCTGTAAGGGTTAATAAAGAAAGAAATGGCTCTCGGAAATGTGAGAGACCCCTGCAGAATTGCCTTCCAACAATCCTGAACATCAGTAAATTAACGGTGATGGCTCCAGTGTAGAAGCATTGCACAGAGCTGCCAGGGTCCCCGATTTCCACTGAGTCTTAAGCAATCATCTATCCCAGTTTCCTCAGCACTGTCCCAATGTTAAGAAAATTCAAAGTCTTGGGTGCCAACTATCATGGGACAATATGTCCCGTATCTATGATACCCTCGCTTTACACTTAACTCTTGACCGTTTGTGCCCCATTATCCAGTTTGTGGCTTTCCCCGGCCCTTGTCTCCTCCCCCCTCGGCACGGCCATCCTGTCCTGCTTGACATGCCTTCCCGAGGGCACTGGTTCCTAAACTTGACTGTCCACCGAGATCACCTTGGACCTCTGGAGAGCCATCTGGGACTCAGAATTCTAGAGGCTCTGCAGGTGATTCTTAGGTAGCCAAGGATGAGAACCACTGCTAAAGGGAGGGTAGAGGGCCAGAGAGAGTTCCCTCCTGGTTAGTTGGCTACAAACAGAAGGAAGAGGTTGAGGTACTGGCTGTATGTAAGTTCGGGGCAATTCTAAAGCTCCTTTGACCAGAGTCACATTTGATTAACCCAATTGATAAGAATGATTAAGTGGCCTCTCCCCGTCCTGCCTTTGTGTGCCAAACACTTGATCAGATGAAACTGCACAGCTGAAATCTCAGATGTGAGGGTGTCATCTTTGATGCAGAGCAACATGGCAATGGGCACTTGGATGGAATGGCTCTGGGGGAACTCGATCTGCAAAGTACCTGCCGTGCTTGCAGCCTGGGAAGCATGAGGAAGTGGCAAAGGACTACAGGGCGTGATAACTTCTCACAGCATCTGTGGCTGGAAGCGCATGGGAAAGTGACCCAAACAGTGTGGTCAGACAGCCAAAGATGCTGAGACTGGGGCAAAGCCAGACATTCTTCAAATTCACTCTATAGTTGAGATGGCCTGATATCAGGCTTCCCCTTATTTAGAAGTTTTGTGAAAGCACATGTAAAAGAATCTAAAATCCGCATCCCAGATGTCTTTGGCAAATACTGTATCACTTGTTTTCTTGAGATCAATCTCCCCTAGTAAACAAGGCTGGTTCTACTCTAATCTTTGAGATATTTAACTTACATGCACCATGATATATCACTATAAATTCTCTAGCATTCTCAGAAGTCTGTGGCCATTAAGGGATTTTCATAAAGAGCCATGGAACATGGGCTAGGGGAGGGCTGGCCCAGGGTGGGCTCCTTTACAGCAGATGTTACATTCACTCGGTTCCGGAGCTAAGAACGTGACCGTTCTAAACATTGGTGTTCTCCATGTGTTGTACCTTCCTACAGAGCCAGCTTTCACTTTCAAGTCAGACACCACAATGGCCACAAAGCCAGGTACTACACCGGGCTCCAGGCTGATGACGCCAAAACCTCCTTCTGCAGAAACCACAGAGGTCATTGGGAATGAGCCCTCCCAAAACCAATCTCAAACAACAGCAAAGGCCTTGGAACACACTCTCTCTGCCTCTCTGGAGAAGCCAGGTTAGCATTGGCTTTGCATGCTGTAGGAGCAGTCAGCTCTCTGCCTGCATGACATTGTACCATCCAAAGTCAGGACAACTTAGCAACCCTCTGCCACCTGCTTTCTGTCTGCTACAGCCTTCTTGCTCTGGTCTCTATTTTTTGTGCTCCATCATGGCTCAGTCCGGTGAAAAAAGAAAGTCCATCTCCCATGCGTGACAAGGCTCACCGTATTAACCTGATTTGCCAAGAATCTGAATAATATCTGCCTCCTCGCAATATAGGAGGACAGAGGAAGCTTTCCACCATCTGGAGTCACGATCCATGGGATGGAGGAGCTCTCGGTAATTTGTATCTTCTGTAAGGGCATATCCGGTTCTATTTTTTTCTTTTTCATTTAAAAAAAATTTTTATTGTTGTTCAATTACAATTGCCCCCATTTTCCCTCCATTACTTATAAGGGCATGTCTGATTCATAAGTGTGGCCCAGAATCTAAAAGAAATAATTACCTTGCTTGTTCTTTGCTAAGATGAGTTTGGCTTTGCCAGCCATGAATTTCTCAAGGCTTTAAGATGGGAACCAAATTGTCCAGAATTTCTCCTGCTTAATGAGAACAGTGCCTTTAGGACTACAGTCATAACTGAGATGCAATCTCTTCTCTGCAGGTGCGTATGCGTATGCATACAATTCCACAGCTGTCACTGGTGAGTATTTACCTTTGTCGTGGCAGTGTTGATGCTCAGAGGACCGTGGTCCCAGGAAGCTGAACAGGCCTGGTTTGTGCCTGTGGTCCCTGCATGATCACTGCTAGCATTTCCTTTCACTCTCAAAAGTGTCTCAGTTCAGAGACTAAGATCTATTAGTCCCTATTTATGGAATTCTTTATTTGACATCACTATCTTTATCTTGGTACCTTCTCACTGTCAGGCTCCTGATGTGGAAACCAGAGAGTGGACACATCACAAAAAGGGCCTATTCAGCAATTCAGTTCTGCTAAGCAGGGCCAGACTTCTGTCCAGAATTATGAGGAACCACAAGTGAGTGCTGGCTCCATTGAGATGATGTTGTCCTGCCAACACGTAGGCTGCACTATTCTCCCAGAGCGTTAGCACAACATACGTTCAGCCAGACTGTTCAAGTTTTTCAGGCCAGAAGGCTTCTTTTTACAGAAGGCAACAGAACAGTAAGGCTAGGAGATAGAGAATGTTTTGGGAAATGTAAGTAGGAAAATTAAAAAGTGTTAGCAAGAATGAAAGAAAAAGATAAAAGGAGGAGAAGAGAGCTCAGAGAAGAGAGGAGAGAAAAAGAGAAACAGAAGCAAAAAGAGAAATGCAAGTAGTAAGAAAGGATCTAATACTTTTGTCTGACAGGTTTTCAAATGAAACAAAAAAACTACTAATTTCACATGGACAAAATGATTTTTTTTTCTGATTACCAAGTTTTCCTGCTAGAGAAAGATTCATATTTTTGTGGTTACATTTTATCTGCATTAGTGTCATCTGGAAAAAATCAAGTGGCTTTGGTCATTTCAGCAGTTACTCGATTAAAATGGCTTTTTTAAAAAATCAATCATATATGCAAAGGTAAGACATTTTAGAAAGGCTCTTTGTAGACTATTTTCATAGAGAAGCTATGGCATTTAATAACAAGGACATGGAAACAAAAATATGTTTATCATTTAAGAGGAGACCAATAAATAAAGAAGCCAAGCTGATTTTTCTTTTTATGTCACATACTACATTAATCTTTCTATAGTTTTAAAATTTTTATTCATTTTTTAAAAATTGGTAATATTTGCACATGGTTTAAAATTTTTTTAATTACAAAAGGATATATATATATATATATATATATATATATACAGTAAAAAGTAAGCCCTATGTCTAAAAAATCCCCTTGCTGAAAGGAAGAAACTCCTGTTCCCAGATTTCTGTGGGCCTTTTCAGAGAAAGTCAGGATGTAACTACACATAGAGGATGAATGATGCTGGCCAGTTAGGTATTTTATTGTCACTGTTATTTCACTTGGTGGTATATCTTGGAGATCCTTCTACATCAACACATAAAACTATGTTATTCTTTTTAACAGCTTCAAAATATTCCATAGCATGAAGTTGCCACAATTTATTCAGCCAAACCCTGTTTGGACATGTGATTGCTTATATTCTTTGGCTATGTTACAAATAATGATTCATTGGAAAACCTTGTATTGTTCTGCATATGTGCAAGTATAGCTATAGGATAAAATCCTACATATAAAATTCTGGGGTCATATTTTCTATATGGATTTTCAAACTACTTTATTGGGCTATAATCTAGAATATATTTATTTTCCAATTTGTGTCTTTCACTGGGTTAAACTATGAGAAAGTCACTCCTAAATTCTGAAATGTAATATAATAAACATTAACTAAACATGTACAATAGACAAAGATACCTATGTGCAAGGAACTGTTAAAATACAAAGATTTAAAAGAAAAAAATAGTTTTAAACCTTTCATATCATATAAATAAGAATGTCTTCTTTCAGGCCACTTAAAATATAAAGATAGCATGTTAACAATTATAGGACAGAGCAAGTAATTTCAGCAAGGAGATTAAAACTAGATATATTTCATTCATATTACTTGAGTTTCATCTCCTAAGAAGGTATATGCTAAAATGAATAGCATGCTTATTTTCTAAAAACACTTAGTGATAATGCATTCAAAGTGTGTCACATGCAATTGCAGGCTCCTGAGACCTAAGAGTATGCCCAGGACAGTTACCAGTGAGAGAGGTGCTCGCTGGTGCCCTAGGCATCAGTGGGTGTTGCTATGTCTACATGAATAAGCAATCAGTTGAGTTCATCTTTGTAAGGAAATATAAGTAATGCTTTACTATAGTGGTCACTCAGTGTTTACTTAATATTTTAATCAGCCCATTGATACTACCAATATCATAACTTGTTTTTTTAAATAAGTTTATGGAAGATATCACCACTTTTAAAGTTGCTATTCTTAGTTCTATAGAAATTGGTAAGTAGTAGATGCTGAATAAATATTGAAAAAATGCACAAATTGGTAAGTGAATTTAGGGCTTTAACCTTTAAATAAATATTAAAGTGTGACTCATCATTTCATTGTCTTAAATATCTACTGCCTCCCTTGGCAGCCCTTTTCATCAATATCTTTATTCAATAATTCCAATATCTGGTCTCTGATTCTTGACTGAGGTGTTCTCGAAGAGTCTCAATTGTAAAAGAAAAGGTCAAAAATGTCACCTGTAACAGTGTTCACATAGCCACATTCATTTAGTACACTGGGAGAAGGGGCTCGCTTTTCTGAACGCGTTACAGCTCTAGCTCGGCACATCTGAGATAAGTTCGCTGTGCTCCATCTGCTCAGCCTTTCACAGGGGCTACGTCTCTGTCATTCATCTGCTCAGTCAATGTAAATCGAGATCCTATTTTGTGCCAGATATTGACCTAAACTGCAATGAAATGCAGATTTCTCATTAAAAGGAAAATAGCATTTACTTTTTTAAAACATTTCAAAAAATTTTTAAAGGAAACATTTTTTCCTTTTTATTGAATTTATTGGGGTGAGTCATTAACAAAATTATAGGTGTCAGGTGCACAGTCCCACAACATGTCATCGGTACGCTATGCTGTGTGTTCTCCGCCCCAAGTCAAGTGTAACTGGTACTTGAAATGTGCATACTTCAACTTATGGAATGTTAATAATTTAATTCAATGAATTAAATATTGGTTATCTACTCTGACCCCAACACTTAGAATGTTCTCAGTATAGTAAGAGATAGAAAGAAACTAGGAAAAGTGCCCAGGCATAATGAATTGACATTCTTACTCAAAATTGCCCTCATCAAATACAAACACACAAGGATCCTGGGCACAGCAACATCAGAAATGCGTACTATTCCCTGAATGACCTAGTTGGCAGGTACTGCTAAGGAATGGCAATTCCCTGTATATTCACAAAGGACCTTTCATCATCCACATCGAATAGTGGCCACTGGCTGTCTAGGCCACCTTGCAGCCTCAGACCCAACATGCACTGTAGGTTGAACACAAGGCAGCAACCTTCCTGGCTTCCCATGCAATAATCCACCTTTTCTCCTCCCTTTCCGAGACTCTAATCCTCCTCTCTCATCCTCCATCTCACCAAATCTCTTTCACTTCCTTTTTCTCTAATCCATGCACTGCCCCCAACCCCGAGAAAACACAGAAGGGTGGAGAACTGTGGCAGTTGATATTAGTCCATTGTTTTAGTGATTCTGGTTTCAATTTCTCTACTAAATTTGTCTGTTATAACTGAGGAAGAAGCCAAGCATTTGAGTTTAATTCACTAAATTAAAATTGCTTTGTTTGGATCACTGGCTCAGGAGACCTCTTCTCACTTGAGTTTGAGTTTGCAGTTTTTATTCTCGTTAAAAGGAAACGGGAAGAAGCATTGTGAAATACAACTATTGTTTACATTGACTTGCCTTTTCCAATAAATCTCTCTATAAACAGTAAATGCATGCCAAGCTGATTAGTCAGTGTGAAGAAATAGCTTATCATAGGCTGCAATATCTTTGCTAATAATGGATTTCTGACTTTTAGTTCTATTAATGAGTAATATTAAGTTTGAAAACTCAAAACATCTGTCACCAATTTCCCATGTTTTCTGTTCCTTCTTTTGGGACAAGTTTTCTATGTTTACTTCTACTGTAAGTAGTTTTGAAGACTTGTAAAGTTGTAAAGTTTTGCCCAAATTTTTGAGGGAAAAATAAGGGTGTGCATTGTGTATGGGTATTAGTAATTCTACATCTATATAAATGTTTTTAATTCCTTTATTTATGCTGATGCATTAAAAGTGTAACTTTAAAAAGCAATAATGATACCTGTATGCAAAAAAAACCCTGGAATACAATAACCAGTTTGGTTTCTAAATATAAATAAATAAATAAATAGATAGATAATTGAATTAAAAAATTTAAATGAAAGGTTTTTTTTTTCCTGAAAGTGTGGGCCAAAAAATGTGGGTGTGCATTATATATGGCAAAATATGGTCCTTTCCCATGTCCTTAGAATTCCAAAAAGCAGAATTGGAGAGTCAGAGGGAATGGTCTTCCCTAAAGCTTTTGTTATTCTGCTGACTCCCCTTGAGAAAAACTGCATGTGTTTACACTCCTACCCAGGAGAGAACCTGGGTATTGCCCAGTATCCATGTATTTAGCTGTTTTCAAGAGGGTTGTATTTTGAAGGATGAGCCATGGGATATTCCTCTTGCCTACAAAGTTATGTGTTCGTTGTATAGGCACAGGTCCAAAAAGCTTAAATAGCCTAGGAGACAGAAGTGACTCATGGCCCCCAGTGAGACACATGGCTGTCCAGATGTTCAGGGCTGTCATCTTGCACATGGGGCAGCTAGGTGTTTTTTGCAGGAGATTTCATAACATTAAGACAAATTGGCCAAATTTGTCTGGAGCTTATTATTGACACAAGTGTTTTAAAAATAGTTATGCTCACCCTGCCACAGGATAAGCCTTTTGCTTCCACACGAAGATCCCACTGTTCAGGTCTAATAAGTCTAAAAGCTCTTATCACTGCTGGCCTTCCATCCTTAACTCCTCCCACCCCTCTGTGTTGTTCCTTACAACTCAGTCCACATGTTTTGTTCCTTTCCTTAAACATTACCTTATTCTCCTCTCATCTGTAGGACCTTTCTTGTAACACCTCTTCCTTCTCCTTATCACCATTTCTCTGTCATAAAAAGTAGCAAATAAATAAATAATGATAATGAAATTGGAAGACAAATGGCACTGCAAGCTATCATTTCTATTTTTTTTCTTTGGTTCTAGCCTTTTATTTGCAGTTCATTCTTGATTTTATTTTATTTTTTAAATATATTTTATTGATTATGCTATTACAGTTGTCCCATTTTCCCCCTTCACTCCCCTCCACCCTGCACCCCCCTCCCACCCATATTCCCCCCTTTAGTTCATGTCCATGTGTCATAGTTATAAGTTCTTTAACTTCTACATTTCCTATACTATTCTTACCCTCCCCCTATCTATTTTCTACCTACCATCTATGCTACTTATTCTCTGTACCTTTTTTCCCCTCTCTCCTCCTCCCACTCCCCTGTTGCTAACCCTCCATGTGATCTCCATTTCTGTGGTTCTGTTCTTGTTCTAGTGTTTGCTTAGTTTGCTTTTGTTTTAGGTGTGGTTGTTAATACCTGTGAGTTTGCTGTCATTTTACTACACATGGTTTTTATCTTCTTTTTCTTAGATAAGTTCCTTTAACATTTCATATAATAAGGGCTTGGTGATGCTGAACTCCTTGAACTTGACCTTATCTGAGAAGCACTTCATGCCCTTCCATTTTAAATGAAAGCTTTGCCCGATAGAGCAATCTTGGATGTAGGTCCTTGACTTTCATGACTTGGAATACTTCTTTCCAGCCCATTCTTGCCTATAAGGTCTCTTTTGAGAAATCAGCTGACAGTCTTATGGACACTCCTTTGTGGGTAACTGTCTCCTTTTCTCTTTCTGCTTTTAAGATTCCCTCCTTATCATTCATCTTGGGTAACATAATTATGATGTGCCTTGGTGTGTTCCTCCTTGGGTCCAACTTCTTTGGGACTCTCTGAGCTTCCTGGACTTCCTGGAAGTCTATTTCCTTTGCCAGGTTGGGGAAGTTCTCCTTTATTATTTGTTTAAATAAGTTTTCCACTTGTTGGTCTTCCTCTTCCCCTTCTGGTACCCCTATAATTCGGATGTTGGGACGTTTAAAGATGTCCTGGAGGTTCCTAAGCCTCTCCTCATTTTTTTTGAATTCTTGTTTCTTCATTCTTTTCTGATTGGATGCTTCTTTCTTCCTTCTGGTCCACACCATTGATTTGAGTCCCAGTTTCCTTCCCATCACTACTGATTCCTTGTACATTTTCCTTTATTTCACTTAGCATAGCCTTCATTTTTTCATCTAATTTGCAACCAAGTTCAACCAATTCCTGATTACCAGTGTTTTGAACTGTGCATCGGATAGGTTGGCTATCTCTTCATTGCTTAGTTATATTTTTTCTGGACCTTTGATCTGTTCTTTCGTTTGTGCCATTTTTTTGTTTTGACTTGCCTGTTACGTAGTGAGGGGCAGAGCCTTAGGTGTTCACCTGGGCTGGGTAACCCACGTGGCTGTGTTGTGACGCTGTCTGTGGGGCAGGGGTCCGGGAGGGAACAATGGCACTTGCTCCACTCTCTGCCAGATTTCAGTCTCTTTCCCTCCTTCCCATAAGCAAATTGGGCCCTTCTGGTGCTGATTCCTGGGTGGGTGGGTTTGTGTACATTCTAGGACCTTGTGGGTCTCTCCAATGAACTCTCCTGTGAGGCTGGGAGTTTCTCCTAGCACCTCAACCCCCACAGGTGTTTTCAGTTGGTGTTTCAAGGCTTTATTTCCCTGTGCTGGGACCCTGGGTTGCGAAGTCTGTCTTGCTCCCCAGTTTCACCTGGTTTATCTGCGTGTGAATGTGGGGCTGCCTGGTCCACCAGTCACCTTGTGCACCATGCCCCTCCACAATCCACTGCCTTGCTGGGTCCGCTAGCTGATGACTGTGCACCCGGGGTCCACTAGCTGCTGCCTTGTGTGCCAGAGGTTCACCAGCTACCACTTTGCAATGATCCCTCTCGGTCCTGGCTCCCTGACTCCACCCCTCCTACTGGTATGGATGAATATTTCTTGTTTAACTACTTGGTTGTCAGACTTCCATACAGTTCAAATTTCTGTTGGTACTGGTTGGTTTTAGTTTCTAAATTGTTGTTGTCTTTATTTTGGTTGTGCAAGGAGGCACAGCATGTCTACCTATGCCTCCATCTTGGCTGGAAGTCTCTGATCAAGCTATCATTTCAGGTTTCTGCGAAGCTGCAGAAAAGGAAGAAGTCATGTCAAAGGACAACCAAGGAGGACCCTTGCTGTGTCTGTTATTTTCCCAACTTTGGAGTTAGCAGCAAGCATTTCTTTTCACAAAGTGCTAGCCTCCTCATCCTCATATGTCCACCTTAGCTTCTGATTCCCTCCTGACTTACTCCTGTCCTTGCCATCACCATGTCACTCAGCTCAGGAAGCATGAGGATTAGAAGCAGGGGACAGGGGATAAGATGAATGGGGACAGTTTTAACTGGCAGTGTCGGTAGGAAAGAAGTGAACTTTTTGCCCAGATGTAGAATAGATTGGATTTCATGGACCTTAAGAAATGTTAACAACAGTAAGTTGGTTGGGGAGGTGTTTGGATCTCTCTTTAGGAATGTAAATTGTGAAGAATTTTTAGATTCTTGGAAATGAATCTGCTCCCTGGACTTTTAGCATGATACCAGCTTAGTTCTCTTCTTTTACAGTGGCAGTATCCATACCTGTCCTTGTGATTTGTGGAGTGTGTGTGGCATTTCTTGTAGTACGTTACTGCAAGAAATCAAGGTGAGTGTCACAGAAGAATCACACTAGACAAGATTCTTCCATTTCTCCGAGAAAAGAGGTTCATTATCATGACTCTGGCCCTTTCCTGGCTAGAGACACAGGCTCTCACTCTCTCCCTCTCTGTGTTGGCCAAAAGGAGTATAGGAGCTGAGGAGTCACTGAGCCAGTCCTAGAGAGCCCTTCACTTTCCAAAGCAGGCCACTCATCAGAAATGGGACCACCAGAACCTAACTGATGACATGGGGCCAATTTTACTGAGAGCCAACTCAGAAGGAAAGGCTGTGCCAAATAACCAACTTGACATACATACAGTTTGTATCAATTCTTATCATATAGTCATGAATATATTCTTCTTGAACACACATTAAATATGGATATAACTTTTTGTAAATATACTCCTTCATGTCAGCCTTACTTTTATATTTGTAATAATTGAAATTTGACATGTCAGCATTTGTGACCACATTGTTTCTGTCACCTGCTGAAATTTAAGATTTTATTACTTTTCTAGTCTTCAGTCATTTTCATCATTCTTTCATTAAAGCTTTAAATGATATATTAGCCTTAATTTTATACTTCTATCAATTGGTAATCAGTATTTCAGGACTCCATATTAATGTGGTTGCTCTGGATGCTTCCTCAGCATTACACAATGAATGGATATCAGATTTGTTGAAAATAAACTTTTAGTTACTGGTAAAAAAAAATTCTTTTCTAAATATCGTATCCATATAAAAACTATACTACCTTTTGAGCCTAACTTTGAAAAAACTGAACATTTCATGAAATGCTACTGTATAGCCAAAATGAAAAATCATATAAAAACTTATATAAATCTTCAAACTCTGGCAATACCATCACAACCAACAAGAAGTGACATAAACCTCACAGTTTAGAAATTAACAAACTAAAGATGATATATTACTTCAACACTTGTCAAAAAAACAAAAAATGTTAAAATATTGGCAAAATATGACTTTTAAAAGGATTTTCAAAATGTCATTATAATAATTTCCATATAAAATGCTGTATTTGGAGTTACACTCTTAAGAAATTGCAATGACTATATTCAATGACTATATTAAAAAAAGAATACACACACAATATTTTAAAAGAATAATACATTAGCCCTGGCTGGCGGGCCTGCGAACCAAAGGATCAAGTTTCGATTCCCAGTCAGGGCACATGCCTGGGTTGCAGACCAGTTCCCAGCAAGGGACGCTCGAGAGGCAACCATACATTGATATTTCTCTCCCTCTCTCCTTCCCTTCCCCTCTAAAGATAAATAAATAAAATGTTTAAAAAAAATAAAAGAATACATTAAAATATATTTTTAAAAAATTTGAAAATGTGGCCAATAAATATACTCATAAGAGGAAATATCAATGTTCACAGACTGTGTTAGATAAATATTCATAAATATATCTTTAAGAATTGGTTAACCTCCAAGAAGTTCAAAGTGTTTACTTTTAAATGTCCTAAAAAGTGCTTATCCACAGGAGGTGGATTCAGTAATCCAGGAAAGAAATCGCTGACTCAGATATTCATGGCCTAAAAAACATGGCAGAAATACGAATTAAAGTGTTATGCCTCCCCTTCTCTTGGTTAGTTAGGAACTGATCAATGTAGTTGTTTGTTTATTTATTTAACACTAAGTGCCAAAACATAACATCATTTTTATCAGAATTATCACATCGGACTTAGCTGGGCTCCTAGTCTCTCTCTCCTCTTGTTCCTGCCACCTGAACTACAACTTTTTAGCAGAGAGTTGGCAAAGTGGGGGAAGCTGCTCCAACAGCACTGGGAACTCTGGTGGATGAAGGGATTAAAAATACCAAAATATGATTTAAATAGTATCTGTGAATGGAGTTTTCTCCATTTGAGTGTTCAACAGGGACTGTACTTCATTTGAGGGCAAGTCCTCTTAAAACCTGTCAATTATCTGCTTTACAGGCAAAATTCCTGGACACCCAGTGTTCATATGGAAGATATGGAAGATAGGCCAATGACTGGGGGAACCGATGGCAGAGAGGAGGACGCAGAAAACCACCACACAGCCTAGGAAACCCCAGGGGCCAGCAGGGCCAGTGGGGCCAGCAAGGGCTTGAGCGAAGGCACCAATTCTGCTCCAGCCAGAGGGGACCTAGAAAAGACTCAAGAGGTTAGGCACCAGGAAAAAGCTGCCAGGATGCCAAAATGATTGCGCATCATTTTATCAACTGTGCCTACCCTAGACACTGCCTGAATGAGTAGGTTCTCCAAGTTTAGCACGAAAACTGCATGCTAGGCCCTGCCTCAGATATGGGGCCGAGTTACCAAAGTCCCAGCTTGAAGGTCTCAGGTCTTCCTATTAGGGCTTTTATTTCATTATGACATTTACTCAGGATAGCTTATCAGCTTGACTATTTCTTCTGTCCCTCCTCTTGGCTTGCACTTTACAAAGAAAATAAATATACCTGAGGCTCTAAGTGAACTTAGTAGGCTCCTGTGGCTTGGGAAACATCTATAAGGATGGCATCAGGTTTTCAGCTCCTAAAACTCTCTCCAGTTAGGTGCTCTGCATTTACTGAAAGGGAGGAAAGAGATATTGTGCCCGATGAATCCTCCTGATTTAAGGATTCAGAAAGAAAACTGAACTTAGTGACATTTTCTGTATATATACATTTATATTTATATTCCCTTGTCTATTATATCTACATATTATGTGACCTCTATTTTGAAATTGTACCTTGTATAAACAAAATAAAATGTCTATTTTCAATTAAAAAATGCAGTAAAAGAATCACTGAAAGAAATGTACACACACACACATAAAACAAGACAAAACAAAAAACAAGAGGATGAAGAACAGGAATGTTGAGTCCCAAATGGTTGAGCTCAGGTTCTATAAAAGGAGAAAAAATTCTTGCCTAAAGCTGAATCAGATCACAGTTTTAGAGAATTTCTTATGAGGTTTCCATGTGAGAAGCCACAAATGGCAGGTATGCCTGGTACAAACGTGCTCTTGCACTGAATTGTTCTTTTTCTTTATTTGCTGTTTATAAAATTTTTAAAATAAAATCATGAGCCTATTCCCACCTCCTCATTTTTTAAACGAGAAAACTGAGGCCCAGAGAAGCTGACTTGGCCAAGGCTCATGGCTCAATTAATGCCAGAGTTTGAGTGGAATTTAGGATGGGGAGGGGGCAGGGTGGGGAGTAGTAGTCTCTGTCTGTTAACTGGGATCAGATACCCAATCACACAGCTAGGAGTAGCCAGGCAGCCGGCACACGCATTTGTGAGGCGGGGCATAGCAATCAATTCATGCTCTGCTAGAAGCTCTCAAAGTGTCCTTTCTTCTTAACTTCTTTGTGTTGCCAATTTAGATGGTTTCATCAAAAGCAAAGGGTAGGAATTTAAATGGCTGGTGCTGGGAATTTTAGAGCCATACTATTTTCACTATGTGCAAATACCTTTTTCAATGAATAGAAAACTCACTACTAACACATGAGCTGAGGCATTTATTCACTATTAGCTTTAATTACTTCATTATCCTGAAGCTGCCTGATTTAAACTCTTTAGCTCCTTGCCCCTAAGTTTCTAGGGCTGTATCCACTTTGTTCTTTATAAGAAGTTTTAAGAGTTTGACTCTTGTTATTTGTAAAACTAATATGACAGAAAATACAAGTTACATAAAAAATTGGGCAGATATTCAGTGGAATCAAATTTTGACAGGTTTCTATCGCATGTAAGAGGGCCAAGTCACAGGGCTAGTTCAGAGGTTTGTGGTTTGAATTCACCACTGTTTTTGGAAAAGTGAGTGGTATGATGATTTCTGGGGGCCCATTTTGGAGCTTTGAAATCACTGGTTCAGATCCATCACAGAAGCAGCCCATGGGCCATCAGTCACCAATCAAGTTCAAGCTGGGTAAGTTACATGACAAAAATTATATCTAGAAAATCAGATCTAGACTTGGAAGCAAGCAAGATGGGGTGGAGTTGAGGTCTGAAATGACCAGGGAGGGTGGAGTGGGGTAGATAAATAAGTAAATAAACAAATCAGGATTTTTTTCTCCTAAAGACTTAAAGGGGTAAAATGAACTCTTTTACCAGGTGGTGTAGTTCTTCTAGGGAAATGTTTAAATAACTTTACAATGCCAAAACATAGTATGATCCCAGAATTTATCCATCAAGCAGTGATAAACATCTCAAAACTAAGACTGTATCTTCATCTTTGAATTCTCAGAGACTGATGCAGTGCCCTGAAGGTGATTAAGAAGTGCTAGATCAATAAATTAAAAGCTTCCTAAATGAAGTATGAAAAATTTTTCTGGGACAGGGAAACGTGTTGTCAGGCAAAGCTACAAAGGAGGTGATATTTGGGGGCATTCGGCCACTTTTCTTTGTGCATCCCATCTCTCCATGCCTCTCCTACAGTTCCAAGCACTGCCTCAAGTTCTACATCTCTGTTCCCATTTTTACACACAATGGGGTTTGTAAAATTGACCAGAGGGTTTAGCTTGGGAAGGCACAACATGACCTGGAAGTGAGGGACTGTACATGGAGTACAATAAAAAGCTATGCTGGAAGGGAAGATAAAGAGTATATAGGGAACTGAGGCATGCTTTTTCTGTCGCATCGGTGCCCCCTTCCGAACTCATACCCCTTACCCCCTACCAGTAAGCTGCCTGCCAGAGATCTCCAAGATCACCACTTTCCCATGCCACCTGAAAGTCTCAGATTAAGCCTATCTGGGAAGAGTCCTGCTAACTGACCTGCTGTGATGCTACTTGCTCTAGTTATCTATTGCTGCATAGCAAAACACCACTCTTTCTTATCTCCATGCTGAGTGGGCTCTGCCAGGCAGTTCTGCTTTATGCGCCATTAACTAAAGTCACTCATTTGGCTGCATTCAGTTAGAAGCTGGACTGAGCTCGAAGGTCTGAGAAGGCTTCACTCGCTTGTCTGGTGCATCAGCACTTCTCTCTCAACATGATTCTCCACATGGCTAGCTTGGACTTCCTCACAGTATGGCAGCTTCAGGGCAGGCAGACTGCTAACATGGTAACTGAAAGAAGAAACTGCCAGGCCCCTTACAGGCTAGAGAAGGAACTGCCACGTATTGCTTCTGCTCTTTTATTGGCCTGGATATTTGAGGAGTATCTCACACATAATGGGACTTGAGTTGAAGGGTGGGTGTGACTTAATAAACAAAAGCAGGCAGGGAGGGTTCTACACAAGGGGACTGACACAGGCAAAGACAGACAGGAATGCAAGTGACAGGTTCAGAAAAGAAAGAGCAAGGCAATTGGAATGACAAATTATTTGTAGGGCAACATTACAGATATGGCAGGAGTCTAACTGTGAAGAATCATGCGTCTGTTATAACCCCCTGGAATTATATATGACATTAGCTAGAGCTTCAGAAGAATTGCTCAGTAACTATATGTCAAACAATTTTTTTAAGGATCCTCAAGAACGAAGGTATTGCAGGGACTAAATACCATCAGCAGAACTGTAGTGTCTCTCCCCAAGTCCCTGGCTCTACCCAATGGCCCCCTCCTGGTAGGTGTCGTCACCATGAAGTTGGATGGTTATCTAAATTCCAGGGCTGTTTCGTCACTTCTCTGGGCAAAGAGCCAAAGCACTGATTATAAAACAAGCATGTAATCTTTAAAGTCCCCTTTGAGATCAATGCAATCCAGAGGGCACCTGAATTGCTCCAGGACCCAGTGGCCTAGGGTCACCTGAGTTGCATGTGGCTAATGGTGTCTTCAGCATGTTTCATGAAGCTTCAGAGGCTCCTGAAGCACCTTAGTGGTTACCCAGGGTGAGGGGGAAGCTTAGAAAGAATTCCAGTCCTGTCTAATTAGAGCAGCTACACTCTTTAAACAGAGGTAAAATTTGGCTTGAAGATTGTCACGGCTAAGAACATCTATGCTTTCTGTTTTTAACAAATGTGGGTGGTTTTTTTTGAGTCCAGCTCCAACTATTTATATGATAGTAGTGGGAAAACCATGGGTTTGGGATGGCACTTGAATGTTAACCCAAGCTCTACTCCATGTGCCAGGCAGGGCACAGCTGTCTGGGCCCAGTCACTGTACAGCCTGTTCCAGCACCTGCTCCTCCAGGTTTGCTGTGATGACTAAATGAAACAATGTACACAAATTCCTAAGTGTGTCTACCATGTAGGATGTACTTAACAAAAGCTAACTTCATTTCCTAAATGAGATCTATTTGTATACTGGACAATCTGGTATGTGTGGCTGCCTAGTCCTCTTCTTCCTTCTCTAGTGAGTCCCAACATTTTGCATACTTACCCTCTTCCACACAGCCATGTGCATCAAAGGAAGCTGACCTCATCTCAAGCTTCAGGAAAGGAAACGCTCATTATTTTAAACCACGCTCTTTGCTAGAGATTGGCTTAGGAATGGACAAGTGACCTGCTTCTGACCACTGAGATGTGAGATCAGCTAGGGAGGTTTCTGGGAAAGGTTTCCTTGCTCCTAAGGGAAACAGAAGGCAGGCTTTCTTCCCTCTGACACTGCTATACCTGAAACTGCTAGAACTGCTGCAAGCAGCTTGTTGCAGAGAAGCCAGCCTGGAGCAGGAAGAGGCAAAACAACCTGGCTTCCTAACAACAGTACTGAGCAGCTGATGTCATCTCTTCGATGCCTGTCAAGAGTTTTTGTTTGGGGTTACTCATAGCCCCAAATGTCCCAATACTGAATATAATAATCATAAGTGGAGGTATTATAACAGACCCCAAAGTGAGGAACTGCTGAGCAGAGGAGATGGGACAGAGCCTAGTAAGGTGCCTACTACTTTAGGTTAGGAAGCCAGTGTCCCTTTTGTTATGTAGTTCTGAAACAACTGATTAAAATGTTACCTGTTTTATCCCAGGTACAGATTAGGGAAATGTAATATTAGTAAAATGGTTTCGTAAAAAAAATCTAGAACCATTGAATCAGACATTTAAAAAGGGGGGAATCCCAGGATGTTCATGCTGTGTTGGCTATTTCCTGGGGCCTTTGGTAAGGTCCTTTAAAAGATGAGCTTGGGGCCCTAGCAGGTAGCTCACTTGGTTAGAGCATCATCTCCCAATACACCAAGGTTGTGGGTTCAACCTCCAGGTCAGGGCACATACAGAAGCAACCAATAAATGCCTAAATAAATGGAACAACAAATTGAGGCCTTGTGCTCACTTTGGCAGCACATGTACTAAAATTGGAATGATACAGAGAAGATTAGCATGGCCCCTGTGTAAGGATGACACACAAATTCCTGAAGTGTTCCATATTTTTAAGGGAACTAACTGTATGGGAAAATATATTTGCCAATGATATCTCGGACAAGGGTTTGATCACCAAAATATATAAAGAACTCACACAACTCCACTCCAGGAAGACAAAAAAAAAAAAAAAAATTAAAAAATGGACAAAAGACTTGAACAGACACTTCTCCAAGGAGGACATACAGAGGGCCCAGAGACTTATGAAAGGATGCTTAGCATCACTAGCCATCAGAGAGATACAAATTGAAACCACAATGAGATACCACTTTACACTGGTCAGAAAGGCCATCATAAACTAATCAATAAACAATAAGTGCTGATGAGGTTGTTGAGAAAGGGGAACTCTAGTACACTGTTGGTGGGAATGAAGACTGGTACAGCCACTGTGGAAAACAGTGTGGAATTTCCTCAAAAAACTAAAAATGGAATTGCCTTTTGACCCAGCAATTCCACTGCTAGGATTATATCCTAAGAACCCTGAAACGCCAATCCAAAAAACCTATGTACCCCAATGTTCATAGCAGCACAATTTACAATAGCCAAGTATTGGAAGCAACCTAGGTGCCCATCAGTAAATGAATGGATCAAGAAACTATGGTACATTTACACAATGGAATTCTATGCAGCAGAAAGAAAGAAGGAGCTCCTACCCTTTGCAACAGCATGGATGGAACTGGAGAGCATTATGCTAAGTGAAATAAGCCAGGAAGTGAAAGAGAAATACCATATGATCTCACCTATAAGTGGAACCTGGTTAACAAAACAAACAAGCAAGCAAAATATAACCAGAGACATTGAAATTAAGAACAAAATGACGGTAAGCAGAGGGGAGAGGGAGATAACAGGGGAAAGAAGGGAAAGGGTCATCAATGAACATTTATAAAGGACCCATGGGCAAAGCCAAAGGTGGGTAGGATTGAGGGTGGGAGGTGGAGGTGGGTGAGACAGGGGAAAGTGATGGTGGAAAAATGGAGATAACTGTACTAGAACATTAATAAAAAAATTATTAAAAAAAGAAAAAAACCGTGGACTTCCAGCCAAAATGGAGGCATAGGTAGATACACTTTACATCTTCACACAACCAAAAGAAGGACAACAACAAATTCAAAAACAAAAATAACCACAAGTGCCAGAAAATGAAACTGTATGGAAGTCTGACAACCAAGGAGTTAAAGAAGAAACATTCATCCAGACTGGTAGGAGGGGTGGAGATGGGCAGCCAGTGTGGAGAAGACTAGAGGCAAGGTGGCAGATGGAGGTGAGGTGATGGCTGGCAAAGCAGGTAGTACTACATTGGTGTGTGGATAAACTAGGAGGAACAATTGGGGAGCGAAACAGACTACACAACCCAGGGTTCCAGTGCAGGGAAATAAAGCCCCAAAATCTGACGGAAAAAACCTGTGGTGGTTGAGGTGGCAGGAGAAACTTCCAGCCTCATAGGAGAGTGGATTGGAGGATACCCACAGGGTCCTAGAATGTACACAAAACCACTCATCTGAGAATCAGCACCAGAAAGGCCCAATTTGCTTGTGGGGAGCAGGGGAAATGACTGAAAGCCAGCTGAGAGCCAAGCAAATGGTACTATTTCCTCTTGCACCCCTCCCCAACATACAGCGCCACAACCCAGGGATGTGGGTTGACCTGCCCTGGTGAATACCTAAGGCTCCATCCCTTACTACATAACAGGCACACCAAGATAAAGAAATATGGGCCAAATGAAAGAACAGATCAAAGCTCCAGAAAAAATACAACTAAGAAAGAGATGAAGATATAGCCAACCTATCAGATGCAGGGTTCAAAACACTGGTCATCAGGATGCTCACAAAAATGGTTGAGTATGGTTGTAACATAGAGGAAAAAGCGAAGGCTATGAAAAGTGAAATAAAGGGAACCAACAGTGAAAGGAAGGAAACCAGGACTCAAATCAATGGTTTGGACCAGGAGGAAGAAATAAACATTCAACCAGAACAGGATGAAGAAACAAGAATTCAAAAAAATGAGAAGAAACTTAGGAACCTCCAGGATAACTTTAAATGTCCCAACATCCAAATCACAGGGGTTCCAGAAGGAAAAAAGGAAGGGCAAGAAATTGAACACTCATTTGAAAACATAATGGAGAACTTCCCAACCTGGCAAAGGAAATAGACTTCCAGGAAGTCCAGGAAACTCAGAGTCCCAAAGAAGTTGGACCCAAGGAGGAACATACCAAGGCACATCATAATTACATTAGCCAAGATTCAAATGAAGGAGAGAATTCTAGAAGCAGCAAGGGATAAAGGCAGAGTCACCTACAAAGGAGTTCCCATCAGACTGTCAGCGGATTTCTCAAAAGAGACCTTACAGGCAAGAAAGGGCTGGAAAGAAGTATTCAAAGTCATGAGAAACAAGGACCTACATCCAAGATTATTCTAGCTAGCAAAGCAATCACTTAGAATGGGAGGACAGATAAAATGCTTCCCAGATAAGGTCAAGTTAAAGGAGTTCATCATTACCAAGCCTTTATTCTATGAAATGTTAAAGGCACTTATCCAAGAAAAAGATCAAAACTATGAACAGTAAAATGACAACAAACTCATGACTCTCAACAACTGAACCTAAAAAAAATCATAAACAAACTAAGCAAACAACTAGAACAGGAACAGAATCACAGAAATGGAGATCACATGGATGGTTATCAGTGGGGGTGGGAAGAATGGGGGAAAAGGTACAGGGAATAAGAAGCATAAAGGTTAGGTATAAAATAGGCAGGGGGAGGTTAACAAGAGTATAGGAAATGTAGAAGCCAAAGAACTTATATGTATGACTCATGGACATGAACTAAGGCTGGGGGGATGCTTGTGTGAGGGGGTGTTGCAGGGTGGAGAGGAATAAAGTGGTGGGGGGGAATGGGATAACTGTAATAGCACAATCAATAAAATATACTTAAAAAAGATGTTGGCAATCCTTGATTTAGTGCTCTAAGAGTGAGGTACTAAAACCATATCTGAAACTGAGCACTTGGGTAGAGTTTTAAGATTGTAGGCTCTTTCCTTGGGTAATATGGTTGGCCACTTTCCTTAGGAACATTTAATGTCACTGTTAGTGCTTCTGCCAAAGCTGGTCATATTCCCTAGAGAAGGAAATGTCAGTCTCCCACCTAGAGTCTGTATGCATGTGTATACACATGTATATATGTGCATACATGTTTTTGTGTGTGTAAAGTTCATGTTAACACTAACCCCCAAGGGGATATTAGAAGGTGGGTCCTCCGGGAGGTGATTAGGTCATGAGGACGTAGTACCATGAATGTGATTAGTGCCCTTATAAAAGAGACCCCACAAAGCTCCCTTACCCCTTCTGCCATGAGAGGACATAGCTAGAAGTTGGCTGTCTATGGAGCAGGAAGCAAGCTGTTACCAGACACCAAATCCACTGGCGCCTTGAACTTGGACTTCCTGCCTCCAGAACTGTGAGAAATACATGTGTGTTGTTTATAAATTGCCAAGTCTGTGGTGTTGTTATAGCAGCCTAAGTTAATATAGCCCCTGTCCTTAGCTGTATCTAGTATCTTACATAAGATATTCCTCTATTTTATCCTCTTCAGAGATAAAACCTCTAGTCTTCTACCAGTGTTGAGGATGAGAAGTTGCCCAGATACACAAAATAGGAGAAAAAAATCAGAGGATTCAAATAAACTTTCTTCCAATGTTCCTGGTTTTTTGTTCCACCTTTATATCCTGCTTCCAGAAGAACCTAGTGCCATCGATTTCCACATCTTTTCAGAGTTCTTAGGCTGAAGATTCAGTTTTACCAGGTGAGCTAATTCAGTTATCACTCATTTATCTGCTTTCCAACTTCCAAAAATTTTGAGACTGTCATCTTTTCTGCTTTCTTTGCCCTTATGGGTTTAGGCCTTTAAAAAAATACTTTTATTGTCATTTTAATATGGTTCCAGGAAGCAACCAAGGTAAATATGATGTTTAGTCCATCAGATTAAAGTCCTCCACTGGCATCTTAGCCCACTGCCGTCTGGCATCTTAGCCTCACTGAAATTGACCATGCCAATGTTGCCACGACTCTGAGTGTCAGTTAAAATAATACCCGTTATTTACCCATCAGTTAAAATATTTTCCTTAGTCTCTCTATAGCACTGGATGCTGAAGACCCTTTTGCTTAAACCTTTTCCTCTTTCAAATTTGGTGGCATGTCTATCTTTTGGAATCAATGATCACTTTCTTCACAAAATCCTTTTTCTTTTTTAATCCCAAACCTGATGTCCTTCAGGTTTGCTTCTTAGATCTCTGCTCTTTTCAATCTTGATACTATACAGGAAAAGGCTCATCAAGTCTCTTAAACTGCCTGGCTTTGTAGCTCAGTTGGTTAGAGCATTGTTCCAATACACCAAGGTTGTGGGTTTGATCCCCAGTCAGGGCACACACCAATGAATGCATAAATAATTAGAAAAACAAATCAATCAATCTCTCTCTCTCTCCCTATGAGTCAATACATTTTTTTTAAAAAAAATTTAAGATCCTTAAACTGAACTACCTTTTTAGTACATAACTGCCATTTATGTATTGAAAACCCTAAAACCTCTATTTCCATCCCAAAGCAATCTGTTGAAGTATAGACCTGTTTCCCCCAATAGCCCTGTGGACAATTCTACTTGGATTTCTCAAAAGCACCCCAAACTCAATATGTCAAAAACAAGATCCATCACTGTTTTTACACAAACCGACTACATCTCCTATTTTCTGTTTGAATGAAGGTACCCTCAACTACCCTGTAGAACAAGCCAGGAAATTGAAGGTTCTATTGAGATTCTTCTCACTGACTCACCATCTCCATGTAAGCACTCTCTGAGTCTCTCTGAGGCTACCACTTAATCTCAAAGTAGAAATTCTCCAGCCCTGACTGGTGTGGCTCCATTGGTTGTGGTTCGTCCTATACATGCCTAGGTTGCAGGTTTGGTCCCTGTGTGGGGCATGTATCAGGGGCAGCCAACAGATGTTTCTGTCTCACATCAATGCTTCCTTCCCCCTCTTTCTCCCTCCCTCTCTCTAAAAAATAAATACAATATTTAAAACTAAGTGGAAGTTCCCAAAATCACTTACAGGGCTTGTTAAATACCAATTGCTGGGTCTCCGCCACACAGTTTCTGACCCATTAGGTCCGGGGTGAGGACTGACAACTCTGCTGCTCACCAGGGGACTACACTTTCAGAACCCCTAACTTATGTACCCAACCCCTCCTCACCAGTCCCACTTCAAATGCTTTGGTCCAGCCCATCAGCTGTCATTTCTTGCTGGGATTACAACTCTTAACCTCTTAATTTATCTGATCTTCATAAAACATCCTCCAATCCACAACTGGAATGTTCTTCCTTAAAAAAAAAATCATGTCTTAAAATTTTTCATGAGTCCTCATAATTTTTCAGAACACCATTCAAAATCCTTGGCCTAGTGTTCAAGGCCCTTTATTACCCGGCCCTCTCATTAGCCTGCTGCTACTGAGAAAGATACACCCTAGCCACACATGCATCTTATTTACTCAAGCTTTTTCTACAGTTTCACACCTTTAGTGACTGAAGTTTCAGTTGCTGGTATTCTGTGATATTTTAAAAGATCCATCTACCAATATTTTAGGTTCGTCTAATACCATCACCTCATTATTTTAAAAAATCTAAAATCTGAAATACATCTTGAGAATAATTATGTTAAAGGACAAACTAATATATAGTCTACAATACACTATGGTATTTTAATACTTCTCTTGCAAGAATAATTTTTATTTTATGTAAATACCTTCTAAACAAATGGAATATGACAAAACATTTATTTTCATATGGGTAACTGCATCAGATATCTGTGTACATGATAAAAAATCAAAGAAGATAAAGACAAATCAAAAATGTTTTCTCTGAAACAATAAACTAGAACTTACTATCAATATATTGTAGGTTTTTAAATTTAAAAAGATTTCCTCTAAGTTATCAAATAAAAGGAATTATTCAAATATTATTGAACCAAAGAAAAATATTGGGAACTAGCTTATAATTATTTTCCTTATATTCTCTCAATCACTGTGGTTTAAAAAATAATTCTACAGAAAATCTTGCACAAAAATGCAGGGGTGGGCAAAAGTAGGCTTACAGTTGTTCATATGGAAAAAGACATGAAATTTATGATTATTATAGTAGCTTTATTAACTCTGTTTTGACTCACAACTGTAAACCTACTTTTGCCCACCCCTGTATATTCACAACTACATGAAATCATGGGAGCCTATTATTTTAAAGACTATACTTTTTAGAAAATCTAACATATTTTCATTTTATGCAGTTAAAAGTTTATTTTTTGATGTTTTATTCTTCTCATCTAATTACTTATATTAAAATGATAATAGGCATTTAACATTTACTTTAAAACTTCACGTTTTACTAGGTATTTAAAAATGCTTTTCTATTTGAAACACACCAAATATTTAGTTGTACTGATTTTTTAAAAATTCTTTAAAAATGAAATACCAGTACTAATTCCTAGATTCTGTTACTTTTCAAAATAAGTACTAAAATACTAGTACTGACTGACATTTTGCTTTTGTAGGGCTATTAACACGCACATCCTTTGTGCCCTTCATGTTGCTCCTTCTTTCCAGAATATTCTTCCATTCTTTAATGGCTATTATTTAACACAGCTGCAGCACCACCCACTTCGGGGCAGCCTTTGGCCCTGGACTCCCATCCCCAGAGCACTTACACAACCCCTTCTCCAAACACTTTCAGCTCGAACTGCAATTACACTGACTGCAACCTCCTTAAGTCAGGGACCACGTTTTGATTCCATATACCCACTCATGTGGCTCCTGCTACACCACAGATGCTCGATGAAGTTTCACTGAGTCAATGAGTTGTCTTCCAATAGATAAGTTGCTTCCTCTCTGGCTGGCAAAACTAGATTTCCACAAAACATGTTAATGAGCCATCCCTTGCCACCTTTCCTCCAAACCACTCTTTTGAATAACACTGAATACTAAGACCAATCTAAATTCAGTAACTTCCTTTCACATGCTCTTTTATTCCAAATTACCCACAAGCAAATGAAGCTAGGCCAGGAATACCAGCTAAGTGGACGAAACCTCTTCCTCATTAAATTTGTCTTCAGGTCCAATTCTGTGAATTTTCCTCAATATGTAAACATTGACTTGGCACTCACCCTTGCCAAGCACCCGTGGCCCAATCCAACAGCATCCTTGCTATACCCACTGCCCACTCTGTAAGCTCCACTAGAGCCCTGAGGTAGGAGAGGTCAAAGGGAGGCTGCAACAACTGAAGCTCTGAGGTTGATCTCGGATGCCACTCAACTGGCTCAGACACCAGATGTGGTGAACTCTTTGGGCAATGGCGTGCCAACCCCCTCACCTGCCATCTACATCCCTGGAGTGTTATGTGGCAAAAATGTAAAAATACCGGATCTGTGTACATCTAAATGATATGAATTTTTCACTGGTTTCTATCACAATAGCTTTATTAAAACCACCCCAAATCCCAAGGAAGCCATCCAGGCACCAACTTTCAATCTCTGCCCGTTCCCATTCCTCCATCCCCAAGCCCTTGGCTGGCTAACTCCACTTCCCTCTGAAGTATTTTTTTCTTTTGGTTACAAATTACTAGATAATATTAAGCTATTTTCTGGTGTTGCTCAGTAATGCCTGTATTTATTTATTTATTTTTCTTTTTACCTTTGACCCCTTTCACGCACTCTCGTTCAGGTATTTCTGATCTTTATTCTATCTTTGGAAACACAAGAAGTCTTGCTATTGTCACTTTGTGGTTGTCTTTTTCTGTACGATGTTGCCTCCTCGTTTAGACTGTGAGCCCCATGATGACAAAAGCGTGCTTTATGCCTTATACAAGTGTGAGTCTCCTCAGCATGTAAATCTCATTTTTGAAGCAGCAATTGTCACCCTGGATATTAAGTCTCATATTCTGCTTGGTGTGTCATGTGAATAGTGACCGTGCTGTTAAAAAGAGTGAGTGAAGAAGAGAGAAAACTGGAGAAAGTTCAAAACAGCAGGGCTGAAGGCAGGTGTCACACAGTGGTATGTGAGTTCTACAATGCTTGTTTAATTGAAACCTTGTAATAAAAGTTTAAATACATAAAATGTTGTATTCTTTTTTTTTTTTTATCAAAAGAACTTTCCGATTGTCCCCAGCCTGTGTGCATGGAGGAGGGGCAGTGGAAACCAGCAACCTCTAAGGAATGGAGAAATGGCAGGTCCAACTCTGGTTGGCTTCATCTTCCTCAAAAATGCTCTGTGAGTGAATTCAGAGTCTCAGGTGAACGAGAACCCTACCTACTGGCTTTCTTCAAGTAACTGAAGTCTACACAAGGCAATATGTACCATGGAGAATGCTCCTCCTGGCTTTCAGAAGACAAGGAAAAGCAGAGCTTCATGCCTGGGCAGCACTATGTTCTCGATGGTGCGTTCCATGGAGTGCACCTGCTCAGGGGAGGCAGTCAGGAAGGCCAAAGGCCCGATGCGCTGTTCTGCACAGGAGTGGCAGAGGTGGCCACCCTTGTTTTCCTTTCTGTTGCTCTGTAGTGAGGGATAAGGAAAAGAGGGAAAAGGAACAATCAAAAAACAAGGATTTTCCACCAAGAAGTGCTGAATTGCTGTCACACTGCCAAGGAACTTTGTGTTATGATTCTTTTTCAGACTTGTGCAAACCTCTTAGGTAATACAGTCATACTTTGGTACTTACTGGCTTCAGAACTCATTGAACCCTGTACTCGTCGCATTTTGACAAGAAAAAAATGTTTCAGCACTTGCGCTTGCTCGAGACTCATCTCACTTGCTAGAACTTGGATGAGTCACAACGCTGTCCCACAAGAGAAAATGCTTCATCACTTACTTGTCGCTTGCTCAGTACTACTTGTCAGTTTCAGCACTCATCACGAGTTCTGGAACGAATTAAGGACGAGTACCGAGGCACTACTATACTTCCCACTGCATGGTCATCTAGGGTAGGCTCAACTCTATCAAATTCCCTTACAGCAGAAAACGGAATTATTAAGGCAAGGGACAAAGAGATAAGAACAATTTCACCAGGTAAGTAGTTCTCCTCAGAGTGTTGGTCACAACCCAACCTCTCAGCCTGTGCTACCCATACTAATTATGTTATCATCATCTCTGATACAGAGGTAAATCTGCCATCTCTTGTACCTTATACATGAAAAGCCCTCAAGAATATCAATTTCTCTTTTGCCTCCCTCACCCACAGCCCAGACAGCTCACATGCAATAAAACACAAATGACTGGATTTTATAAATTCTACAGAAACCCAGAGCTGCATCCAAGACCACGTACATAAGTGATGGGGAGCTTCTTCATGGTGAGCACAGTGTCCACTGGGATAGTGTTGTTGCACTGCCCCACACAGCAGCGAACCACTCCTGTTTTTAAAACATTACTCGTCAGCTCTGCTTGCAAGAAGTACTCCTAGAAAGAAAAGAATGATAAAGAGAACAATAGCAATACCTCTGCTATATTCAACTTGGAAACTCTTAATAGCTAAGAAGCTGGAAACACTTCAACTTCCAAAATCTTGCTGCTAGATCTGAAACTGCCTATGGCTTTCTTCCTAGACTGTAAGTTCCGTGAGATCACAAAGCATCTTATTTCTTTTGTTACCAAAACCTCCTAGCACTAACTACAGTGAGAACAGGGCTCTATAAATTAATATTTGCCAACTGAGTGAATAGGTAAATCAACTAATCAAGTCACCCACATTCTTTAGTGACATCTTGGGTGCCTAATACTTTCACAGGTATGAAGACCAGTAACTGTTGGGAAACAGCTTCACTCAAAGAACTGCGAGGGGCATACAGCAAATTGTGTTATGCACTGGTGGATGGACCACTGCCAACTGTTGCAAACACAATCACAGGCAAAAAGCTTCACTGGAACCCCTGGCCTTCAGGAATCCAAAGGCACATGACACCACCACCTACACTTCTCTCCTTAAACCATGCCAGGCTGTTTTGTTTTTAAATGCCTTCCCTCCCTACTAGCAACCAGGTCCTTTGTTTATAAAGCACTGTACATATAATCCTCACCAATGATTTCTTGGGGGTGATATTGTCCTTGTCCCCATTGCATATATGAGGGCATGAGAGCCAAGAAATTAGGTCACTTGTGCAAAATATCACAGAGCTAGACTGCTGCAGATGTGAGGCTCAAGCCTGGGTGTGCCTAAGCCCCGAGCCTGTGCTTTTAATCACCAAGCAACATAGAGTCTCTCGTCTCTTATCATCTCCAGATACAAAGCTAAATTGATTCAACAGCACTTCTATCAAGTAGAAAGTGCTCAGAATTACTGCTGAATAAATGAGTACATGCATGCCATGACCACACAGCTCTGCTGAAAATGCCAGTTCTCCCCTTGATACCTCACTGCTGGGGCTCAGTGTCTCAAAGACAACTAACCACCTTTGAGTGTCCCCTCTGCTTTCTCCAATTGATTGTAGAGCAGTTATTTCACCAGTTCCATGTGGCCCTTCATCTCCCTCCTCAGAGGTGCAGTCAACAGAAGTACAGAGCGATAAGCAGCTCACCCAAAGTCACAAAGTGTCAAGCTGGAAGAACTGGGATGTGAACGGAGGCAGTCTGATCTGAGACCTGATTATGTTCAGCCTCAGAACGTGAGGGGATGCTGCTTTCATCCATTCAACAAACACTGAGCACCAATCATGTGCCAGGCACTATTGTAGGGATACGCCTGTGAGATTTAGATTAAGAATCTAAGATGCTAGGAGGCTAAGAAGCTATTTCTGAGCAACTAGCATAACTCCATGTCACTTTACAATTTGATAGTGCAGTGATTCCCTTCATTTCCTCAAAACCTAAAATAAGCAAAGGAACAAATAGGTTCCTGGTGATTACCTAGATTTTCTAAGAGTGTCAGAGAAAAAGTAGGCTGGCTGCGCTACGCTTGGTTACAGGGGAGACCGAATGGTTTATCACTCTATGGAGTGGGAAACAATGGCTCACTTTTGTTCTAAAACCTCACCATGTATGACTATACTGTTCGCAAAGTGCTTTCACATTTTCTAAATTTTTAACCCTCCTCCCCTCTGTCAGAGCCTGAGATCCCTTATACCTTCCTCTCTGAGCAGAAGGTGCACTTAGCCACTTCTGAAACAGGATGTCCCCAAATTGATTCATAAGCTATGATAAAGAAAAAGCAGAAGTACTCATATCTCACCCAAGGTCTCTGAGACTTATAAACATCTGTTTCCAAAATGGGCCATGTATCCGGGGGTTCCACAGAGCACCCCAGGGGCCAAGAGATATTTCCCAACCCCATCTCATAAGGAGCAAGTCTCTCTCTAGATTCCACATTCTTTATGAAGAAAACTCATTTCCCTCCAGGAATGTATGCAGTACCCAATTGATAAGCTTTCGGTTAGCTGTAAAAAGCCTATTTGACTCTTATACGTAAAAGGATTTGCAATATGTAGAAAAATCACACAGCTATTTATCTTTTGCCCAGAAATTTAGATTCTTGAAGTGTATCCCCCAAAATGCACAAGCAAGAACAGAAAATGACTATGCATTGTGGCATTATTATTAAAGCAAAAGATTAGAAAGAACCCAGTATCCGTCAGTGAGAAGCTGCATAAATCATGATGTGTCGACACGGTGAACACTACTCAGTTATACAAAGGAATGAGAAAGAGCTTCACAAACTGGTAGTGATTTCCATGCATATTTCTCGGTGACAAAGTGAGATACAGAGCATTATAAATAGAATGATAACTTTTGTGAAAAAGGAGAACATAAAAATATACACTTTTTACAAAAAAATACAAAAGAATAGATCAAAAACTAATTTAAAAACAAGCTATTAATGACAGAGGGAGAGAAAATCTGAAGGGGACAGGGATGGAATGAGACTTCTCTGATGTATCTGTTACAAAATTTTGACGTTGAAAACATAAATGTCTCACTCATTCAAAACAGATAATTAAGTCAAAAAGAAGCCAAGCAATTCCTATAGGGATTATAAAGAAACAAATGTATATCTAACTGTAATTAAATTGATGCTCAAACTACAGGGGAAAAAAGACTTATTTCAATTGCCTTCAGATATGATATTCTGCCCTGGCTGGTGTGGCTCAGTGGATTGAGTGCCAGCCTGTGAACTGAAAGGTCTCTGGTTTGATTCCCAGTCAGGGCACATGCCTGGATCACATGCCAGGTCCCCAGTTGGGGGCATGCAAAAGGCAACCAGTCAATGTCCCCCTCATACACTGACGTTTCTCTCCCTCCCTCCCTTCTCTCTAAAAATAAACAAACAAAAATTTTAAAAAAGAATATGATATTCTGACTATATATCCTTAGTGGAATTTGGAGAAATGGGGCTGTTAGGAAATCGCAAATTCCATTCAGCATTCAGTAATATTGCTATTATTTTAAAATATCTTGTATACAGTAGAATAGTATAAATAAGCAATTAATAAATACTGCTTAGAACCAAGATTTTCAGTGTAAGAGAAAAGCTTCAAGTGTGAAAGAAGTAAAAATCCCTTAATGCTCATCTGACTTGGATTGTAGAACTATAATCGATAAGCGTTCTAATGTAAATGGCTTCTAGCTCCGACAATGCAGACACAATGCAGCCTTACAATAATGAAAGGATGAAGACGGCATGTGCCCAAATGTTTTTCTTACTGATATTGTTGGTGGTGCACACTTGGGAAGAAACTATGAGTAAAAGTAAAAAAAGTCCTCATGGTAAAAGCTAGGATGATAGCTACTCTCACGAGGGCTGGGTGGGGGTGCTGATTGCGCGGGGCTCCCTGCAGGGCAGCTGGGATAGCTGGCAAATCCGGTCTCCTGACCTGGGTGAACAGTCAGTCATCCTAACTGCAAAGTGCACATCTGTTTTCTACATTTGTGTTATATTGAACCACAAAGAGTTTAAACAAAAAGTAGGAATTATCACTATGAACTCTTGACATTTCTTTCTTTTAAAAATATGGATTTCCAAGTTCTGTCTACTAAAAAGTTGAATAATCTTAGCATCACTAAAAGGGAGATCACCTAATATCATTATCTTCTGATGTGAGGCAATACAAAGCAAAACCCCTCTCTGACAGCCAAATAAAGGGTTTCTGCCAGAAAAGCTAAGCCTGAATCTAATTAAGCCTCAACTTCCAGTTACAGGGAATCCAGGGTAGGTAACAGTAAAATAAGCTATATAACCACACAAGGAAGCAAATCTAGAATGTGATACATTATGTAGGAAAAATGACTCAGTTTCTGCAAAAACTCAGAAGCATTAAAAAAGGAGGAAGGGGGTCTTGACTACTCTACATTAAGAAACTTAAGAGACCTAACAACAAAATGTATGATTATGGATTGAGCAGTAGCGGCTACAAGAAATTATTATAAGTTTTATAAGATGATAATGGCTCTTTGGCTATGAAAAAAGATGGCTCATTTTTTTAGAGATGCATACTCCAAATACATACAGAGATGATTTGTATACGGTAATTTAATATATCATTTTCTCAACTTTTAAATGTCTCAAGTTAAAGAAAAATTCTATTTAACCTATGTTGTGAAATGATATTACTGCTCTACAATACCTCCATTAAAAGTTACCAACATGAGCCCTGGCTGGTGTGGCTCAGTGGATTGAGTGCCAGCCTACAAACCAAAGGGTTGCTGGTTCGATTCCCAGTCAGGGCACATGCCTGGGTTGCAGGCTAGGTTCCCAGTAGGGGGTGTGAGAGGGGCAACCATACACTGGTTTCTTGCCCTCTCTTCCTCCCTTCCCTTCTCTCTAAAAATAAATAAATAAAATCTAAAAAGTTACCAACAAGACAATTTGGTTTTGTTACATATCTAACTACTAATGTAACACTATTTCTATGACAAAAGCATACTGCAGGTATACTCAAGATCAAAGTTTATATAAAAAATTATGTGATAGGTATAGATCATTTGTACATAATAATTATTATTCTACTGCACTTCCTAAAATTAGGAAAAGCCACACTTATCTCTAAACCAGAGGTCAGCAAACTACAACTTGGGGGCCAAATCCAGACCAGCACCTGTTGTAAATAAAGTTGTATTGGGACGCAGCCATACTCATCTATTAATGAATTCCTTTGGATGCTCTCTTACTACAACAACAAAGCTGAGTAGATGCAACAGAGATACCATAACTTGCAAAGCCGAGCATATTTACTCTCTGGATCTTTACAGAAAAGTTCACAGAGCTCTGCTCTGACTCATCTCCAGTGGAGACCCAGGTGCCACTGAGGATGCAACCAAGGAAAAAGTCTTCAGTAGAAGCTCTGCCATGTGAGCTGCCACACAAGGTGAGATGTCACACAAGGTGAGGCCCAGGTGAGGCAAAACTGCTTGGGAAAACATGCAGCTAATTTCAAATTCCGGAAACATTCTTACGGCCAAGTAGGCTTGACTCAAGAGAGGTATGGGAAAAATGTGAGGAGGCTTGAAAGAACAAAGTTCACTAAAAATGCAAGGTAATCCATCTTAGGCAAGAAGCTTTCGCTGTTCTGACTGGTCATATAGAGTATTTACCTGCAAAGTTCTCCCTTTTAAACTGATATTCACCTCCTCCTCAAAATGTGAAGAGAAACCCTATTTTCTTACTTGTCTACTGTCTTTTCACCTACAATACAGGCTCTGTGAGGGCAGGAACTTCCCTTGCCCACCACTGTAGCTCTAATGCCTAGAAATGTGCTTGGCACATACTAGGCACTCACTAGATATTCAAGTCTGAGGGTCAGGGTTCTGTTTTATCACCACTTAACACATTTGAGACTGTGAATACCATTTATTAAAAATGATCACTGTCCCACGCCTCCACCCCATCAGAGGTTCAAAGCCACTGGTAGCAAAGCTTAGATTCTACAGCTCCACGTATTCTCCACTCCTTGAGAGAACATGCAATCTGGCACTGGGACTAAATCATCCTGCAAAATCTTACATGTTTTGAAATAGGTAAGGATGAAAGAGAATTTTTAATAACTTCTATATTTAAGTTTTAGATCTTAGGCTTAAGTATTTATGGTTCAGGGAAAGATGGACTAAATAGTAACTGTTAACTCAAATTTCCATTTTAATTTCCAACAGGGTTGTAAAGTTGGCTTATACCCCAGCCCATGGAAGGCAAAAAGGCATTAGAAATGGGAGAGTGCAGGAGAAGGCTGGCTTGTCGGGGTGAAGGGTGAGTGCTGATACTTTCCTGCATCTCACTCAGGACAAGAGGCCAGATGCAGGAATACTCATTCTCCCTGGCAAGGACATGTTCTTTTCGGAGAAGTCTACTGGTGGCAACAGCAGTTGCCAGTTCAAGAGAAACTAGGGAGTGAGAGGGAGAAAGTTCAAATGCAGAAAACATTCTTGCTGGGTTTCTTCCCCCCTAGGAATGTTGAGCACTAATTGAGTAAGGAACAAATTTAAAAATACATGAACATAGTTGATAATTTTTAAAAGAACTCACTTGAGGATATGTTTACTGATTTTTAGAGAGGGGGTAGGGCAGGGAGAGAGAAACATTGATTGGTTGCCTCCCATACATGCCTTGACTAGAGATCGAACCTGCAATCTTTTGGTGTATGGGGCAATGCGCCAACCAACTGAGCCCCCAGACCAGGGCTAAAAGAACTTTTGAAACTGAATTAGGAAAGAATTTAGAAGAGAATCCGCATTTCTGTTTCTTTAGTTAGGACATCTCCTGCACTAGCAATAGGCCTCTGTGCACTCAAGAAAGAGAAGGCCTTCTCTTCCAACCCAGGGTAGGTTGATCCCTTATTCAAACCCAATAAAATCCAAATGTGGTAAACTAATTTGTGCTACCAGTTCCTCTTACCCCAGCCAAAGTCAAGATGTTCTCCAATGATTTGGTCATGATGAGCTGCTTCTTGGCACGAGTTACTGCAACATACAGTAAATTCCATTCATCCTCAGAAAATGACTCTAAAGATAAGGTAAAGGGACGAAATATATCAACTCGAAAGCCTGCTCACAAAAATTTATGTTCTCTTCTAAATGTTAACTATCTCTCATCCAGCCCTGCCAAAAAAAAAAAACCCACTCAAGATTTGCTGGCTATATATACAAAATTTTCCTACAAACACCAACTCCAAAAATAGACAAAAACCTAAAGACTAGTGGCACAAAATACTGTTTCAGTTAGTGCTACTACTGGTGAATCCTGGGAACTAGTTCACTGGTTAGTGAACACCTATGATGGCACCAGTGTATATTTTCTGTTCATTCTCCCAGTTTCCCTCATGATCCTGTGGGACTGATAGGGAAACTGAGGCTAAGGAGGGTAAAGCATCTGGACAAATAGGCCATGGCTAATCAAGGGTTGAGGAGTTTAACTCAAGTTTCTAAAACCCAAGTTCTTTCCTTTTCCTGACACTTTCTTATTTGGGCCAGTGGGGAAATGCCTTATATTGTTACAGGACAACCAGAGGAGAAAAACAAATTACAAGTCTTTATTGCCTACCTTACGCCTCAATTCTCTCATTTACAATACCTAGCACAATGGTAAAAATTCAATAAAGAGCAGTTAATCTGTGAATGCACTAAAAAGCCATTAAACTGTATACTTTAAATCAATGGATGGTATGGTTGTAAATCACATCTCAAAGAGCTGTTCATATACAAATGTGTAATGATCAGCAAAGGGGAAAAAAGGTAGTAGTATATTAAATAAACTTCTCTTCCCCAATATAAAGCAACTGATAACTCTCTATGGCCATTTTTCCCCACCCCACTTTAATTTATGTTTAATACCATATCTTTCTCTTAATTTTATGAATATATTCATCAGCATAAGGAGGTTTTAGTATTTTTATTTTAGCCCACCAATGTATGCTATGTCCCAAATTTTGAATCCACAGTTATCTGAGAGCTTTTATTTGTTTGTTAGTAGGAAAACTTCAAATGATTTTATTCTAAAATTTAAAACTAAAGCAATAGCACTTATGTTTATAGTTTAACAACTAGCTGTGAATATGAATTTATACAAAAGCAGAGAAATAATAGAGAACATTTATGATTTTATGATTTTATGACCTCTTTAATACAAAGGAGAGTTAAAGAAAAAAAACACCTGGGTGGGCAGGTAAGCTGTACATTTTAAACTTTTACAAGTCTGATGGTGAAAACCCAAAGTTGAAGAGCTGATGCAGTCTCAACAGGGACACTATAAACGGAAGCGCCCTAGAGGCAGCTCCAAGAGAGGTGGGCTCTGGAAGTACAGTTTCTAAAAAATGTAGTATATGAATAACAAATTTAAGACTGGGAGGTGCTTTTTTTTTCTTCTAGGAGAATCCTTCCAAGAGGCTACACGACCCAACAAAAAGGAAGGCATCCCAAGGAAGCATCTCTAGTCAACTCTTGAGAGGATCCTCAGTGCAACCAGTCTTACCAACTCTAAAGTGGGGCAGCTGGGCAAGGTTGTGCCTGGCGCAAGGCACTTTCACAAAATCATCCAAAACATGAACGGTATCAAACTCCAAGCCTTTGGCTTTGTGCACAGTACCCAAAATGTACTCTGGAATAAAAACACAGCATAGCGTTAGATGGGGCATAGACAGGAAGAGAAACAAAAGAAAGGGGAAAAAATGTACTCTTCCTACTGTACCCTTAAACTCTAACTTCATTTTCCCACCTGTGTGTTGCTTTGTGGGAAAAGGAGGAGAGAGGAAAATATAGCCAGAAAAAAAAAAAAAAAGAGCAAAAAAGAGAAAAATAAAAAGATGAGGGGAAAAGTAGAAAAGTCATTGCAGGTCAGTTAATACATCTCAGAACCACCTTCCAGAGCTCACAGTGACCTGCCCACCTCCTATGCTTCACACGTGAAGGGACAGAGGCCCAGAAAAGGAGTGAATATTTTGCCCAAAGCCACACAGCAACAGAGTTGGGACCAGAAAGTCCCATTCCACCAGCTTGGAGTAGAGCAGAAGCAAAGGACCCCTAAGGAAGAATGGCAGCTCTGCTCCCTATTCTTAAGCAATGCCAGGAATGCAACAAAGTCACCCTTGATTACACATGATATTCACACAGGCAAGAAGCATCAGAAGACCATCTGTTCCTTCTCCTGGTGGGAAGTGAAGAACTATTTTCCTTACCTGCAAAGTCCAAGTCTTCTATGTGGCATTTTTCTATCCTTTCCACCAGTTCTGGAATCCTGATGTTATACTTTTCAACAACAGCAATCTTTGCTTCAAGCTCCTTATCCTCGGCTGCAGTCACATACCTCTTGAAGCCACTAAAGCCTTCTTTGTGCATCCATCTTCTAATAAACCTGTCTTTAATAATGAGGTTTCCTATGGAAAATACAAACACAAGTTAATGTGATACAGGTTACACTGACATACGGTGGCAGCAGCTACACGTTCCTAACCAATAGCAGAAGTGAATGGTCTTAAGATTGGGAGATCCAGGTTCTAGTCCCGACTACATCACTAACTAACTGTGTGTTCCTGGGCAAGTCAGTGAAATGACCTGTGCTTTAGCCTCTCCGTCTCCAAACTGAGGATCAAAAGCCCTACACTTGAGATCCTTACCTACTTCACAGGGATTTGAAATAGCACAGTAATGAAAAGAAAAGTGCTATAGAAATGTTAGGAATGATCATTTGGGGCACATGCAGAATTTTTAATGTGTAAAGTTGCCCAGGCAGACAGAAAAGATGATGAGGAAAGACAGCCTAAGGGGCCAACAATAGAAAAAATTAGACTCCTAAAAGCAGGATCTGGAAAAAGCTATCAGTACCTCTGCAAACAGAAGGCCTCAGGCATCCCAGTCTTGATGGGGAAAGAGCAACACTAGCTCCGCCCTTCTCCAGAATTAAAAAACTCTGACTTAGAACATGCCCATCCTTCTCCCATCCCTTGTCACTGAAGTGCTTCTGTCCACTGCACCATGGCCAGGAAGGTACTCACGTTTCTTCCGTTCTTCCTCCGGCTGAAGAAGGATCCAAATATCAATGATTTTGTCCAATCCAAATGATTTAATCCCCTGAAAAAGTTTTTTTGGTGGGATTTTTGAGGGTTTTTTTGTTTTTCATTCTGTTTTGTTTTTGTTGTCTTAACAAAAGTAAACCAAATGTAGAGATGTGATTTGGGAAATTAAATATTTTCTTGGAAACAAATCTCAAATTGCACCCAAAGGATAACGACAGTAAGCAGGAAACTTTATCAGGCATAAAAGCACTAGGCTATAACACAGCCTGGAAATTCAGGATTACCAAATGCTAAGTTTTAGCTGCTACCTCAAACTCTTTCTATGTTTTAAAAAAGGCAAGAAACTAGCTGCATTTTTTTCTTGTCAAAAAGGGCAATTTAAATCATCTACCTTGTAGGAACATAAAAGGTTGCAATGAAGAATAAATGATACCTAAAGACAAAGAGTGAAATATGAATACTTACCATTATTTCTTTTGAGAAAAGAACTACAGAATGTCTATTGGTCCAGATTATTGTGTTTTAAAAGGTTATTAGGTCCTGGAGGAGAAGGCCTGACTGTACCACAGTTCAGCCCAATTCTACCTCGAAGCGTGTACAAAGCGCTGGCTGGGAGCCAGCATTTGCATGGCACCAGGTCCCAGTACAGAAGAAACATATGTCAAAGGCTTTATCATCATTTTGAGAAGGCACACATAACACATTAACATAAAACAGAGACCAAAATAGGACAGTATACATAATTGGAAATCAGATGTGATCATGTGTAATGATCCATGCTACAGGTGATGAGTAGACAGAGAAGGGAAGAGAGCAACTTACATTATATTATGCCCAGCATGAATGATATTCCCCAAGTATGTACTATTTTCTTACAGTAACAAAAATGACTAAATTATGCTATACCTACTGCATGAAATATTGTAGTCATTATAGTGGCAACATGAAAGAAAATATGCTTATGTGTTGAGTTAAAACAGCATCTTTTTAATGGGCACTATAATTACAATTATGTAAAAATAAACATCTAGAAGAACAATGAGAAATAATTAGCAAAAAGAGAATACTATGAAATACTGAGATTAAGGCTGAACTTGGTTAATATAATCTTTATAAATATAGAGAAGTCAGAACATCCTTTGATTATAATTCACTCAATACATTTATTGAGTGCCTACACATGGAAAATATCTTTTTCATAAATGAATGAGTGAATATCTTTTAGTCATATAACTTGGCTTCAAAGAGTCAAAAGTGCCACACACATGTCACTGATCCCTAATTTCCCCGTGAAACAGGTAAAGGAAAGGCATTATCTTTATCTTAAAGATGGAGAGAATGAGGCACACAGAAGCTGTGACTTGCCACAAGCCACACAAAGTTAGTGACAGAACCCGAGCTAGAACCAGGTACACACACTCTATTCACTGGAGCCCACCAGCCTGTCCCGCTGTGCTGTCCCTCACTGGTTCTTACGCTAACGAACAACACATACCAGGACACTCAGAGAGAGCCCTTGGCCTCATTTGCATAGTCAAAGGTGAGGGTATTTATTTTTTAAAGAGTAAGAGAAAAGATCCTCAAGTTCTTGTTGGATCTGACTTTACAGAATGTTTGGTTAGCATAATCAGAATGTTCAGGAAGAAAGACTTCAGTCATGGCGCAGATGGTGAAAATTGTGAAAAACTCAAATGCTTGCTTGCATAATAATCCTAATTAAAGTTAAGCATTTTCATCGTCTATGTTTGTCTGAAATGTTTCTGTGCATGAAGCAATCAAGAGAAATTTGCTCTTACCCCAATCAAATGTATCTTTGCAGGTACTTCGCCATCGGTCACCCGTACAGCCTCATCAAACACATTGGCATTGGTCCGGGACAACAGGGCCACCTGCCCCTTTGTATCACCTCTAATGCCACCTTTTGGGAGAGAGCACAAACTCTACAGCAAACTCAAATAAAGAGGAAAACTAATTTTTGTAACAAATAAAAGAAAAGTAACTGAAAGCCTTACTCTGATGGTTTCCTCCAACCAAAGTCTTTTTCCGTACTCTCTTGCAGACATCCAAGATGGTAGCTCCCACATAAGCTATTTCCACACCAAATCTAAAACTCTGTTGGAAAACAGCAAAATGAAAGGAGTGAACAACCTCCCCCTGAAGTATGTTAGCATATTTCTATCACTGCTAAGTCCTGGCCTTGCCAAACTGATCCTTCCTGACTCACCTTACCTGGAAAGCATATTTGGAAATTCTCTACTGTAAACTCACTTGTACTGAATAGGAACTTGACAAGGAATCAAAGACTTTATTTCTAAGTTTTCAGAGTAGCATTTTCTATCTTGAAACCTTAGAGTCACCTATTTTTCTTTACCTCTTATCCCCAAATCCAAATCTTGGCAATTCATCCACCAAATTTTTTATACTATTTTTCTTCCCATTGCTGCTGGGTCAGCTCAGAAACTCAAACTTCATGCCTCACCTACTTGGTCTTTGCCCTTCCAGTTTCCTCTCACTGCCAAAAACCTCTCTACACCTCTGTCAGATCAATCTTTTTTTTTAAATCCTCACTCAAGAACATGCTTATTAGTGACAGAGAGGGAAGAAAGGGAGAAAAAGGGAGAGAAACACAGATGTCAGAAAGAAACATCAATTGGTTGCCTCTCGCATGCACCCTGACGGGGGACCTAACCTGCAACCCAGGCATATGCCCTGACCAGGAATCAAACCCACAACCTTTTGGTTTGTGGGAAGATGCCCTACCAACTGAGCCACACAGGGCAGGGCTGTCAGATCAATCTTTCCCTCACACTGTCCTCAAGCCATGTGTTTGCTCAAAAAGGAAGAGCAATATAGGAGGAAAAAGTGATGCACACATTTCCAAGATTCATCACAGCCTTAACAATCGATTTCTTTTTATTCCCAAAACCAATAGCAAGGGTTTCTAAGCAAATCTACCCTTCTTTCCAAATCAAATCTAAAAAGTATAAGTTATATAAAAGATTAAGGGAAATTAGGGAAGGTTTCTCTCCTTGCCTTTGAAATTCTCTCTATATTAATCTAAAAACACTGCCCTACATAACCAACCACAAGTATTATATGATCATTTCCTGGGCATTCCCTGCCCATTTCTCTCACTTGGCACATGGCAAAACAATTACCTACCCCTCAAAATTCTGCCTAATACCCTAATTCCTTCACCACTGCAGCTAGAAAGACATCATTCTTCCCCAAACTCATGATATTCGTTGTCTTTTCCATGCATTCCTAACTCAAGGTAATAAAGGATGAAGTGCTTTGGTGAACATTAACAGTACAGTCTAAGAAAAATGAGACTCTCAACAAATAGTACTTTGTTGCTATAGAACTTTTCTGAGTAAACAATAACCCAAATCATAAAATAAATATCTGTGAGTCAATGCTGATATAAATAGAAGACTGAATAAAAAATGAGAGAGAGAGGACACAAATCTCCCTTGCAGAAGAATTACAAACAATTTACGTAGCCACTACCAACACTTATTCCTTGAGTGGGGGTTAAGTATAGTGACTTCCTTCCAAAGTATATATTATAGTATGGAAAGGGCAAGAGGCAGGGAGAGTAAGTTCACTGTGGAGAAACCCGACAAACACTACTTCCACTAGATGATCAAGGTCAACATCTACAGACATAAATCATATCCCCTTGATATTATGTAATAAAAATGATAGTATTGTCTTCAATATTGTGATGATAATGACAATTTTTTTTCTGAGAGATCTTCCTCCCCAACACTCACAAGATCATAAGAAAAACAGTTGACATATTTTAACACAGGCATCCTACAAAACACCTAAGCAGTACTCTCCAAAAGTGTCAGTCTTCAAAAACAAGGAAAGTCTGAGAAAATTCCACAGCCAACAGGAGGTTAGGAAGACATGATAACTGCATATAACATGGTAACCCTCATAAGATCCTAGAACAAAAAAAGACATTAGGTTAAAACTAAGGAAATCTGAATAAACTAAGGGCTTTATAATAATATGTCAACCTGTTCAGTAATTGTGGGAAACACACTACACTGCCATGTTAATAATACGGTAAACTGAATGCACGATATATGGGAAATTTCTGTACTACTTTCTCAATTTTTCTGTAAATCTAAAACTAAAAACAGTCTATTAAAAAAAGTTACTGAGGGACTTCTGGCCAAGATGGAGGTGTAGGTGGACACACTGTGCCTCTTCTCACAACGAAAATTAAGGACAACACAGACTTAGAAACAAGAAAACAACCAGAACTCATAGAAAATTGAACTGTACAGAAGCCCAACAACCATTCATCCAGACCGGTAAGAGGGGCGGAGTCGCAGCAGGAAAAAGTGGAGGTGCAGACTGGGCACGCAGGCAGCAGTGGCTGGCAGATCCCAGGCACAAAGGTGGCAGCTAGCAGACCCCGGGCACGGGGTGGCAGCTGTGCAGAACCTGTGAGGCCGCACAAGGGGTCTGGCTGACCAGGTGGTCCCACATTTGCGTGCAGATAATCCAGGCGAAGGGGAAGCAATGGAAGGGACTGGAATCTAAGAGAAAGTGGAGCGAGCGCCATTGTTCCCTCTCGGACCTCGCCCCCACATACAGCGTCACTAACCAGCGACTGGGCTGCCCCTCCCTGGGGAACACCTAAGGCTCCACCCCTCATTACGTAACAGCCACAACTAGACAAAAACAAAAACAAAAAAAAACAAACCAGAAACAAAAATGGCTCAAACCAGAGAACAAATCAAAGCCCCAGAGGCAATTTATCTAAGCGACGAAGAGATAGCCAACCTATCAGATGCACAATTCAAAGCCCTGGTGATCAGGATGCTCACAGAATTGGTTGATTTTGCTCACAAATTAGAGTTACAAATGGAGGCTACAATAAGTGAAATGAAGAAAAACCCACAGGGAACCAATAGAGATGGGAGGAAAACTGGGACTCAAATCAATGGAGTGGACCAGAAGGAAGAAAGAAACAACCAAACAGAAAAGAATGAAGAAACAAGATTTTTAAAAAAAATGAGAAGAGGCTTAGGAACCTCCAGGACATCTTTAAACGTCCCAACATCTGAATTATAGGGGTACCAGAAGGGGAAGAGGAAGAGCAACAAGTGGAAAACTTCTTTGAACAAATAATAAAGGAGAACTTCCCCAATCTGGCAAAGGAAATAGACTTCCAGGAAGTCCAGGAAGCTCAGAGAGTCCCTAAGAAGTTGGACCCAAGGAGGAACACACCAAGGCACATCATAATTACATTAGCCAAGATTAAAATGAAGAAGAGACTTCTAGAAGCAGCAAGGGATAAGGGGACAGTCACCTGCAAAGGAGTTCCCATCAGACTGTCAGCGGATTTCTCAAAAGAGACCTTACAGGCAAGAAGGGGCTGGAAAGAGGTATTCTATGTCATGAAAGTCAAGGACCTACATCCAAGATTGCTCTATCTAGCAAAGCTGTCATTTAGAAAGGAAGGGAAGATAAAGTGCTTCTCAGATAAGGTCAAGTTAAAGGAGTTCATCACCACCAACCCCTTATTATAGGAAATGTTAAAGGGACTTATCTAAGAAAAAGAAGATAAAAAATATGAACAGTAAAAAGACAGCAAACTCACAGGTATTAACAACCACACCTAAAACAAAAGCAAACTAAGCAAACAGCTAGAACAGGAGCAGAAACACAGAAATGGAGATCACATGGAGGGTTAGCAACAGGGGAGTGGGAGGAGGAGAGAGGGGGACAAGGTACAGAGAACGAGTAGCATAGGTGGTGCGTAGAAAATAGACAGGGAGGAGGGGAGGAATAGCGTGGGAAATGTAGAAGCTAAAGAACTTATGACACATGGACATGAACTAAAGGAGGGGAATGTGGGTGGGAGGAGGTGTGCAGGGTGGAGGGGAATGAAGGGGGAAAATGGGACAACTGTAATAGCATAATCAATAAAATATATTAAAAAAAAGTTACTGAGTTGATGTTACCTTAAATCACTGTAGAATACAACAGGAACTCAAAGGAATAAAGTCACAGAGTAGGATACAGAACTTTTTATAACAGAACAAAACAGTTCATATTACACTTGAATAGTTGGCACATCTCATATCCTCTAACTAGCAAAGAGTTTTTAAAAGCAGTGCTTCTTGCACCTCTTGGTCTCAGTACTCTTGATACTTACCAAAATTGCTGAGGCCCTAAAAGAGTTTTAATTATGCAAGTTATATCTAACTATAGTAATCACTAGAAACTTTGATTCATTTAAAAACAACAATAGCCTTGGCTGGTGTGACTCAGTGGACTGAGCACTGGCCTGTGAACCAAAGTGTCTCTGGTTCAATTCCCAGTCAGGGCATATGCCTGGGTTATGGGCCTTGTCCCCAAATGGGGGCATGTAAGAGTCTACTGATCAATATATCTCTTGCAAATTGATGTTTCTCTTCTTCTCTTTCTCCCTTCTTTCTCCTCTCTCTCTTAAAAAAAAAAAGTAGATAAATAAAAAATAACAATAATGGTCCTGGCCAGGTAGCTCAGGTGGTTGGAGCATTGTTCTGATACATCAAGGTTATGGGTTTGATCCCCAATCAGGACACATAGAAGAAGCAACCAATGAATGAGTAAATGGGTGGAACAAGAAGTCAACATTTTTCTCTCTCTCTCAAATCAATCAATAAAGATAAATAAATGATAAAAAAGACAATAAGAAACCCGCTGAATAATAATATAAAGAACACATTTTTTAAAAAACATATTTTCCAAAACAAAAAAAATTTAGCAGGAAGAATGTCACTCTTTTACATTTTTGCAAATCTGTTTCATGCCCAGCTGAACTGAAGACAGCTGGGTTCTCATTCTGTCTGTGTTCTATCTGCAGTGCTGTGGTGTTTTAGTTGAATGGCATGAAGAAAATTCAGCCTTACATACATGCATAGAGAAAAGGGGAGGGAAGTTTAATAACCTTTCTGGACAATCAAGGACACCATGAGCTGTCATGCTCACAATGGCAGACATAAGTTTTCCAAAATTTCCATTTTACTTGAAAGTAAAGGTTTTATCTTAGGCAACAAAAAACTGTAAGTTGTTTTTCTTGAGTCACAGCTCATTTCTCTCATTTTTGGGAAAATGTTAAAAACCCAAATCTGAATAACCATAAGTCTGTCAGCTGTTCTTTCAATGACAAGTGGTATTACAAGAAAAAAAGCTGCCGGTGTAGCTCCCAATTCAGTCACAAAAGTGCTCTTCATCAGAAAACCAACATACTTCGGTATGCAGAAGTACTTTATTCATACTTCCCACTTTATCACCCAGAACACTGAAGAGACATCTTCAAGAAATAGGAGTTAATAAAATTAATCATTTTTGCTATGTCAAGTACATTCTTAAGTGAACTGTGTTTGTTTTTGTTGTTGTTGTTGTTTGTCTTTAAACTGTGTGAGTGCACGGCAGTAATCATGAATGCATGATTGCTGGTACCATTTCGTGCCGATGCCTTGGTTCCTGGCAAGGCATGGGCAGTTGCACCCACGCTGCTTTGCATCATCAGTTCAAATGTCAATACAGTGAAAAGGGCAAATTACTATTATGAAAACGGTTTTGACTTTGTAGATCCCCTAACGACACCAGAACCACTGCTTAGAAGCCAGGATTGGCTACATACTGTGAACCTGACACAAAACCTTGCACAGGTCCTGGCACACAGTAAGCACTGAAAAGAAGGGTGGAGAACCACAGTGCTTACTTATGTACTGCTGGGGACTTGGAAGCAAAGAGAATGCCTACCTGTGTGAGATAGAAGACATGAGTGTGAGGGACTGTAAACAGGGCGTTGACTGCACCACGGAAGGTATAGATCTGCTGGTGTGGGTCCCCTACAAAGATCTTTCCACATGGCTGAGACAGGACTATATTCATGATTGCTGCAACCAATAAGAGGAAAAAAGTAAGAGATCTAAAAGAGTACCAACCCACATGGCAAAAAGAAGCCACATTTCAGACAGAAAGGATAAAAATGGTTTCGTGAAACTAAGACAGGGCACACTGTACAACAGAGTTGTGTTTTCCTGCGGTATAGGCACACTCAATCCAAAGAAATCATTCAATAACAGACAAAAGAACAGTTTCTAATCCTAGGAAAGTAGATTATTTTTAGTCCTAGACAAATTATTGTATATAAGAAACCACATAGGCAAATATAAAATGAAGTAGATTATCTTTTCTCTCTTAATATTATAATTTAAGGTCCCTAAATGATCTACAAAGTTACACTGTCTATTTTCTATTAGCCATCTGAAATATATACAACACAAATTCTTCACTCTAAATTGACAATCTCTTCCCACTCAGCATGAGTCTAGGTCCCTACCCTCTGATGACCTATGCTTAGTCAACATTTTAAGAATAACCCAAAGCAAAACATTTAAGGAAAATTAATCTGCCTTGGGTGGGGGGAAGGACAAGTGTTGAAATCCAAAGTCATTAAGGGATTTCTGAGCAACTGAATATCATTTGTTCCTCTTCTTTAGGACGAATAAGAATGATCAATCCATTTCATGCATATGTCCTCTTATATAATCATGATGCTGTTTCTATGTTTTCGAGACTTCTGATGTCCTGAATAGTTTATTACCTGGGGTACAGTCCTGGGCCTCATCCACAAAGATGGCATCAAAAGAGGCAAGCAAAGGTTTGCTCAGCTGCCAAAGTTTCAAGTAGCCTGAAAAAAGGGAATAGCAAGAGTCAGAACTCATAACTAAAGCAGTTACATCTAACAGATATTGAGATTTGGGGATTTGCATACCATCATGAGTCATTTGGTAAGCCTCTTCTTTGCATTCCCCCAGCTTCTGCATGTTATCCCAAAGGCGGCTTGCTTCAAGAACACTGTTCTAGAAAACAAGTAATTGGTAACTCCTAGTTTAAGACCCTGGAAAAGACAGCACCCTGAAATCACACTTCTCGTTTTCCACATACAGAGCAGAGGTCAGAATAAAGGCACCCTCACAGCTCGGTGAGTGGCAGTCACTTCCCTAACTTCCTTCCAGCTCCACAACAGCCCAGTGACAGAACAGTGCTCAGACAGCACCAAATCTGATGGACCAGAAAAGGCTGGATTATTTCTCTAGATTTATGACTAATAATTAATTCATAAAAAGAATGGCAAATGATTGAAAAAACTTGTTAAAAATTAGAAAAGAGATTCTTAATCTTTAGATTCGTCTAGCAGCCCCAATGAAAAGCTCTTGTAAACCCTGGGTAGGTGCCTCATTGCTGAATGGGAGGACCAGTATTGAGTTGTCCATGAATGCTCTTCCCAGAAAACGCTTTACAACCCACAACTATGACTGACCTACAGTCTCACCCCTCTACCTTTATTTCCTGCCAGCACTTATGAAGAAATGAAAGACAAACATAACACTGTATCATGTCAACTCTTCTCATTTAACCCCTGATCCCTAATTCTAAAGATATTTAAATACTCACCAGTTTCTCACTCTGTTCAACCATGACTCTCTGTCCTTGGTTGTCCTTACACCAAATAGGCACGTGATCAATAGTCAGCTCTTCGTCAGCTGAGGCAAAGAAGTTTTCTAAAGTCTTACACACTAGCTTGGCCCTTATGAATCCACCTTTCCCTTCAGCAAGGACAGAATTGACCATGAAGGGTGTTAACTTGAAGAGATTCAATTTCTTCTTTGTTTGGTACCTGTAATACATACCCCAAATGAAGAGTATTTGGCTCTATTGACAATGCCAATAAAATGTGCCTCCTCATTCCCAATCCCCTTCTCGCCAATGACACCACAAGGTCACTCTCAGTGTCACATACAGCTGAGGGAAAACAGAAGCCAGAGAGGTTGAGCCAGGTCCATGTATAATTTGAAATGGCTTCATATTAAGCTTTCAGGAATTCGCGTACAATAACTCAGAAGATGAAGTGGCTCCTGGCAGATACTACTGCTCTAAGGTGTGAAACAGACTCCCCAAGAGTCCCCCAAGGGCAGACACTCCAAGTTTCTTGAAACCTTCACATCCAAGGGAATGCTGGTTCAGAGGCCTCAAGAGACCTGGGGCAAGTATACCTCAGCTTAGTCTTCTCCCTCTCACTCCATTCCAAGGAAAGCCTAGAACTGACCAATAAAGATTGCTGATACCCTGAACTGTAGACAAGTCTTTTACTTTCTGTGCTTCAATTCCAGAGAAATGAGGTTGGTTTCCCCTTCGAATATTATTTGTAAACAAAGTATTTTTATTGAGTAAAAGTACAACTTGCTAAACCTATCTTTATATTTCCTGCCTATAAATGGAGACAAAAGATTAAATTTTCTTAGTGTCATTGTGGTGTAAGTCTATATGTGATCATGAGGATTGCGACATGAAAAACAGTGATTAGATATAATAACAATGGTGGCAATGTAATGCTCACTTCCGCCCAATGTGTCCATAGGCCATGGAATGAAAGGTTTTGCAGGTGACATTGCTGGGGAAGACTCGCTCGGCCTGCTTTGCGATGCTCTTGTTGAATGTCACATAAAGAAACCTGCTCCCAGACCACTTCTCAGCATACTTGACCAGGGTAGAGGTCTTCCCAGTGCCTGGGGAAGCCAAGAGGAAATGAAATGACCCTCTGACCAGGAAAAACTATTCCAAAGGATGCCTTCATCAGGGCTTATCCATGCTTATCTTGCCTCTTGTTTGAGACCAGACAGTGACAGGTTTTCCAATACTGATAAAAACAAACAATGGTATAGTGAAAAAAAAAAAAGATTCTAAGCCAGGTTAACCTGTGTGGGGATCATGGCTCTGTCAGGTTTTAGTCAAGGAGCAAAGGGCAAGCTACCTGGCCTCAACAATCTTCAGTTTGCTTCTCAGCCATAAGTGGGTAACACTGACTTTGTAGAGGCAGACAGGATGAAGATAATTATCAAGGTACCCAACAGTAGAACGCAATACATGGTAGCTACGGCTGGCCTAGGACTCATTAATGCTTTGATGGCAAGGGCATGCAAATGAGATTCATTCTGAACTCTGTCTGCCCTACCTCTCCATCATTCATCTAGTCATTCAGTTATTCAACTCTCATTCATTTAAAAAATATTTATTGAACACATACTACATGTTCAGCTGTATGTTAAGTACTGGGAGTATATTAAAAGACATAAAGTAATGTTCCTATATTATAATCTAGTTGAAAATAAAATACCAACACAGTTGAAACAATTAGAACAAAATGAAAGTATAATGATAACACAGTAAAGTGAAAAAGAATATGAATTTGGAAACAAAAATTCTCACTAGTCAAAGAAGAAAAATAGTACCTCTTTTCCAGCCTTCAGGGTTGTTTTGAATAAGAATGACACAGTGTAGAAGTATTTTATAAAATGTGTGCGTTGGCTATTCTTACTATATAATCAGTTAATATGAATAATTAGTTATAGGGAAGAGTTCAGAGATCATGTAGGACTCAAATGACTAAGGAAGCCTCCATCAGGAAAAACCAGAAATGATGAGAGTCACCATGGTAGGGCAAAGAACGACAGGGAAGGGGAGTAAACAGACAAGGAGAGGAAGAGGGGGAAAGGCAGGTTTTTAGAGGGGAACAAATTCAGCTTTGAATTCTAATTTGAATCCCACTTTGAATCCAGCTTTGTATTTTAATTCATATAGTATATACTATATTATGTACTATATAACTCTTACTCTATGGTTATATAGTAAGAACAGTCATATAGTAAGCATATAGTAACCATATAGTAAGAGTAGCCAGCATGCACATTTTTAAAAAATATTTATTTTTAGAGAGAAGGAACAGGAGAGAGAATGAAAGAGTGAGAAACATCAATGTGTGGTTGCCTCTTATACACCCCCAACTGAGGACCCAGCCTGCAACCCATGCATGTGCCATGACTGGGAATCAAACCAGCGACTCTTCGGTTTGCAGGTCAGCACTCAATCCATCAAGCCATGCCAGCCAGGGCAAAATAGCCAACATGCACATTTTATAAATATTTCCACTCTGTGCCATTCATATTCAAATAACTCTGTAAGGTTGAAAGAGAGGTACTATTTTTTGTTTTTTGGTGAGAATTTTTTGTTTCTAAATTCATATTTTTTTTCACTTTACCATGTTATTTAACCTGGGGCAAGTCATTTTTCTTTTTTTGATCCTCACCACAGAACATGCTTATTGATTTTAGAGAGAAGGAATGCTCGGAGAAAGAGGAGAGAAACATTGGTTGCCTCCCACATGTGCCTGCCCAAGGACCGAACCTGCACCCAGGCATGTGCCCTCACCAGGAATCGAACCTGCGACCTTTTGTTTTATGGAATGACACCCAACCAACTGAGCTACACCAGCCAGGACCTGGAGCAAGTCATTTTAATTTCTCTCAAGCACATGGCAGGCACTTAAGAAATGGCTGTTGTTGTTGTTTTTACTAGGATATGTAGGCAGAAAAAAGAGGGAAGGAATTCCAGGTAGAGAAAATAGAATGAGCAAAGGTTCAAACAAAAGAATAATCAAGCACTTTAGGAGACTGTGAGGACAATGAGTTAACTGAAGCAGGAGAATAGTACACTATATATTTAGGAACACAGGTTAGAAACAAATGGTGGAAAGGCCTTCTAGACTTCACCCACTAGAAATCAGGAGCTACTAAAACTATCTGAGAAGAGAATAACATGACCTTCCAGTCCATAAGCAATCAGTGACTGAGCACATATAATGATAAATGACAGGCTGGATCAACCCCTTTGGTAACTACTCAACAAACTAACTCTTATGAACTGCTGGTCTCACAGGGAACTCCAGTGTGGATACTCCTTGGAGTTGTAAGAAAAAGTGAGATTTACTTGGGAACTGCTTTTATGATTAATTCATTGCAGTAGTTTAACAACAGACCAAAGTAAAGATACTCTGGAAGGTAACAGGGAAGGGGGAAGGTAGTGATATGTATCATGACCCTGACCCTCTATTCCAATACTGGTGAGTCTGCTTACCTGCAAATGCCATAATTTTTACCACCTGGAGAGGTTCCATCTTATGGTTCAGAATCAGTTGCTGTTCATGTGTAAGTTGGATGGTTGTTTTCTTGCTGTAATCATTACAGAAGAAAAATTAGAAAAATACAAAGGAATTTGAAAAGACCAGGAAATGGACTGTCAAAAAGCAAACAGCTAAGTCAGATGAACAAAATTTAACCCAAAACAAGACCTCCCTTTAGTGTGATAAAAATGTTCTAAAACTAGAATATGATATTGACTACACACTTAGTAAAATTAATAAAAGTCTTTGAATTATGCAATTACAATGGTAAATTTTATGTAATGTAAATTATACCTCAATGAAGTTGTTAAAACACCTCTCCTCCTTAAGTATGAGAGTCAAGAATGGAAGACAACACACACACACTTATTTATCTATGTACATACCCTGGCCAAACTGACGTTTCCTCCTTAACTGTTGTGGCATGAGTACTGGAATTCTCCTGAATATACAGGCAATAAAAAATGTTGTAGTGAATCCTAACAGGGAGAAAGCAGATTTAGAGATTATCAAATTAAGTCTCAATCTGTATCTTATGTTTTCTCAGATATATTTAGACTCTTTACTATTTCTTTAAAAAAATCAATAAAACTCTACCACCATTTTATGAAAGAAAGGAAAGAAAAGAATTTAAGTACACCTAGAGCTCACCAAAGCCCTCTCGGAGAGCACAGTTCTGGGAAAGACACCTGGCTCCAGGTGCAATGGCAAAAGAAGAGAGACCAGGACATGCCCTTTGGGGAAACAAGGCATTGGCTATGATCATAAGAGACAAATAATTACAAGAGCAGTGTGAACCAGTTGAAAAAAAAATATTTTCTGCTCCTGGTAGTGGGATTCTTGTTCAGCATCAACATAACGTCACCTTATCTTTCTGAGCCTCCGTTGCTGCTCTGCTCACTGAGTCTCATGAGGTAATATTGCTTTAGAAGCATGAAAAACATTCTGTCTTTTAAGGTTCCAAAGAAAGTTTGCTACATGGGTAACAAGACATGATTACCATCCAAAATGCATGAAGAACTCATACAACTCAACATCAAACAAAAAATTCATTTAAAAAAAATGGGCAGAGGACCTGAACAGAAGCTTCTCCCAAGAAGACATACAAACAGCCATCAGATATATGAAAAGATTTCCAACTTCACTGGCTAATAGGGAAGTGCAAATCAAAACTACAGATACCACCTCACTCCTGTTAGAATGGCTGTTATCAACAAGACAAGTAATAACAAATGTTGGAGAGGTTGTGGAGGAAAAGGAACCCTCGTTCACTGCTGGTGGGAATGTAAACTGGTACAGCCACTAGGGAAAACAGTATGGAAGTTCCTCAAAAAATTAAGAATAGAGTTATCTATGACCCAGCAGCCCCTCTTCTGGTATCTACCTGAAAACTCAAAAACATTTATCTGCAAAGATATGTGCACCCTTATGTTCACTGTAGCATTATTCACAGTGGCCAAGATATGGAGATAACCAAAGTGTTCTTAGATAGAGGACTGCATAAAGAAGATGTGGTATATATATATATATATATATATATATATATATATATATATATATATATATAATATATATACACACACACACACACACACACACACATATATATAATGCAATAGTACTCATCCATGAGAAAAGATGAAATACTGCCATTTGCAACAACATGGATGAACCCCAAGAATATTATGCTAAGCAAAATAAGTCAGTCAGAAAAGCTAAGAACCATATGATTTCACTCATACGTGCAATATAAAACTGAAACTTACAGACACAGACAACACTATGGTGGTTACCAGAAGGAAGGGGTCAGGGATAGTAAAGGGAAGGGGGTCAGATATATGGTAACAGAAGATGATATCACTTTGGGTAGTGGGCACACAATACGATATACAAATTATGTATCATAGAAATGTACACTTGAAACCTACATGACCCTATTAAATACTGTCACCCCAACAAATTTTTTTAAAGATAAGATTACCAAGAACTAGAAAACAAGACAGCCTGCAACTTACCAAGAGAGACCAAAGACAACACGATGCACTCAACAGAGGCACTAGACATGGTTAAACACGCCCCATCACAAGCCACTCCAAACCTCTCTGTGTTCACATGAACCCAAACTCATATCCTTCTATTACCCTTTGCCCACCATTTAGAGCTTTGCTCCCCATTCCCAGAGGGAGAAGAGATGATTTCCATACATCAATCTTTTCGATGAAACAAATACTTTTAATAATACAACATTTCAGTCTCTAGTCATACTAAGATTATTTCTCAGGACTGCACATTGTTCGAGCTCAGTGTCGAGGCTGCTGGTGGCCGAGGAACTTGCAAGTGGAGGTAGTATGCTACATGAGGGGCAAGTTTTCGCTAACGCCGCAAAGGGCTCTGGCCCAACGACTGGAGTCTGATACTAATCCTTGCTACAAGTGAGAAAAAAAGATTATCTCCCAGGTAAAGCAGGAAAAAAATATATAAACACAACATATCATATCTCCCATTCCTTGTCTATGTCCATGTAAACATGCAGATTATTTATAGGTTCCTATTTGTACTTATGGTCGTCATTCATCATTTTTGTATTTGTCTAGTCCTAATTATGTCATAAAGCTCCTTGCCTCACATCTCAATGTCAGGGAGTGGGATACAACATAAACAGTATTTAATGAATTGAAATATATCTCAAAAGCACAGCAAATACTATTTTCTGGAGAATAAATGTTCCATAGTTAAATTTTACCATGAATGGCTGGGCTACAGCTCACCTGGTGCCTCCAAAAGCTCCTCCTAAGGCTCACTAACTCCAGAACAGGATATCTGGAAATCCTCTCTGCAACGCCTGCTTCTCCAAGATCTGCTGCCTTATCACACTGCCCGTCTCCATGCCAGGGGTCAGGGCCTCCTAGAATTTGCCCTTCATACCTTGGATTTCATTCGAACTGCTAGAACAGTCTACAACTTCCTTCATCTGGTCACTGTAGACCTCTCATAATATACCAGTCTCCATTTTATTAACTACATTCTTGTCACTAGACTTCTTCTGTTTTGTATATATTAAATTTATTCCCATCTTTGGGTCCTTAAAGTATCTATGGCTTCTGCTAAAATGCTCTTCCCTCAAATCTTCAAGTGGCCAGCAGCTCCTAACATTCAGGTTTCAATTCAGATATTACCTCCTCAGAGAAGCTTTTCTTACCCAATCGAACGTAGTGCTCCTCATTGCCCTTGACCATCACCTGTTCTTTCCTTTGCACCACTAATCACTCATTATAATGATCATATTTAAATTGTTTACTTATGCAGTATCTGTCTCCCCTCACTAGAACATATAGTCCACATGAAAGGCACTGCTAGTGCCTGGAAACCTATCTGACATGTAGTAGGTGCTCAAAATTCTGCTGAATGTACACATCCCTCTCAAAACCGACCTGTGCATATCTGCTGGTGAGTGAAACCATGATGGTCAGTCAGAATTAGCAACCCATTAGCCATAGCCTTTCTCACACTAAGATGATAAACAGACAAGACTTAACCACAATTTTTATATCCTATCCCCAAAAAAGTGAGAAATGGGGGGACCAAATCCTAACATTTTCCGAGGAAAATGTAGCCACAAATGACTAAAGCAGGCAACTTTTAGTGAGGAGACCTCACTTGCAGCTTCAATACTCTTGCACATAACTGCCTCAGTAATTCTTTTTACAGTTATATAGCACTTTATATTTGCAGAGTACTGTTACCTACGCCACTCCACTTAAATCTCACAATTCCTTTATTTTACAGATAAAGACATTGAGCAGTGTGAGCTTTATGGCTTGCCCAGTGTTAAAGTGGAGGAGCTAGGACTTGTCACAAGTCTAGGACCTTCACTCTGTCAGTCTCCACCCTCTCTCCCAATACTTTACCGATTGCTGATGTTAATTCCCTTCTCCCTCATGGCATAGAGAAGCACAGCGATGCAGTATAAGGTCTCAGTGATGTCTGGCATTGTCACAGTGGAGCTAGGTCTTCTGAGGCAGAAGAGTAGCTGCTGGATGTCATTTACACTGTTGGAGAGGAGAACAATGGCTGCTACCAGAGCCCACACGTTGACACCCTGGAGGTAGATGGACCAGGAAAAGAAGAAAATACCCAAAAATACAGGTCACAATTAATAAATATCACATCAGACAATCAGTGAGGAAACCGAAGTTTGGGGTTCAGGTGCCAGGTACATATTGCCTGAACTGAGTGCAAACTTCCCAAATGATGGGAGGGAAACAACAGGAACCCTTTCTTTTGCCCTGGATTCCTTTCTTCTAATCACTTCTGAATTTAAGTTCTTAGTGTAATTTAATAACATTTATAAACTATTTAACAGAGAACTTTGTGAGAGATGATGCTCTCATCTCCCCACCCCTCCTCTCCAGGTTAGTGTGAGCTCTCAGGTCTATACACACTCAACAGCATCACAACAGAATCACTATTAAATGGGTGTCTGCCTGTGAGGCACAAGAGATGAAAGATACAAAAGAAGACAGTAGGCTGTAGGGGGGAAATCAAGGCTAACAATTCTCTGGCATTAAAATATTAATTTACTATTTACTTTATTATTATTTAATAATTATTAAATATTACATTAAATAAATATGAAATAAATTATTGAAAATTTATTATTACAAACACAGTAGGCTCCACTTAGTAATATCTAAGAAAACATTCACTGATGTGGAAATAGTCAATAATGGACATATATCTTTATCAATCTTAACTTTATAAATCTCCCTATTTAAAAATGCATTCCAATTTAATCTCCAAAATATATAAAGAACTCATACAACCCAACACCAGGAAGACAAATAACCCACTTAAAATATGGGCAAAGGCCCTGAATAGATACTTCTCCAAGGAGGACATACAGATGGTCCATAGACATAAAAGATGCTTAACATCACTAGCCATCAGAGAAATGTAAATTAAAACCACAATGAGATATTGCCACCTGTCAGAATGGCTATCACTAATGAATCAAAAATAAGTGCTGGCAAGCATGTGGAGAAAAGGAAACCCTAAGGCACAGTTGGTGGGAATGCAGACTGGTGCAGCCACTGTGGAAAACAGTATGGAATTTCCTCAAAAAATTAAAAATGGAACTGCCTTATGACCCAGAGGTTCCACTGCTGGGAATACACCCTAAGAATCCTGAAACACCAATTCAAAAGAACTTATGCACCCCTTTGTTCATAGCAGCGCTATTTATAATAGCTAAGTGTTGGAAATAGCCCAAGTGCCCATTACTAGATGAGCAGATTAAAAAAGTGTGGTACATTTACACAATGGAATACCATGCAACAGAAAGAAAGAAGGAAGCCCTACCTTTTGCGACAACATGGATGGACCTGGAGAACATTATGCTAAGTAAAATAAGCCAGGCAGTGAAAGAGAAATACCATATGACCTCACTTATAACTGGAATCTAATAAGATTAACAAATGAGAAAAACAGAATGAGGCACACAGAAATATGACAGCTATAGAAGGAAAGGAAGGGCGAGGGAATGGTGGAAGGGAGGAGAAGGGACTAGGCAAAGAACATGAAAGACACATGAACATGGACAATGGAGAGGGGACTAACTGTGGGCTAGAGGGGTGGGCTGGGTGAAGGGGGCAAAAGGAAAAAAATTGGGACACCTATAATAGAATAAACAATAAAAATAAAAATAATAAAATAAATAAATAAAAATGTATTCCAAAAAAAGGTAATTTCTATGCACCTCTTATGACAATCATCCTGTGAAAGAAAACTCACTCCACCAATCATCAATAATCACTGAAGATAGGAAAAATGCACCTGGATGCATTTCTCAGTGTATTGGTTGCAGGCTGGGGTTGCATATAGCTTCTAAAACAAAATTTGAAAATCTATGATCTAAATGAGGAACCACAAGTCAGGAAACTGAGGACTATTTCTACCTTCTCATTAACTCATGTGCATCTGTAGCAAGACCCTGAATTTCTGTGGTCCTCACACAACCTACATTGTCGACAACAGAATGGGCTTCCCTGTAAAGAAGTCTTTATTAATCAAAGTGTTCAGAGGTTTGATGACCATCCTCTGTTGAGGATGTTTAAATTTTTAAACTGCTTTTAAAAATTCCTTCCAAATATAAGCATCTACTATGTGGCCTTTTACTTCTCTAATGGGACCAATGACAAGATTAAGTCTTCAAAACAAAGAAAAGAAAGATTTAAAAAATAAATCTAAAACAACCTTCAGCCAAACTTAATCACCAGTACACTGAGAAATGAGAAAAATATGTCACCTCCCCAGAAATTACCCACAGCCTCTTCACATACCGCAGCAGCAACGTAAAGGTCAGGGAGGTGTTGACGCACGCATGCCTCCGCCTCAGGAAGGAGGAGATGATCCCTCAGACTCCACAGTGCCCTTCCAGGATCCACACTTGGGGAGCATTTAGTGGTGGCTGTATAGCTGTAAGACATTCACAGAGGAGTCCATGAGAAAGATGGTCATGAGTAACAATATATGGGAAAGGACTTCAGAAATTGTCTTTCTTGCAGAAGAAAAGCAACTCACCGGATGAGGTTCAGCACAGAGAGGTCTGACTCTTTCTCAATACCATAGTTCAACAGGATGCCATCTACTTTGCTGACAGCTTGCTCTTCATTCATCAGGTATCGATGATACAACTTTTTCCAAGGAATGAACTATATAGTTGAAAAATCCAAAATAACATTCAGGAAAGGACTATTAGCAGATTAGACCACAAACATATGGATAATCTTCTACCAGTTAAAAAGCAATTACAGCCCTGACCAATGTGGCTCAGTTGGTTGGAGCGTCATCCCATAAACTGAAAGGTGGTGGGTTTGATTCCCAGTCAGGGCACATGCCAGGTTGGGGCACACATTCAAGGCAACCGATCAATGTTTCCCTCTCACATCAATGTTTCCCTCTCTCTCTTCCTCTCTTCTCCTCTAAATATGTCCAGAAGTGAGGATTTTTTTTTTTTAAAGCAATGATAGCTCACAAATTAAAAGCTGAGCAAAAGGTACAAACAGTACACAAATTTTAGTGGGAAACTAGGAGAACCACCAGGTCTTGGTTTGGGTTTGAACACTAACTTGGTATAGAATGTGGCAAAAGCCAGTGCTTCAATTTCCCTGTTGAAATATCGGGACACAAAGGCTCAGAGTTTCAACAAGGATTAAATAATATGAAAGCTGTGGCTATACTAATACCAGACAAAAGAGACTAAGTCAGAAATTATTATAAGAGACAAAGAAGGAGATTATATAATGATAAAAGAATTCACCAAGAAGATATAACAGTTATAAATACAGATGTACCCACAACAGAGTTCCTAAATTCCAGAAACAGTCACTGACAGAATTGAAGGGAGAAACAAGCAGCAACATAACAGCAATAGAGACTTCACTCCACTTTCAAGAATGGACAGAACAATCAGTCAGAAGAGCAATTAGGAAACAAAGAACTCGAACAACAGTAAGTTAATTGAACCAAACAGACTTATACAGAACACTCCACCCAACAACAGCAGAACACACAGTCTTCTCAAGTGCACATGGAACAATTTACAAAATGGATCACATGCTAGACCACAAAGCAGATCTTAACAAATTTTAAAGGCTTGAAATTATGGAAAGAATCTTTTTAAATCCCTGTGGAATGAAACTGGAAATCAGTAGCAGAAAGAAAACCTAAAAATCCACAAATATGTATGTGAAAATGAAACAACACACTATTAAAACAATCAATGGGTCAAAAAAGAAATCACAAAGAAATTAGAAAATACCTTGAGACAAATGAAAACAAAAACACAGCATACCAAAACTTAAGGGATGAAATGAAAGCAGTGTTAAGAAAGAAGTTATAGCTGTTAAAACTTACATTAAAAAGAAGCAAATTCAAATATATGGTGACAAAAGAAAATCTGACTTTGGGTAGTGGGCACACAATGCAATGTACAGATGATATATCACAGAATTGTACACTTGAAACCTATACGGTTTTACTATCATTGTCACTGCAATAAATTTAGCTAAAAAATGAAATAAAAATAAAAACATCGACAATCAAAAAAAAAGGAGAAAGATTACAAATCAACAACCTAACTTTACACACAAAGGACCTAGAAAAATAGTTCCAGAAAAAGAGGAGTGAACTAAAGCCAATGCTAGCAGACAGAAGGAAATAATAAAGAATAGAGCAGAGATAAATAAAATAGGAATAGAAGAAATATTAAAAATCAATAAAACTAAGAGTTGGGTTTTTTTTAAAGATCAACAAAGTAGACAATCCTTCAGTAGATAAAGAAAAAAAAGAGATTTCAATAACTGGAATCAGAAAGTGGACATTACAACTGCTGTCAGAGAAGCAAATGGATTATTAAGAGAATCCTATGACATAACACTCATTTATAATTTCCCTATAAGTAAAATGTCACAAGGCACAATGGAGAATGCAGAAAACATTTATAGGACAAACCGCCTTCTATCAACAAGTTAATAATTTAAAGGGGGGAGGAAGGTTCTCTAAAGTGAAATGCAGAATGTAATAAGTTTTAACAGGTAAAAATCACTACAGTAGCACAAGGAAGAGAGAGTAAAATGGGAAAGAATAGAATGAAGCCTTGAAGAAGAGGTAAGATGTCAACAGATACGAGGGACTCCTTACACTGGTGCAGGGGTCAGGGTGTTAGACCAACATATGGAAAGCAATATGCAGTCTTTGGTTGGGACACAACAAATCGTTTGTTGTGGACAGAACACAGGGATATGTTGAGAAAAAGTGAGCAAGGAGGCTGAGATAATAAGGTGGGACAAACATGGAAAGCCTTACATGCCTCCAGGGAATTGGGATTTTATTTGGAGGCAAATGGAAACTAAACACTATAATCAGAAGTATACATTAAAGGAAGCTAATCTATGTATTTTTAGAGAAAACATTATAGAACTCCAAGTGCTTTACATACCAGTGGATCACTAATTATCTCCCTCCAGAGGTGGCACACCAAGCAGAGATTCCAATAGAGATCTTCCACAGGGAGGAAAGAAAAAATGTGCCTTAGGACTTCACTGGGCAAGCTACAGATGTGGTTCTGCGGTTCTTGGCAGGGCAAGGTCCCAAGAAGCCCATAGTAAGAGTCAGGGATGGGATCAGGACCCATGTCCTCTACTTCTTGGCTGGTTTCTTCTGACTCTGCAGAGAGCCATGACAAACAGCCCTCTACTTCTTGCCTGGCTTCCCTGGCCTTTGAGTAGGACAGGGAAAATCGATGCCGTAGGGTTTTCTTAGAAACCCCACCCCACTGACTGGTCCCTATAGCTTGATTCCTCTCATCCTCAAGGGACCGAGAGCGCTTCCTTGCAGGCAGAGCAGAGCCTGATGAGCCCATTCTTGCTTCTCCATCACCTTCCCGAGGCAGGGCACAATTGCTTTCTGCAGCAAAGATCATTTCACCCTCGGAGTCCTGGGAGTGGTCCTGGTCCACAGAGTTGCTTTTAGCCATGTCATTGGTGCATCGCTTCTGGCCAGCTAGGAAGAATTCAGTGATGTATCTTTGAGATCCTTGACCTGTGCAGAGAACCCAAACAGAATAATGAGAAATAAATAATGACTGCTGACCATTATTGACCCAAATGATACAATTTTCAATTAAGAGACAAGTACATAGTTATTGGCTAATTGATTATATAACAAGATTAATAAAAAGTTATATTTGGCTTTATCATATAGTCAAACACACATATGGAGTGAGAAGAGACCTGTCTTCAGATGGTGTGAGGACATTATACCTTGTATTACATGTGACCTGAATACATGAATGGACAGACAAAAACCAAATGAATGCTCACATTCATTCATACATCCACCTATAAAAATTTATGCCTCTTGGCTTGCTATTATAATAAACAAATCTAAGTTTGCTTAAGTAGAAAGAAAAATACTTTATGTGATCAGGATTCAGTAAAACCCACTCTCTCCTGTGACAAAGTTAAAACCCATTTATTTTCATGTCCTCCTGTGAAGCTGACACATTAATTTATTTTGAAATAAAAAGGAAGGAGTCAGAATTCTCTTCATATGATTAGAGTGCTACCTAATCTACTCTGCACATTTATTTATAAGCACCTATGATTCTAAGACAAAAATAAAGTGAAAATGGTATATATAGTCCCTGACCTCACAGGCTTTTCAAGCACTAAGGGAAATCAAATGGTGATTTTACAGATTGCCACTGCATTTTAAACTCCTATAAATTATTGTAAAATGCCAATGAAGTATTTAAACACCTTATCACATACAACAAACTATATGGTTCCTTTCTGAAATGACTATAGCCAGAATTCTCACTTTGGAAAATGAGAGAGTGGAGCAAAACTAAGTTTGGCCTTTAATAGAATTTAATGTTTTTTTCTACTTTAGGAAAAAGAAAACCTACAATTTTCTGGGGCAATTTGATAAAAACCCAGAGTTCTGAAGTCAACAGGCCTGGGTTAAATCTTGACATTTTCTGCCCTAACTGGTGTAGCTCAGTGGACTGGACATTGTATTGCAAACCAAAAGGCCACCGGTTTGATTCCCAGTCAGGGAACACGCTGGGTTGTGGGCCAGGCCCCCTGGCTGGCAACAGGCAACTGATCACACATTGATGTTTCTCTCCCTCTTTTTTCTCCCTTTCTTCCCCTCTCTCTCAAAATAAATAAATAAAATCTTTCACTTTTTTTTTGACATTTTTCTAATTGTGGAATTCAATCAGAGCAGTATCTATTAAGAGCCTACTGCATTCTCAGTGCTAGGACTACGCACTGAATCACACACATGCTGACAAAGTCTTTGCTGGTAAAGAACTCACAACAGAGAAGTTGACTTATACACACAAGGCAAACAAAATATAACCATTTAGTTTAAAACTGCCTCATAAATTTGTTATGGCAGTTCTAAAATGTGATAAACACATATTACAATATTTCAAGAAAATTAGGTAAGATTTTAGTTGGATTCTGAAATTAGATATATCAAGGGGAACTAAGGTAATCTGGATCATACTAATAGATATTAGCAAAAGTAGGAGTTCATTTGGCACATAGAGAGGTAATAAAGTTCTATTTCTGGCACAAAGTATCAGAAATAGAACTTGCATGTAATCAATAAAACACATCAGGTGGTGACAAGTTTGAGCATGAGTCCATAATAATAACAGAGAGACCTTTCACTGTGGGTCTTCAGAGAGGCAGTGATGTGACAGGAAACAGTACTCAAAATATTAACTTGATGTATGATTTGAAAGAAACAAAATCTAAAGGCAAGGAGAAATGTCACTGTAGCAGTCCAAGTCTGAGGTGACCAAGGGCATGATCTATCATGAAATCACTGAATGAGGGAACATTTTGAAAAAAAATAATGACACAGTGGACCCAGTGACAATAGGACAAAGAGAATTACTGCAGAGTCAAGAAATCATAATGGTTCTAGATTGGCATGGTGGTGATACTGGTATGTGTTTTCCTACCATGTTATAATTAAGCAAGCTAAGAAGTTCATTCACTCACATTTGCCTGAGGCCTTTGCCAACCACTATAATAGGATGGGATTTTCATGGAAAATTCACAAATAATTTTTTTAAAAAGTGTCTAACTGTTGCAACAGGATGACAAAATCACAACAGTAGTACTTACAAATACTTGGGTGATATTCAAAGGCCACTCACACTACAGATTCTGAAATGCAAGGTACTTTTTTAGAAGACATACCTCTAGTCCCTCTTTTTGTTCTGGGTCTAGGATAGAGACCATGGTTCGGGTCTCTGTTTGTCCATCGTTGACAGAAGGGCTGGGTCACAGCCAAGTGACTCCGAGCCAAGTGTTGGCAGTCGATGGTTGTAAGATGCTTCCGCTTAAACCGTCTCACTGTTTGGTACAAAAAGGCAGAAGAAATGGGACACTTGTTAGTTACCACCAATTCTACAAGCAGGCCAGTGAACTGTCCTTCATTTTCAAGGAATACAGTGACTGTGGACAACCCCAGAAAGCCCTTTTCTTTTTGCTTATATTCCCATCAACTTTTAGTCATTCCATAGTGTTAGCATTTCTTCCTCAAACTTTAAGAAAGAATTCTAAAATGAGATCCTAAAAAGACACCTTTTTTACTTATTGTACTTTCTGTGAACCCAGATCATAAAATACTTTCACAAAAAGAAGTTATCTCTAATGGATAAAGACCTAGCATCATTCCTTGACTTTAGCCAGATGTTTATGTTTCCATAATGGCCATATTTAAAACTGGCTTATAATAATATTTAAGACTGGGTTATACCTTTTCAAAAATAAACTCATTAATCATTCCCTATACAGTATATACCACCTTCCCCAAGTCTCAGGACCAGAATGCGGTGACTAACAAAACATTGTAAATTACTAGAGAAGACCACACTGTCCATCTCTTAGCATCTAGAGGATCTCAGTATTGGGCATAGGATAGAAGCAAGGCTCCCAAGTAGAAGATGATTAAATCTACCTGTCAGGATTTCAAAGGAGAAAATCTGACTTCCGGCCAAGATGGAGGCATAGGTGGACACACTGTGCCTCCTCACACAACCAAAATTAAGGACAACGAAGATTTAGAAACAAAAAAACAACCAGAACTCATAGAAAATTGAACTGTACGGAAGTCCGACAACCATTTATCCAGACCAGTAAGAGGGGCGGAGTTGCAGCAGGAAAAAGTGCAGGTTGGCAGACCCGGGTGCACAGGTAGCAGCGGCTGGCAGATCCCAGGCATGCAGGTGGCGGCTAGTGGACCCTGGGCACAGGTGGCAACGGGTAGACCCAGTGAGGCCACGCAAGGTGGCTGGCTGACCAGGTGGTCCCGCATTCACGTGTGCAGATAATCCAGGCGAAGGAGAAGTGGTGGAAGGGACTGGAATCTGAGAGAGACCGGAGCAAGCACCATTGTTCCCTCTCGGACCCCTCCCCCACATACAGCCTCACTACCCAGCGAATGGGCTGCCCCACCCTGGGGAACACCTAAGGCTCCACCCCTCACTACCTAACAGCCACAACCACACACAAAAAATGGCTCAAATGGGAGAACAGATCAAAGCCCCAGAGCCAATTCATCTAAGTGACCAAGAGATAGCCAACCTATCAGAAACATAGTTCAAAGCACTAGTGATCAGGATGCTCACAGAATTGGTTGATTTTGCTCACAAATTAGAGGAACAAATGGAGGCTACAATAAGTGCAATGAAGGAAAACCCACAGGAAATCAATAGAGATGAGAAGAAAACTGGGACTCAAATCAATGGAGTGGACCAGAAGGAAGAAACAAACAACCAAACAGAAAAGAATGAAGAAACAAGGATTAAAAAAATGAGGAGAGGTTAGGAACCTCCAGGACAACTTTTAAATGTCCCAACATCCAAATTATAGGGGTACCAGAAGGGGAAGAGGAAGAGCAACAAGTGGAAAACTTCTTTGAACAAATAATAAAGGAGAACTTCCCCAATCTGGCAAAGGAAATAGTCTTCCAGGAAGTCCAGGAAGCTCAGAGAGTCCCAAAGAAGTTGGGCCCAAGGAGGAACACACCAAGGCACATCATAATTACATTAGCCAACATTAAAATGGAGAGAATTCTAGAAGCAGCAAGGGATAAGGGGACAGACACCTACAAAGGAGTTCCCATCAGACTGTCAGCTGATTTCTCAAAGGAGACCTTACAGGCAAGAAGGGGCAGGAAAGAAGTATTCCAAGTCATGAAAGCCAAGGACCTACATCCAAGATTGCTCTGCCCAGCAAAGCTGTCATTTAGAATGGAAGGGAAGATAAAGCGCTTCTCAGATAAGGTCAAGTTAAAGGAGTTCATCATCACCATGCCCATATTATATGAAATGTTAAAGGGACTTATCTAAGAAAAAGAAGATAAAAAATAGGACAGTAAAAAGACAGCAAACTCACAGATATTAACAACCAGACCTAAAACAAAAGCCAATTAAGCAAACCACTACAACAGGAACAGAAACACAGAAATGGAGATCACATGGAGGGTTAGCAACAGGGGAGTGGGAAGAGGAGAGAGGGGGACAAGGTACATAGAACAAGTAGCATAGATGGTGTGTAGAAAATAGAGGGAGGGCAAGAATAGTGTGGGAAAAGTAGAAGCTAAAGAACTTATGACACATGGACATGAACTAAAGGGGGGAATGTGGGTGGGAGAAGGTGTGCAGGGTGGAGGGGAATGATGGGGAGAAATGGGACAACTGTAATAGCATAATCAATAAAATATATTAAGAAAAGAAAATCTCATATTCTCCCTTAGCACCACATTTTGGAAACTGTACCTAGAATTCTGTCTCAAGTCTTTAGTTGCCCACCCAAATATACAATATATCTCTAAATTCAGTTTTTGGAATGATAGAAGACAGATTTGTATGGAGCAGTCATACATACATACATACGTACGTACATAACGCACCTTGGATCATTTTCTGTAAAGAGTCTGTAAGAATGGGTTTATCCCATCTTTCCCCAGCCAACTAACTATAATAATGATGCCATAGTAAAAACACAGAAGCACTGAAAATAATCATCAACAAGATAGTGATGTTTTAATAACATGCCTGAGTCAAAGTATGCTCCAAGAAGGTAGGAAGTATTCCATGTTTTCTGTTGTTATACCCTCTGCAATGTAGCAAGATGCCAGACACACAGTACATGTTCAACAGATGCTGAAGGAATGAAGGATGACAAGACAGAAAAGTCAGAATGGTAAGGTTGGGTGGCAGAGGAACCTAATCCTCAGATCACTAGAAATCTGCTGTAGAACTACGTTCATTTAGAACTTGGCAAGGGCAGACCACATGGGGGAACCCTTAAATGTAGCACACCAAACAGACAAGCATACATCAAAAATACCCAAAGAGCCCTGACCAGTGGGGCTCAGTTGGTTGGGCACCATCTCTCAAAGCAACAAGTCTCCAGTTCGATCCCTGGTCAGGACATGTTCCTAGGTTGCCAGCTGGCTCGCTTGGTCCCTGGTCAGCACACCTACAAGAGGCAATCAATCAATGTTTCTCTCTCACATCGATGTTCCTCTCCTCTTTCTCCCTCCTTTCCCATCTCTCTACAAATAAATAAATAAAAATTTTAAAAAGTTCCCCAAAGAAACTATTCTGGAAAGGTAGGTAATATGGACAAAAGTAGACTTTTATTTAAGGATGTATTTTGTAAAATATGTCTGAATATTAAATGCTTCTTAAAAAGATTAAATGTTCTAACAAAGGCACAGGAGCTAAAGAAAAGCAGTAAGAGGAGTGGAAGAACACAGAATTCTGCTTCAGAGTTCTTGTATATTCCAGTATGTTCTGGCAAAAATCCACCATGGAAGGATACAAGGTTAACAAATTGGGGGAAGGACACCTACACAGGGCAATCTGGCTTCTGGGTACTAAACACGGCTGCCTATATTGTCCATTTGGAATGACATCACCTGAGCCATGACTGCTTACCTGGGATGTGGAGCTAACACTTTCATTGTATGTAAATGTCCAAAATCACTTGTCTGACTTTAGCTAGATAGCATTCAGAAAAATTGGGCTGCATTTTATCCACCTCTCAGATCTCTGAGAGGAGGTGCTGTGATTGACTGAACTGGAAATCAGGAGCCTTGTGTTAAACAAATCATTTCACTAAAAGGTGCATGGTATATTCAGATTTGGAGTCAGAAGACCTCCTCCACTTGGTAGGTGTATTAATCACTAAAAGCCTTGAATTCCTTATTGTTAAAAAGGAGGATTATAATAACCTGCCACACTGAATTCACAGAATAGTTATATGAGGTTCAAACGAGACAATATAGATGAAAGTGCTTTGTGACACCCACGCTGAAGCTAACAAAACCAGTCAGCTGAAATGTCAGAATTGCATATCAACCACACCATTCTGAGTGTCTTCTAGAAGGTACATGAGGTTTAATAGCATTAATATTCTTGCAACATTATTTTTAAAACTATAGTAAAATTCTAACCACCCTTCTATTCTTAATATGCTTTTAAACCAGCAGTGCAAACATAACTTTATCAAAATAAAGATGCTTAAATGCTACCTCTTCCTCCCCTGTGTCCCCCAAAGCCCATGGTAGTCCTCCCTCCTCTACACAGCAAGTGCACTTTGCACCTCTCTTAAAGGCACTTATTGTTTGAAGCTGCTCAAGATTCTTCAAGGAACAAAGTCAAAGAGGGCTCCATGATAAATGTACACCAGTAGGAAAGGTATGAAGAGAGTCAGAGTCACTTGTGGACTTTCCAAAATCTATAAAGCCCTAAAGATGCTCAACTGGGTCTCTTCCAAACCTAAGTGAGTATTTGAACCCCTGTGGGAGACTCTACCACAGTAACTAACAGAAAAATGTCATATCGCTCAGGTGTTAGGACAAAAAAATGAAAAAACTAAGACCATATGAAAAACACTTTGTCATTTTCCCCTTCCTACACTTTTTCTGCAATGGCTTTCTTATAGGGTGACATCTCTCTGATTCCCCCATTCCCATGGCCCTCTTTGTAAAGCCCCGAGCTTAGACAGCTGGTCCCAGGTTTTTGCTATATGACTTCAAACTGGTGATTACCTAGAGTTTGGCCCTTTATCCATCATCAGTCTCTTCTTCACCATGATGATGATCATCCCATCCTCACCGTACTTCTGGCCTCCACCCCATCCTCCACAAGTCAGGCCCACTGATGAGATTAGACTCTGATCAGTCTCCCTTGGCCTACGGTTACTACTAAACCTCTATTAGACTACAAGCCCTTAAAAGACAAGGAACATGTCTCATCACTTTAACTCCTCATGGCACTTCACACAATACTTTGCAAATAACAGATACTCAAATATTTGTTGAATGAGCAGCATGTGGCTGATTCCTCAATTCTGTTTTAACCTGCCTGGCTTCATTTTTTAATCTTTTTATGGAAAATAATTTATAAAACAAGTCGCTCAAAGTAAAATAGACTGCTTTGGGTTTTGTGGCTATGGTCTTTTTGTGGAAAAAGACCATAGTTCGCCTTCTTCCTTAACATACAGCTAGTGTACACTTCTGCTAGCCAAGGACGTTGTCTTATCTAAGCTCTAGCCCAGCGAAAGTGAATAAAGGGATGCGTCCCTCTTCCAGGCCTGGTCCATAGAAACCTGTCACGCTTGTTCCTCCATTCTCTGCTCCCCTTCCAGTGAACGGAAAGCAAACTCCCCAGGGCATCCTTAGAAGACATACATTCAAAAAGAAAGAGCCTCCAGCAGCCTGGGTCCTCAGATTATAGCCTATAGAGTGACACGCCTCCTGCACAACTCACACTTTCTCTCTCTCCCCCCAGCAATCTGGACATACCTTAGACTGTTATGGGATTGAGGACTGAACTCTGACTGTTCAGTTCCTATATGCTTGCATCTGTCACTGTAGCCAGGCTTACCCTAATCATTCCAGGATCATTTTAAATTGATACCAAAGAATTTCCTTTCTTCCCCTAACTTTAATCATAATTATACCAAAATTATATATAATCATAATTATACCAAAAAGTCCTCTAAAATTTACAGGTTACAACCGTAAATGGACAAGATGAAGGTAATAAATGCCTACAATTCCTAGAAAAAAAGATTATTATTATTTTTTTTTTAATCAAGGCAATTCTAGTACAAGGTACCTGATTAGAGAGATTCCCCTTAACAAGAACCACTGAGGGCAGTTTTGCTAATCTAGAAAACTTACTGGGTCCCTAACCTCATCTTGTTAGTACTCCACAAGTCTCACTTTTCTCAGAGGGACTCCGTAAAGATCAACAAGTAGATACTTCCCCTCCTGCGTTTCCTGTGGAGATGTCAGAAGGGCACTGCAATGTAGCTCATTATTACCAGGATTCAAGTACTTCACAGGCCAAGATGCCACCTGTGAGACATAAGAGCACAATTTAAACACAGTTAACGTTGTGATTCCTCAACTCTAGTAGAGGAGAAAATAGTCTTTCCAGCCAGGAAGCACTCTGCTGTAATAAAACCACCCCATACATCTCTGAGATACTTGTCATAATTATTTGTATAACTATGTGTTTAACATGTGTCATATACAAATAATTATTACTAGGGTATATTTTATTATTGTATTATTAACAATTGTTTGTGTAAGTGTGTACTAATATGCCTTCCAGCCCTGGACTGAAGGTCTATGGTCTGATGGGAGGAAAGAATGAGAAACCCCAGCACCAACTGCATATTCCTCCGTAAATGACTGTAAAATACATGAACAACTGCACAAATACAGCACTTCTCTCTAAAGAAGTTTAGCTTGTCTTCAACCCTGTAGTATCTTTCAGTTTCTAAAAGCTTCTTAGCTTTTAAAGTTCTTTCACATACTCTCACTCGATCTTCACACAATCCTACAATTGTGCCATGATTAAACTGGGTCTCAGAGAAGGCCTCCTTGAAGTCACAACACAACTTGTAGGTGATAGAACGTAGCTCCTTTGACTCCCTGAGTCCAGTGTTCTTCCAGCTATAACATCCTCCCTTCCATGTCCAGAAAGATTTAAAGCAGCTTCTAAAAACCTTAGGTTTAATTCATCATTTTTTAAAAAATCATTGTGTAATATCATAACCAATGAATTAATAACAACCAAGCATATGAATAATGGAACTACAGGGAAAATATCACTAAATACTGTAGACTCAAAATAGAAAAACTTCAAAATATTTTTGTCCCCTTTAGTTCGAAAAGAGACAAATGCAGAGAGAAAACACTATCAAGCTAGCTCCTTCCCAAGTACCTACTCTTGATGCAAAGCCAGGTCTTCCCCAGCACCACAGCCTACTTCTCTACAAACCCAAAACTAAGCTCCAGGCTCATTCATCCTTAGGTCCTCATACATCTTGCAGATGCCTGCTCCTCCCTTAGAGACACATTCACTCAACACTTCAAACCAGGGTGGTGGAAGCTTTTCTCTGTGAATTTTTCTCACAGGAAAAGAATGATTTTTTTTATTATTTCACTTATTTATTTTTAGAGAGGGGGAAGTGAGTGAGAAGGAGAGGGACAGAAACATCAATGTGTGGTTGCCTCTCGTGCACCCCCTACGGGGGACCTGGCCTGCAACCCAGGCATGTGCCCTGACTGGGAACCAAACCGGTGACCAGGCTGGCAGCACTCAGTCCACTGAACCACATCAGCCAGGGCAAGAATGATTTTTTTTAAAATAAGGAAATACATGAAAATAATCATTTTTTACAGGCTAAAGCATGTTTTTTGTATATTTGAAATGCTTTTTCTACTGTCAACTCATTCTACAACCACTTTTAAGTATTCACTATGTCCAAAATTCATTATAAACACCACGAATGCTTCTTCTGTTGGTATCTCTGGTGTCAAATGTCATTTTAGGCACTGAAGGTAGAAAAATCAGTAAGACTTAGCATGCCCATAAGGCAACTACCAAAACAAACACAAATTACTATACATAAGGCAATATAAGTTCCATACAAATGCACATATGAAGTGCTATGATAATATATAAACAAAAGTGAATAGTTAAGAAAGTTGAAAAAGGGTTTATAAAGAGCTCAGCCTCAACACATGAGTAGGATTCAGTATGGCAAAAGAAACAATATGTTCAAAATCACACAGACATAGCACAGCAAGCACGTGATGGGAAGTTGACCTTCATTAGAACAAGGGGTTCACAAATGGGGGACAAAGCTGGAAAAGGAAGTTGGAGGCACAGGCTATAAAGGTTCTTAACAGGAGTAGGCAAAAGTAGGTCTACAGTTGTTCATATGGAAAATACTACAATAATTAATAAATAATACAAGCATATATTCTGTGTTTCATATATTCACATGGTAAATCTACTTTTGTCCACACCTGTATAATGTTAAGAAAATTGGACATTATTAGGTAGGCAATTCAGAGAATCATCTAGCTTTTAAACAGAGTTGACGTATTATAGAATCAAATTTACGTGTTAGAACAGTAACGCTGGATGTAGGGGAAACACGAAGATTGTCAGGAAAACAAGGCAGAACGTGACTACTAACCAAAGCAAGAGTTGGTAAAGGCCTGAGAGCAGCAGCAGAGACAGGGAGGTGGGAAAAGTGAAGATCAACAAGTCTTTTCTAACAAGACTAGAAGAGAAAGATAAAAAAAAAGAAAGAACAAAGATAACTGACATTTCCAGTTGGAACTTAATGATAATGTCATTAACACATTAAGAAGTAAAAGAGAGACAGTGGTTTTCTTTTAATCACTTTTTCCTGGAGTGAGGGGAGGGTAAAAATTTTCAGTTTTGAAAATAATTGTTTGTTTTGTTTTAAAGTTATCTGTGGAGCCCTGGCTGTGCGGTTCAGTTCGTTGGAGTGTAGTTCCATTCACCAAAAGGTCATAGGTTCAATTCCCAGTCTGGGCACATGGCTAGGTTTCTGGTTTGAACCCCAGTTGGGACACACACAGAAGACAACCGATCGATCTTTCTCTCTCTCTCCCTTCATCTCTCTAAAGTCAATAAGAAACATATCCTTGGGTAAGATCTAAAAAAAAATTAAAGTTATCTGTGGAATGCTAGGTAAAGCTCCAGGAAGTACTTTGATGAGACTGGTCCTCAAAAGGTATGTGAATGGCAGTTGAGACATAAGAGTTGAGGTGTTTTGGTGAGATGCTGCTAGAAGAAGATGATTCCACAGCCAGAAGGGCAAAGACAGAACCAAATTCAGTCTTCAAACAAAGTCAGCCCAGGAAGGACAGAGGGATATGATAAGCAGAGAAAAGATGATGACAACAAACCTGAAGTTAGAGCTCTAAGTCCAACAACAATAGTCTGGTGCCCACACATTCACAGATCACAAAACACGTCAAATGATCAGAACACCAATGACCACCACTGAATGCTACATGACCATGAAATACAATGCAGGAGAAAGGAAAGCAGACAGACAAGAGGCAAACCACAATGGCAACATGACTCCATGCGTAATGACACAGTAAAGGCCAGACCACAAAAGACCACAAATTCCAAAAGCTTGTGTAAACGAAATGGGCAACCCAAATGGAAAATCAGCAAGAGCCCAGAATAGCTCTATCCATTTGCTTCCTGTACAAAGTTTTTGCTCCAGAAAATCACAGGGGCTGTGGACATATTTACATACATTATCAATTAGTTATCTAAAGGGGGATACAGATCAAAATAAGTTTCTAAAAAGAGAAGGGAACAGTTGCATTTGACAGCAGCGAAGTAACCAGTCATCTGGATTTAAAATTGTCCTATTGTGCATCCAATGTCTTTCAATTTTGTTTTTAAAACAGGGAAACCGGAGGCATGAAGCAAGAGAAGGTGGCCTGATTTGTAATTAGGACAGGCGGAGCATTTGCAGCAGAAACTGTGAAGCTACCATATGCCTTAACTTCCATTTGCATTGACTCCAACAGCAGCAGAAGGAACAATGTTTGGCATTTTCTAAAACTTCATGTATTTCAAACCACTTTCATGCCGCCTTCTTCTTTTGTTTTGTTTTGTTTTGTTTGAAGTGGCAAGAAACAATGGCAAACACTTTGGCAAAGTTGATAGAGGACCTGCTTTTGTCTCCAGTGACTGTCAATATTGTTCGGTAAGTTAACCAAATTTAATCTGCTCACTGTTAAAATCGGTTTTCATAAACCCATACCAAAGGTCTTCCCCCACCCCACCCCCCATTTTATCCCCCTCAATTTACTTTAGGGCAGGGCCAGGAACTAGCAGGCACTCACTAGGTGCTACCATCCTTCCTTCCATCGGACTTCATTATAATCTATACTTTCATGGCAAAATCAGTAACTTTTTATGCCCCATCTATAATGACGCCTCAAAGGGTTGTTTGCAGGTTACATAAAGTGCTTTGTAAAACCACAGAGTGCAATATAATATGTACAGCATAATTGTTTCTAGGTCTGGCAAATAGTAGCAACTCCCATTTTACCTTTAAAGGAACTAAAAACACCAAGACGTTTAAATGACTACTACCTAATTAGATCGAGAAAGAACTCAACACCTACTCAAATTCATTCCAGCCCCCCATACAGCTTGCTGAGATCTTAACGTATCCTCTACAAGCTCAAGGCCTTCCCACATTACCTCAATTTTTCTTAGTATTCAGGTAAGGGGTAGGGAGACTACAAGTAAAAGAGGCAAAAGGACGCAATAAAATGACTTGCCCAAGGTCAAAATACCAGAGTAGAAAAGGAATGCTGGTTTGCCTGCAGCCGAGGCCACATTCCCCGTGACTCCTACAAACACCTAGAAACGACGACCTCCCCACTTCCCGAGCGCTAGAATGTGGTGTAGGTGCGCCCCTCGGCCTCCACCCTGCAAGCCCCGCCGCGAGCCTTCAGCTCACCCGCCTCCCGACAGCCCAGGTCCGGGGTCCTCACGCCCCCCGCAGACCGGCCGCCCCCCCGCCCGAAGATACCAGACCCTCGCTCAGGACCCCAAAAGATTAAGTGTTCACAGCTCAGGGTCCCGCCCGCGCTCCCTGCCACGTCCCCGGCCTCACGCACTATGGCGCTCCGGACCGGGGCTGCAGCCACCGCCGTCGCCCCCGGACCCGGGCGTCTGGCCTCCCAATCCCGGCGTCCACAAGGAAACGCTAGACAGAGCAGGCCTCGGACTTCCTCTGACAGCTCGGCCCCAAATCTGCCCCGGGAAAAGCCAGCCCCGGGCTGACGGACTTCCCCCGCGGCCAATCGGAAAGCGAGCGTGGAGGGGGCGCGGCCTCGGCCGGCCCCGCCTGCCCGTGCTTCCGCTACGGATTAGAGGCCAATGGAAACTTTCCCAGAGTTCCTCCGAGCTCCTGGGGACCTACGGAGGGGCAGCAGTGGGGCGGAGGTTGCTTACCGTTTAGCGAAGGAGTGGCAGTGGACCGGGACGTGCGGGACCCCACCCCATCACCAAGGGCGGTGTCTCGCTGGTAAAGAGTGTGGGCGGTGACTCCCGGCGGGCTCCGTCACCGGTGTCTCGTGGGCGCATAGCTGCCAGCCAGCGGGCCGGGATCGGAGCTCTTCACTAGTGCGGGTACCTCACTGACCCCCTTCCCTAGAAGAACTCAGATCCCAGGCTGGCCCCACTACCACGCAGAGTGAGAGCGGCGCCAGGCGGCACGCCCCCATCCTTTGCCTTTTGACAACAACTAACCTACTATCTAGTGTTTTGCCCCAAAATGAAACCCGTACGGGCGGCAGCTTCCCTAAGTGCCTCGCGTCCTGGAACAGGGCTTTGCCGGCACCCGGAGCGCGCATTAGCAGCGACTTGCGAGGCGAGTTTGCAAGTGCACTAACCACCTAGCCTAGGGAAGCGTGGTCTCTCCCCCACCCCACCCCACCCCTGAGTGGGGTCCAGAGTGAGAAACCGACACTCAGGTGGCGTACAGTACGCCCACCCCACGCAAGGCAGGTCAAGGGATACCTGGTCTGGCCCCGGTGACCATGGCGGCGCCCAAGGACCCGAGGCGGCTCTTCAGGCTGGTGCAAGAAGGCCGGTTGTGCATTCTGCGGGAGGAGCTGCAGAGACTTGGGGGCGCTGGCTGCCCGGGGCTGGCGGGCGACACTTTGCTGCACTGCGCCGCCCGCCACGGGCGTCGGGACATTCTTGCCTGTCTGGCTGAGGACTGGGACTTGGACATCGAGGCCTCCAACCGAGACTACAAGCGGCCTCTACATGAAGCTGCCTCCATGGGCCACCGGGACTGCGTGCAGTACCTGCTGTGCGGGGGAGCCATGGTCGACTGCCTGAAAAGGGGTGACTGGTAGGTGGCGGGATATCCAGGGGTATCCAGAAAGAAACCCCTTTCCCGCAGGATCATAGATTCCTATTTACTTTCCCTCTACTGCATAGCTTCTCAGCCTTCCCCATTAGGGCACATTGTTCCTATCTTTGGAGAGTCATCTGGTTCAGGCATTTGCTTCCCTTTATAAAGCAGAGAACAGTACAGAATATTATCAGATAAAATAATTTCAAACAATGAATTGTCTGTACTACATATAACGTGAGCCCCAGGATATGTAGTTCTTCTGGGGACATCCAGATAAATGATTACTTCACCAATGGCATTGATTTAACTTTTTATTTTGAAATAGTTAGAGGTTCACAGAAAGTTATATTCAAGGAAATGTTCAGGGAAGTCCCACATGCCCTTCCCCCAGGCTCCCCCCAAATTAACATCTTACACAGTTACATCATAATAACAGAACTAAGAAACTGACATTGCTACAAACAATATGCTATTCACAGTTCACCAAATTCTACATACACTTGTGAAGGTGGTGCTGTCTGTGATTTTATTATGTATAAACCTTGCATAGCCACTTCCACAGTCAAAGATACTCACTTTTACCATCACACAAACCAACTGCACTTTGTTAGACCAATGCAGTTTTCAGTACTCCCTGTGCCCGTCTCCTTAGAGATTATGAAGGCCTTAAGATTCATAACAATGAAGTTCTTGCTTAAAGTAATTCCTGATGTGACATAAGTAAGAAACACAGCAGACAGTCATATGCAGTAAAGAGTATTTACAGTAAGGAGGGGAGTAGGCCTGGTTGTGTTTTGAGGGTTGCACTTTGTGACTAAGCACAAGACTGATTTTCTTGTGCTGGTGGTAAATTGATGTAAAGACAGTTCTAAACCCTGGCAGGGTGGTTTGGTTGGTTGGAGTTTTGTCCCATACACCAAAAGGTTGTAGGTTCAATCCTGGGTCAGGTCACATACCTAGGTTGTGGGTTTGGTCCTGGAGGCAACTGATCCAAACTCTCTATCTCCCCCTCCCTTATCCCTGCCCCCCACCCCCACTTCCTCTCTCTCTAAAATCAATAAACACCCTTGGGTGATGTTTAAAAAAATAAAATAAGCCCTAGCTGGTATGTTTCAGTGGATTGAGCACCAGCCTGCAAACCAAGGGGTCACTGGTTTGATTCCCAGTCAGGGCACATGCCTGGGTTGCAGGCTAGGTCCCCAGTAAAGGGCACACCAGAGGCAACCACATGTTGATATTTCTCTCCCTCTCTTTCTCCCTCCCTTACCCTCTGTCTAAAAATAAATAAATAAAATCTTTTAAAAAAATAAAATAAAGACAGTTTGAAGAGGCAATTCTTCAGATGAGAAAACAGCCTCCAAACACACACACACACACACACACACACTCTAAAAGGAGGTTCATTTGATTATGTATTTGGGATGTGTATAGTCATAGTAAGACATTTTTCCCATTCCTACGTTTTTGGCTTTCTGAAATATATTCCCTGCTTTTCCAATTATCCACTTATGCCTTGCTCAAGATTCATTCCCTCTGTGAAGCTCCTCTTGAAGATTTCAGCCTTCATTTATCTGGGTTTTCCCCCCCATAATTTCTCATTTGCTGTCATTACCACATTACCTTTTTGATAATGAAACCTTAGAGATCATCCAAGTATAGTGAGCTCCCACTGTGTGCCAGACACAGGTTCTTACCCTGGGAGCAAGGAGATAAACAAGACCTGCTCCTGCTTTTTAGAAATCATAGCCCCTTTGTTTTGCAGACAAAAAGCCAAGAAGCTCATGGAAGTGAAATGGTTTACCCGAAATCATATGTTCACTCTCCTGTAGTTGTGGACACAAGTCAGTTCAGAAACTTATTGTAATCACATTGCTTTATTGCTTCACCAGTGTATGCTTCTTATGTCTAGATGCTGTGTCAAATGCTCTTTTTAAACTCCTTTTCAGCATAATGTAATTAATAAATGGTTTCTGACTGAAGTGGTTGGGATAAGGCCAGCAGAGTACTTCTTATGCAGTATTCTTCAGGACATACTTTATGGTTTGTATTAGCTCTGTCCAGATTCAGTGCCATACTGTAAATTAGCTCAGGAGTGGCTTTGCCTCTTCAGTACCCCCTTCCTGTAGGTGTGCCTATATCACAACCATTTTCCCCTTGTTATTTCACCCAGGGTCATCAGGACAGGCAGAGAAGTTGCCAGTTTTTCCAACTTCCCAGACCGCTGAGTCCTCCAGGTTTTTCATCTCTATGAAGGATGTATGTTTCTCTAAAGACCTGGTCGCACCCTTCTCATATCTCAGCTGCCCCTCCACCTGACAGCTTGTCCTATTTGGCCTCAGGACTCCTCTGATGATGGCTTGCACAAGGAAGAATCTTGGGGTGATCCAGGACCTTGTGGAACATGGTGCAAATCCACTTCTGAAGAACAAAGATGGCTGGAACAGCTTTCACATTGCCTGCCGAGAAGGTGACCCTCAAATCCTCCAGTACTTGCTCACCATTTGCCCAGATTCCTGGAAGACAGAGAGCAAAATTGGCAGAACTCCTCTGCACACGGCAGGTATGGTCCAGCGCTCTGCAGGCACGCAAGCATGGATGTGCAGCTTGCCTTCCCAGCACTGCCGAATGTCACCAAGTTGGAGGGTTTTGGAAAAGAGATCAGGGAATAAGAGCAGCTTTTGGGTGTTTGGGCATACACTTAGTTCCTGAAGCTAATGTCATTTGGCACTTAACATGCTCTTCTATCTTATATTAGATCACTGTTCATGCATATCATTCCTACTCTCCCCAGCTAGATGGCAAGCTGGTTTTGTTCCTCACTAGCAAGTTTCCTCATCAGCAAGATAATGATGACGATGATGCTCATATCACAAGGTTCTTCTAGGGTTTAAGGAGCCAGATGTATGTAAAACCCATAGCACAGTGCGTAACATGTTAGCACAGAACTAGCTGCTACTACTTTATCATTTCTACATTGTTTGTATTATTAAAGACAGTAGGAAAAGAGACTGTTTTGTAAATATTCTCAGTAATACCTACCACAGCACTACCCATTTAAATAAATATAGGTGCTTATAATTAATACTTGGATCTGACTATATTTGACTTATCTAATGATAATGTCAAATATAAATTTGGGGCACAGCTTTCATTGTTTTGAATAATTATTCTTAATTCTGAATTATCTTTTTGTACAATATTTTAAATTAGTAACAAGCAAAAATGCAATGGCATAAGATGAAATAGATGTTAATGAGCTCAACAATCCAGACCAAGAAATTTAGAAAATAATCTTCAGCCTTCTAGAGAGTGCATTGAGTTAGAATACAGGGCTGTTAGTTTCTCCAAAAATCAATGCTTGTGACATGATATAGCTTAGGAAGTAAGCATACATTCTACCCACAGTGGGTAGGTAGAGACCGAGGAATTCTTTTTACAGCTTTGCCAGTGAGTGGCAAATGTTTCTGTGCTCACAGATCGTCCGACTAGCTCCCCTACCCTTATGGAGAAACAGCACCCTGTCATTTACACCAAGTACTAGAGCACAGAAAGTCAAAAGTCTTTATTATTGACTATAGTTATTTTTAGTAGGAGAATTAAATTCCTAGTTATTTTGTCATGGATTACTCTTAAAATGTTTTACATTTTCTAGGCACAAAAGTGAGGAGATAAGTTTAGGATTGAAAATTTGTTGTAAAAGTACTAAAAAAGACGATCAGTTTTGGCTATAGACCTATTCAGTAAAAACATCCTTTACCAGTTATCCAGCCAAATTTTCATTAATGTACCTAATATAATTATACCTTCCTATAAGTCATAGCTAAAAAATGGGACAGACTGGTGCCAGGAGGAAAAAGCCTTTTATATGTCTAAAAGCTCTAATTCTCAACTCTCTTCTCCCAGCAATGCATGGCTGTTTAGAGGCAGTAAAGGTGCTTCTTCAGAGGTAAGAACAAAACAGCAAATTGAGGAAGATACTTGCTAATTATGACAGTTAATATCGATGCTACATGAAGAACTCAAGCAAATCGTTCATAGAGTAACTAAGGCACCAAGGGAGAAATGAAGAAAGGACATAAGCAGATAACTCAACATAAAACAAAGATAGCTAACAAACATGAGAGAAAATCATTCATTCGTCTGATCATTCAACAATATTCATCTATTTATTCAGTACCAATTATGGCTTGTACCAGATGCAGAGGCTACAACAGAAGTGAGACAGTGTGGCTTCCCTCTCATGGAAGTCACAGACAGTGCACAAGTTGTGCTAAGTCTAGTGACCATTACAAAGAATTGCAGGATCCTTACAGGAGCATGTGACAGGAAGATACAACTAGGTCTAAGAGTAAGGAATCTCGGCCCCAGTGATATTTAAGCTGTGACCTGAAGGAGGAGGGCAGTAGGAAGCAGGGGGGCATTCCAGACAGAGGAAATAGTACCTGGGAATGCTCAGAGCCTGGAAAAAACACAGTACATGTAAGAAACTGAAAGAAGCTCAGTATACGCTAAAGCCTATAGTGAGGGGGTAATGGTGCAGAGTGAGGCTGCAGAGGAAGGCCAGGTTTTAGGTTTTATTCTAAGCATATAAGATGCCACTGAAGTGTTTTAAGCATGGGGGTGGGTGGTAAGAAATCCACATTTTTCAAAGATCCTCTGGTTGTGAAATATTGAATGAATTGGAGGAGAAGCAACAGTGGGTGCTATGAAGGTTGTTGGGAGACTGTTGGGAGGCTGTTGTAGTTAGACAGGAAAGAAATTATGGTTGCTGGACTGAGAAGCTGACTGTAGGAAGAAAAAGATTTGGAGATCTTTATGTAGAATCTATAGATCTAGGTAAATAATTCCATAAAACAAATGAGGGAGAAGGAAAAGCCAAGGATGACTTTCAGATTTCTCACTTAAGCAGCTGGTATGATGGTGCTTGGGCCATTTACTGAGGTAGAGAGCAGGGTTCCTTACTGAGGAGCAGGGTTCCCACTCCTTACTGAGGAGTGGGTTTTGTGGGAAAGATGCCAGTTTCACTTCTGGACACGCGTTGAGTTGCATGTACCTGTGAGACATCCATGCAGAGACATCAAGGGGGCAGTTAGAGGCACAGATATGAAGCCCAAAGGACAGGTATAGGCTGAGATAGAAATGTGGGTCTCATCAACATAGAAATGATGACTGAATTCATAAGAGTAGAACAGATTACCTGAGGAGACAATATATAGTAATACAAGAAGAGAACTTAATTCAGTACCTTGAAAGCACTGCTTATGTGTAAAGCTTATCTGCTGCAAACTGGAACATACTTGGTTGTCTAGAAATTTTTAAGTATTCATCCATTGAACAGATATTTTTTTAAGCAATTCCTATGTGTTAGGTGCTGGGCGGTAAGCAAAACAAACACAATCCTTTCTCTATAGGCTGGTGTGGAAGCCAAGTGTAAATAATCATAGAAATAAATACCATAAAATTATAAGCAATACAGGTATCCCAGCTTTCTGAAAGTTCACATTATCCCACTTTGCCTTTACATGAGTTCTACATTGCTACCTGTTTTCACTAAACACCAAAAGAAATCCAAAGAGGATTTTTACTTAAGAAAAGTGGTTACTGTACTAATGTAGGTCTTTCATAAAAGTGAAGTAAGTTGTATAGGTAATGCAAACTTTCAGGAAGCTGGAGATACTGCTTTACGCCATTTTGGCTTATAAATGGTTTCATAGCAATGCTCTACTTTCAGATAATGGGGGAAACCTGTAATACTACCAAAAAAATGTATACAATGGTTTGGGGAAGCAAAACAAAACAAGAGAGATGCAGGAGAGAAGACAGGCCTCTGTGAGGTCACACTGAAGCTGTGATGATAAGCTGGTGTTTGCTGGGTGAAGAATGGAGAAATAATGTTCCAAGCAGAGGGGATCAGCAAGTGCAAAGGCAGCAAAGACCTGGGCAAATGAGAGAGCAGGAAAAAGGCAGGACCATGAAGAAGGTGGGAGAGAAGATGATTGGACTTATGGGAGGTGAGACTGAGAAGACACGGCAGGAGGTTGAAGGCAGGAACAGGAAAAGGAGAGGTGGGACAGAAGAAGACAGGACAAGAAGAAGGTATGACCAGGAAGACAGTGGGGCAGGTAGGATTGTAAGGAAGGTAGGAATGTAAGAAGATAGGACAGGTGGGAGGTGGGACTAAGAAGATGGTAGGACAGGTGGGACCAGGAAATAAGCAGGACCTAGAAGAAAGGACAACCAGGAAGAACACAGTTTGCTGTAAGCTCTGGATGGTCGGTATGTGGGCGAGAGAAACCTGGAGAGAGAAGTTTGTGCCACATTATCTTGGCCACCAGAGGTCGTGCTGAGTTTCCAGATTTTGTGCTTGGTTTTTGGAAAGTATGTAGTTAAAGGTTTTTAACAGGAGTGGCCACAGCCAAATTGCATCATGAAAAGACTATTCTGGTGGCTGTGAGAATGGATTAGCAAGGCAGAAGCCAAGGTGAGGAAAATGGTTAGGAGGTTATTGTCTATTGACTTGGTCCTAAGGGGAGAAAGCAGAGATAATAAGATACATTTAAAAAATATTTTCTGAAATCATTGAAAGGTTTTGGTCATATATCGGTTATGAGGGCCTAGGGATGACTGCTGGGTTTCTGGCACGAGAAGCTGGACAGCTGCTAGTCCATAACGTGGGGTGACAAAGGTTACAGGAGGAGCAGATTCACTGCCGGAAATTGACGCACTATTGAAGAGCTAAGTTCTGACATCGCGAGATGGGTGGAAAGAGGGAGCATGCTCTGGATTTTCGCAGATCATTTGTAGGGCATGTCACCTACTGCAGGTGGTCAAGACTCTACTGTTCATTGGGTCTGAAGCAGTAGCTTTTCTCAGCTCTGTTATTTTGGGTTTGGGACCTAGATGTCACTATGAACCAGACTGCAGAGACAAGTGTGGCCTCACACCCTTTATGGATGCAATTCAGTGTGGATACATCAACATAGCCAGGCTGATCCTTGAAAAACATAAGGTATAGTAATGGTTTGGTTTTATTCCTTTGTTATTTCCTATGAGTTTTAGGTCATAGGATGAACAGAAGTCATAGTTGTTCATATCCTGGGTTTGAATTCCTGCATTGCCACGGTCCCCATGTGGGACCCCTTGACCTCTTTGAGCATCAGTATTTTTATGTGTAAAATGCTGACAAATTTAAATTCTTCAGAGGGTTATTCTAAGGGATAAATAATATAAGGTACATAAAGCAATTAGCAAAGTAAGATTTCAATAAACAGTAGCAGTTTCATAGTAATAACAACAAACTCCCCACTGAGTGCACCGTTAGCACACTTTAAAACAGAGGTACCCAACCTTTTTGGCACCAGAGGCTGGTTTTGTGGAAGGTAGTTTTTCCACAGACAGGGCCAGGGGAGAGGGGGAAGGGAGGGTGGGGGACAGGAGGCCGAGCTCAGGCAGTAATGTGAGCAAAGCTTCCCTGCCCTTGCCTGGTTCCTAACAGCTAGGGGTTGGGGACCCCTGCTTTACAGCATTAAATCTTAACTATTTTGTTTGTTTGTTTGTTTACAGAGTCTTTTAAGAATCTGACAAAAGCTATATAATATCAGCCCAGAAAAATGCACATAGCCCATAAAGTTTAGCTAAAATGTCAGAAGATACATGGACCTAGGTTTCTCTGCTTCTTATTTTTGTTCCTATCTCTTCCCAATCTATTAGGCTTGCATTTCTGCTGAGGATTCCCTGGGAGCCCAGGCTATACATAGGGCAGCAGTCACTGGGCAGAATGAAGCCATCCGATTCTTGGTCTCTGAACTTGGCATTGATGTAGACGTGAGAGCAACATCAACCCACCTCACAGCACTTCATTATGCAGCTAAGGTTTGTTTGTTTTTTTTTCATAAGGCTATCCCTGGTTCCTTAGGCTTGCCTTCCTCCATTGATGAATAGCTCCGCAGCTCCATTTCTCTGGCTTCATCTCTGTGGAAGAAAGAAATTGCTCATGATGTGCTCCCGAAATGTTCATGATTCTGAATCCCTGTGTCCCTTTAAATAGAAACCTGCCTTTTTATTTGTTGCTAGGTAGAAACTGAAAACGCCCTTTTTTCCATAAAATGCCCAGAGTTTATGTTTCCTCCAGCCCTTTTTTGTTTTTCAAAAATGGTGTTATTCGAAGCTATAAAATTCCATTAGATCAAATTCATAGCTCTTTATACTTAAGTAGATTTCGGAAGTTAAAATTTCTTTAAGGCAAGGGAATTGCATTTACTGACCTCTCCAATGTATAAAATATTTAAGACATGCAAAAAGTTTTCATTATAAAAGCAGCTGCTTATATCCTGTTTAAATGCTAGGAGTCTTTTGCTTATTATCTTTAACATAATTGGCTACTTTCTTTTTCCTGTTTTTCTAGCAACAAGAATAAATGTTTTCTGGGGAACTACACATTCTTACCTGCACTCCCTTATGAGAAAGTGGATAAATAAATGAGGGTGGGCTATGAGTGTGATCTGTGGTCACAGGGGCGGGAAAGTGGGATGCTCTTGGGTCCACCCACAGGAAAATCGAACCTCCAACCTTGATTTTAGTCTTAGCACACACTAATAGACTAATTGGCAAGATGGAAAGTATGTGAATTGCCTCATCAATGACAATGCCAGCTATGATAAGAATCCTACCCAGGAGAGGTGGCCATCTTTTCTAGTTTATTTCTGCCACAAAGATTATAACAAAGCATATATGTGCTTGGGATAATTTGGAATTGTATGTTCACAAGCAATCACAATAATTACACTCGTTACCGAAGGAAATCCAACTGTTTTAGTTGATAGTTTGGCCTACAAAGTTGACCATCTGTATTCTAATAACTGAATATTACCAAAACCTATCTTTAATGATTTATACTGGAATTTGAGGATGATGTAATGAGTTTTCCTTTAGATATGAAAATTCAGCTTTAGCAGTTGAGTATTTTAGAAAAAGGACCTAATATATATATACACATTAATGTTTGTGTTTAAAGGTCCTTGTCACAGTGATAACAAGTTTATTTCAACCCTCAGGAAGGACATGTGAGCACAGTTCAGATGCTCGTATCCTTGGGTGCTGACATCAACTGTAAAGATGAAAGAAATCGATCAGGTACGATGTCTGTGTGCCTTGGAAATTATCAGTCAGTGGAATGTGAACAATACATGGACTTTTAAAAACATTTTTTTACAGTTGTACATTTTTTAAAAATCCTACCTAATGCTAAGCTAATACTAGCTTAGCAACTTCTTTAAAATAACATCTGTGTTTGCAAAGCTATAGAACTGTTGCCGTTACCATGGCAATGATGGTGACTACTACTCATTACTATTGCTGTTACTATTATTGTTTTTGTTTTAAACTGCAACAATATATGTGTCATAAAAGCACTTTCTGTTTTCACCCATGATGCTACTAGCTATCCAGGTATTCATTCTATAGATTCTTTTTAGGTCATCTTTCTTTGAAGTGTACATAAAAACTATAGCCATTACAATTTTCTTAATTTAGGGTTCAAAAGGATATTGTCAGAGCTAATTGTTTAAACTCAGACTTTAGAATAAACCTCAGTAACATTCTCTGCACCATTCTTCAGGAGTTTACTGGGAGCTTCATGATGCTTCAAAGACTCAGAATTAAAAAAAAAAAAAAAACTCATAGATAACTAACTACTCATTCTCGGGCCACAGAGGGTGGTCACTAAGTCCAGGGACACAGAGTTCTCCTAAAGATGAGAACAGAGCCAGGGTCCCTCCAGTGCTAGTTTCTAACCAGAACAGGAAGATTTGTCAGCGGTTTTTGTTTTATTGCTTTTTGGTGGGGCGGGGAAGGGTTTGATCACACCGTTCTTACTTGTGGTGATGTTTTTACTTACACAGAGATTTCACAAAACTTTGAAAATGTTTTCTGTACCATTTGAAGTCTCCTATTTCTCATAAACTTGCTTTGTTGCTTTAGACAAGTCTCTTAAATCCTCTCCAGTTGGTCTTGTTATTTTTAAGCCATTTCTAACCCAATTAGGTTAAAAGGGAAAATGTTTTGATCTAGTATAGGCAGTTATACTGACAGATTATGGAAATATAAAACCTGTACAATTGAAAGATCAATATTTTCATTAGGAGCAACCTGCCAACCAGGTCAGTATTGCTTTGGGGGTCATGCACTAAGTTCATGTGACTTCTGTCTCTACCCAGCCCTGCACCTGGCCTGCGCAGGTCAGCATGTGGCCTGTGTCGAGTTTCTTCTGAGGTCTGGGCTGAGGGACTCTCCAGACATCACGGGCACCCTGGCTCAGCAGCTCACATGGAGCGCAGACATCCTTCGGTGCTTCAGCCACAGTGTGACAGCATGAAGCTATTTCTAAACAAAGGCAATAAACTCATGGTAACTTCTGTCCTGCTGCTTAGTCTTTTACCAGGTTCAGTGAAATCTCTGCCCTCCCTCTCCTACACTCTCCACTGCATCTGAGATTCACAGATGTGGACACTGGCTGCCTAGCTGGGGGCAGGTACACTCAGAATCCCTCCTTACCCGCATTTCATCGTGGCCTTCAAGTAGACTTGGTGTTTGTGAAGTCAGTGTCTGGGCTGCTTAGAGAAACATGTAATGTGCATGAGTATAATACCATATACATACTTTTATATATGTATGTTTGTATGTGTATGTGAAATGTTTTACAGTAAATATTATATGGTTAGGCAATAATAATATTAAAAATATAACAGATTGCTGTTAGCTTGAACCATAAATAATTGGCCAATTTACTTTCTTTCATAGGCATTTTCTTGGTTGTTACAGTGGTTTTAGCTGTAGCCAGGAAAGAAGAGCTTATAATCTGTTTTATTTACACAGACATTTGCAAGGAATTGATGAAAACATTTCTGTATTCTAAGCACTGGTAGTTAAGCTATGCTTTGATCTTGAGGTTATTTTTTTTATTAGACAAGTTCTATATTTAGTCCTTTAGGATAATAAATACACCTAGAAAATGCATCTAAGATATTTTCAAAACTCTTCTATGACCTCAGTTGAGGAATGGGTTTTGTTGTTAAAGCCTGCAGGGCACATTTGTCCCATGCCATCTGCCACTGAAGCCTGTGATTGTGAAGAAATGAACACTTGATGTTGTACCTTTTAAAAAATTTGTAGCAATTTAAACATATTAAAAATAGGATGAGTCCTCAAGTGTTTGGATTCATTTCCTTTTTGGGGGTAGGGGGAATGATTTTGTCTGAATTGCAGAGGATAGTATTAGTCCAAGTCAATCTGTGGAAAGATCAACTGCATTCATCACAAGCAAGGCCTAATCCCCATGTTCAGTGTAATCCCTTAAGAGTTTGTCACACACCCAGCTATTCTCAGCAGTGTGCTAGGCTAGGTGAACAGCCAGAAATTCCAGTTCTTCTTTATTATTCCCAGATGGTACTCGCTGAGACTTGTCCCCAGCGATCAGGTAAACATCTGGCAGTAACATAACTTGATTACATAATCTTGTGACCTCTACATCATACACATTGCATCTGCAGTGATTCAAGCTGCAGTCATGGTGGCTTCGGAGATGTCTGTGTCTCTGCCCCTTGGGTATAAAGACGGCCCTGTTATTTGCAGGCGGGACAGAAGATCAGTCTGGTGCTGGCTTCCTCATCCCCTCAGGGTAATTTGCAATGATTACGTTGGAGACCTGTTCACAAATGCTGCTTTACTTCTACTGTACCCACTGGTACTAGCTCGCAACCTGGCAGCAGTGAGGGAATATCTGGTTACATGCTTGTTCCCAGGAGTTCCAGAGACGGCAGTAATGATGGTAACATCAACTATGGCAAAGACAGTTGTGAAAATATAATAACCATCTTACTGTAATAATGTATTAAGAATGCTAATAACAATAGTGATGATAATTAATATTATTTCCTACTTCTAGTTATAGGTACTTCTCTCAGTTCTTTGAGTCTTAAAAGTCACCTCAGTGAGGCCATCCCAAGCCACCCAATCTAAAATTTTGTCCCCTTCAGTATTTTATATCTCCTTAGTTTTTTTTCTCCTTTGAGATTACCACTATCAAGTATACTATAAATTTTGAGTTACTTCATCTTGTTTCTTGTCTGTCTCCCCACTAGAATGTCAGCTCCTTGGGCAGGGCTTTTGTCTCTCTTGCTTACTTACTAAATCTGCAGGCCCAGAACAGGGCCTGGTACATTGTAATGTTTGAAATTATTATATGATCAACAAGTGAATGGTATCAATTTATGTTCCTTGAACACTTACTATATCCTAGATTCTTTGCCAAGTACCTTACCTAGATGGTCTCATTTTATCCCTTAGCCCTTGCACAATCCAGCTCCTCCTATTTATTGTTCCATGCCAATCATCCTTTCTCACCCAGCATCCCATAAAGGGGCTACCCTCAGTTCCATCAACTCATAGGCACTGCTCAACCCACTGCAGTCCAGCCTAGCTGCTACTCTGTGCAAAGCTTTTTTCTATCAGGTTACCTGAGACTTCCCAATAACCAAATCAAGTAATACAGTTTTAGCCACATTACTGATCCTTTCATTTTAATTATTCATCACTCCCACGTTCTTGAAGTTTGTTCTTCTCACCTCCAATAGCGTTCTCCTGGGATTTTCTTTCTGATTGTTCCTTTTTCATCTCCATAATGTCCTGTAAATGCTAGTGTGCCTGCTTCTGTCTCCAACTCACTGTTGTCCACATTCTGTGTGTGCTCCCAGAGCCATCTCATCCGTTCTCCTCATTTCACCTGCACCCCAGTGCTGGTGACACTCGAGTCTCTAACCTTTATTTTCCACTGCCTGCTGTACATTTTTTGCATAGATATTCTAAGACTATCCCACACTCAATTCATTCAAAACATAGGTTTCCTCCTAACCTGTTTACATGTGTGCCCATGTTCACTGCTTAACTTGATGACACTGCAAGTCACCCACCAAAGCTGGAAACCAGGATTCTGTGACTCTTGCTCCAGCAGGAAGCCCTGCCTAGTCTATTCTGCCACAGCCCTACTAAGACTCCCTGGTTCAAGCCTTCAGACTCTTGTCCAGACCGCTGTTGTGGCAACTTCCTAACTGTTCCTCCTATTCTTGGTCTGTTCTCTTCAAATCTGTCCTCCACACAGCTCTGTGCTCCCACTCACATGACCAAGTGCTTTGAGTTGTGGGTGGCTCACCAAGTCTCCCCTCCAGAGAACACACCTGCACACTTATCAGGATTTTCAGTGCCCTAACAAAGAGTCTTCCTCAGAGCTTCTGGCTGGTTCTGAAAGAGCACCTGATCCACTGTGACAGTTTGTTCCTGAGACTGATCAGGCAGAAGTCCTGGGAAGAGATACAAATAAGTAAGAACTGTAAATATTTGAAAATGGCCAGGACCTGGTATATATCAATTACCAAGAAAGTATTTTCAAGAAAAAAATAGAAAAGGGAGGAACTTCCAGACAAGATGGAGGTGTTGGTAGATGCACTGTGCCTCTTCCCACAACAGAAAGGACAACAAATTTAAAAACAAAAAACAACCAGAACTGACAAAATCGAAATGTATGGAAGTCTGACAACCAAGGAGTTAAAGAAACATTCATCCAGGTGGGTAGGAAGGGCAGAGACAAGCAGACAGGCAGCCGGGTGGAGAGGACTCTCAGCAAGGCAGTGGCTGGCAGACTGGGTGGTCCCACATTCAAGCACAGATAAACCAGGAGGAACAACTGGGGATCAAGACAGACCAAGCAACCCAGGATTCCAGTGGGGAAATAAAGCCTCAAATCTCTGATTGAAAACACCTGTGGGGCTTGAAGCTGTGGGACAAACTCCCAGGCTCACAAGAGAGTTCATTGGAGAGACCCACAGGGTCCTAGAATGTACACAAATCCACCCATATGGGAATCAGCACCAGAAGGGCCCAGTTTGAATATGGGTAGAGGGAGAAGTGACTGAAAACTGGGTGAGAGTGGAGCAAGTGCCATTGTTCTCTCTTCATCCCCTCCTCCACATACAGTGTAACAACACAGCAATGTGGGTTGCCTTGCCCTGGTGAACACCTAAGGCTCCACCCCTGACCAAAACAGGTGCGCTGAGACAAAAAAAAATGGCCCAACTGACAGAACAGATAAAGCTCCAGAAAAAGTACAACTAAGCAATGAAGAGATAGCCAACCTATCAGATGCACAGTTCAAAACACTGGTCATCAGGATGCTCACGGAATTGGTTGAATATGGCTGCAAATTAGATGAAAAAATGAAGGCTACACTAAGTGAAATAAAGGAAAATGTACAGGGAACCAAGAGTGATGAGAAGGAAACCCAGACTCAACAATGTGGACCAGAAGGATGAAAGAAACATCCAATCAGAAAAGAATGAAGAAACAAGAATTCAAAAAAATGAGGAGAGACTTAGGAACCTCCAGGACATCTTTAAACATTCCAACATCCGAATCATAGGGGTGCCAGATGGAGAAGAGGAAGAGCAAGAAATTGAAAACTTATTAGAATAAATAATGAAGGAGAACATCCCCAATCCGGCAAAGGAAATAGACTTCCAGGAGGTCCAGGAAGCTCACAGCGTCCCAAAGAAGTTGGACCCAACGAGGAACACACCAAGTCACATCATAATTACATTACCCAAGATGAATGATAAGGAGGGAATCTTAAAAGCAGCAAGAGAAAAGGAGACAGTTACCCACAAAGGAGTGCCCATAAGACTGTCGGCTGATTTCTCAAAAGAGACTTTACAGGCAAGAAGAGGCTGGAAAGAAGTATTCCAAGTCATGAAAGGCAAGGACCTACATCCAAGATTACTCTATCCAGGGAAGCTGTCATTTAGAAGGGAAGGGCAGATAAAGAGCTTCCCAGATAAGGTCAAGTTAAAGGAGTTCAACATCACCGAGGCCTTAATGTGAAATGTTAAAGGGACTTATCTAAGAAAAAGAAGATCAAAACTATGAACAGTAAAATGATAACAGACTCACAGTTATTAACAACCACACGTAAAACAAAAAGAAAAACAAATAAGCAAACAATTAGAACAGGAACAGAATCACAGAAATGGAGATCACATAAAAGGTTATCAGCTGGGGAGTGGGTGTGGAGAGAGGGAGAAAAGGTATAGAGAATAAGTAGCATAAATGGTAGGTGGAAAATACACAGGGGGAGGTTGAGAATAGTCTAGTAAATGGAGAAGCCAAAGAACTTATATATAACCCATGGACATGAACTAAAGTGGGGGAATGTGAGTGGGAGGGGGTGCACAGGGCAGAGTGGAATAAAGGGGAGAAAATGGGACAACTGTAATAGCATAATCAATAAAATATATTAAAAAATTAAAAAACAGAAAAGGGATTACAAAATGAAAAAGAAATGACAAAACTCAGGCCAAAAAGAAAAAAGGGAGAACTTTTGTGAAGGAAGTTCAGGTAATGAGATACGGAAGGTCAGGCACTAAAGTCAACTTAACTGTGGCATTGCTAGAATTTACAAGCAGGTGGCAGATCAGAGAAATGTCCCTTTTATTCTTCCAGATTTTTTTACAGCTCATTGTAAAATACACAAGTAAAGGAGAAAACAAAAATAACCTGTAATTCCACTACTTTTTTCTCCTAGTCTTTTAAATGTATATAGTTGAGATGATGCTACCTATGAAGTTCCCCCCTAATGTTATATTGCAAACATATACTAGTGCTCTTCAAAACTTTGTGAACTGTTATTTTATATATTTTAAATATTTATTTTCAGAGAGGAGGAGAGAGAAAGGGAAGGAGAGAAACATCAATGTGTGAGAGATACAGCAATCTGTTGCTTCTCACATGCCCCCAGCTGGGGACCTGGCCCACAACCCAGGCATGTGCCCTGACTGGGGATTGAACCTGCAACCCTTTGGTTCACAGGCCATCAATCAATCCACTGAGCCACACCAGCCAGATGCTGAACTGTTATTGTTAACTCCCCAGTACTCCGCCATATTATTGTCCATATTTAGTCTTTCATGTTGTAATCATTGGGTTTGTTTTTGTTTTTGTTTTGTTTTGCTTTAAAGCAAGCATGTTGGGTGTGGGGACTGAAGAAAGGCTATTGGATCCCATCCCCAGAATGTCAGGGCTGAGCAAGGGACTGGGGAAATGGTGGGGCTTGTGCAGGCCTCTCTGCTCTTTAGATGCATCAAGTGCTAAAGAAAGAGAAATACATAAGAAGGTAGTTTGACAGAATAGATTTTTGTAGAAAAGATGAGACATGGAGAGGATCCAGTGATAGGAGGAAACTGGAGCAGTGAGAGAACAAAGGCTCATTGATGGGGCAGGTCCAGCAGGCAGTTGGGGGAGGCTGAGCTCCCAGTACAGAGGGAACATTTGGGAGGGGAGAGAGGCTGAAGATATGGGAAAGTTTCAGGTGGAAGCCACCCCCATATTTCATTTTATCACTATTTGGAGGGTGTGGGACTTACAGAACATGTATGTTTTGGGGTTGACCAAAAAGTCTGTTTAGTTTTTTCTGTAAAGACACACTTTTCATTTTTACCTATAACTTTATTGATTTGGATATTTTGAGTACATTGACTTGTAGTGGGGGGAGGCCAGGGTTGCTGCTAAACATCTTCCAATGCATAAGACAGACCCTGAGCAAGGAACTATTTGGCCAAAATGTCAATAGTACCAAGCAACTTCACAAACCAATTTTGGCATGTTCAATCAGTCACAGCACCTTTTCTACACACGGCACAAAACTTTCTGTGTTTCAGTTGCGTTTTTACCTTTCTGGAAATAATGAAGCATAATGCACTGAAAATGTTGTATATTTTCTTCCATCTTCAGTGTTAAAATAGCTGCATAAAAAATCACCAATTTTGATAAGTTTTTTAAAATGCACGATGTGACAATGCTATGAAGGTTGTCAGAATGCAATCTAACAAAATTGTTTCAAGTGAAGTTAAAGATAACTAAGCACTACTAGAGCCATTGTCTGGGAAAAAACTAAAGAACTTTTTTGGCCAACCCAATACAATTTCTACAATAATGAATACTTGATAGTCTTTAGATTTCTTAAAATTGCTTTCATGAGCCAGCAAGGGTGTGAAAGGGATCAAAAGCTAATTAGAGTGATGTGATGTTTTTTTAAGAAAACAAAAAGGTAGAAGTGAGGGCTAGCCTATGACCTTAGCTGAACAGAAAGGACTTGCCTAGTGTGTGCATGACAAAGCTTTTTACAACATCCCTGAGAAAGGGAATTCACCGTATGATGTGGACAGGCCTAGGTATTCCTGAGAAAAATACTGGGGAATAATTGTGTTATCAGCTACCCAGGTTCTGCCACTGCACCTCATCTGGCCCAAGTGCAGGCATTTCAGCCAGCCTTCGGTATCAGCCAATCTCTTGGTGCTTCTTCCCAGGCTGGCAAAGGCTCAGTGCATAATCACAGAGGAGAGGTACATCCGGGGCACTTGAAACAACAGAAAGAAGGTTGCAGTGGTAATTAACACTTGTGCAGTGTTTTATGGCATCAGAGACCTTCACAAAGTGCAGGAGAGGCAGCGGAGGTTAGTTATCAGTGTAGACTATGGACCAGCACTGTCTGCCAGGAGGAGCACAGTTCCTCTTCAAACTGAAGCCATTAGCAGAATCCAGTTCACATCCAGAAATCTTGCTCTGAGAGAGCCTGGGAAATGTAGTTTATAACTTTAAGGCTTCTGCAATGTAGGAAATCATAAAAGGAGGTTTGAGTGGATCTTGAGTGCCATGTCCGCCCACCAGACTTGGAATCGCCAAAATCTACCTTTTATGGAAGTGCTGATTCTTCCTCCACACCTTCACCAAAGCTGTGCGCTACCACTCTTCATTTCTACTAACTTGATATAATGTTTCATTGATTTAGTTTTGCATTTCTTTAATTATGAATCAGATTGAAGATCTTTAGAGTTGTTTGTTGGCCATTATTATTTTTTTCCTATTTTTATCTATATTAGTAAGCCACTACCTAGTAGCAAACTCCCTCAAAACTCAGTGACTTACAGCAACAACTTATTTACTTCTCAGAGTCTGCAGATCAGCCTGGTGGTTTTGCTGATCCTAGCTGAGCATGGCCCATACATAGCTGGGTTCACTCATGCATCTGCGGTCAGCTGGTGGGTCACTCGAACTGGCAGGCTTAAGATGAAGCTGGCTGGCTTATGTGGTCTCTTCCTCTGTTAGGCTGGCTCAGGCTTATTTTCATGACCATGGCCGGGGAAAGAGAAAGACTCACATCTTTTCCTGTTCTCCGCTCTCTTTGAGCAGACACTGCCATCCCATTAGCCAAGCTCAGCATCAGAGTGACAGGGCACCACCCCATGCCTGGATACAGAGAGGCCATTGGTTGGGACCATTTATGGAATTCATCTGTTGCATTATATGTTGACTGGTGTTTTGTTTGTTTTGTTGATTTATAAAAATCCTCTTTATATTGAATTAATTATCTCTACACAAAATTCAGATAGTAACTCTAAAATTGTTGGTATATATTTATAAGTGAAAAAAACAGACTACAGCATTACAAAAATAACCTATATATCTCCTTTTTAAAACATGTCTCAATGTGGATATTATAGGAGGCTAATAACTAAATGTTTGGAGTGGGAAGACACAGACAATGATCAGGTGGGGTATTTCTGTTTTGATTATAGTCTGTGATAACGTTAAAGCAGCTTTCAGAGTTTTAGAGCTTTCCTCCAGGCTAGCCTACAGTATGCATAGGCTTTATTTTCCCTGTTTTGTTGAAAATCTACAACAACTAAGATCCTGGTATATGTAAAAACCCATGAAGAAAATCCACCTTGCAGATAATCCTGCCTCTGGGAACATCACCCTGGGTGTCTCACATTCTTCCCAGGCTTAGCTAACTCAGTTTTACTATTTATTGTTAGACAAATAAAAATTACTCAGTAAGAGAGGTGTGCAAGTAAAGAAAAACATACACTCCAAAAATAATTGTTTCTTCTCAGAGACTCCATAGCACTCTATTTGCACTTTCTTGGTAGCCTACATTAGAATACAAATTCTCCATAGCTAAGACATAAAATAACAGAGGCATAAAACACAAGTTTATTTCTCTCCTTCGAAAAAGCCTGGGCAAAACCAGCCTGGGGTGAGTTAGGTCAGTGAGGCAGACTCCTGGTGGTTCTGCCATCTTGAGCACAGGGCCCTTTTTTCTGGGGTCCCAGATTGCTCATCAGCCAATGACAGGGATGAGGGTAGAAGTCACATCCTTTTCTTAAGAAGGCAAATGTATCATTTCCATTCAAGTCCCACAGACCACAGCTTAGCACCACTATCCCAGAAGAAAAGTAAAGCTGGGTGTGGGTTAGTTAGGCTCTCTGCCACATGCCCTTAGCAGAGACACACACACATTCACTCCTTAAGCTCACACTTTAAAGTTCTACAGAGCAGAGAGTGCCGCTTATTTAAGACTTTTGAAGTTGTGAGGGATATGAGGCCATCTCTGAAGATGGTGTCAGGGTGAGGAACAGTCTGCAGCCACACAGAGCTGAGTGTGGGTCCCTGCACTAGTGCTACCAGCCCTGTGACCTTACGCAGCTTACTTCAACTCCTTGCTGTTAGGTTCCTGTAAAAGGAGCAACAATGGCAATTGCTTCCCATGCTTCTTGTGAGGATGAGATGGGCTAATGCCTGTGACACCTGACACCATGAATGTTAGCCATTGGTGTCATTAATAACAATAGCACCAGCACCAGCACCATTAACAGCAGCAAGATTGAAAGGAAGGGTTGACACCAGAGTAGTTATAGAGGCACCATTTGTATTTCTTACCCCTTACTTCCTTGGGAACTCCCCTGTTAGTTCTCAGGTAACTGCATTTTCTTTCTTTTTATTTTTTTTTTTAATTTTTAAAGTATTATTTTATTGATTATACTATCACACTTGTCCCATTTTTTCTCCCCTTTATTCCCCTCCACCCTACACCCACCTCCCACTAGCATTCTCCCCCTTAGTTCATGTCCATGTGTCATACTCATAAGTTCTTTGACTTCTCCATTTCCTATACTATTCTTAACCTCCCCCTGTCTATTTTTGCTTACCATTTATGATTCTTATTCCCTGTACATTCCCCCCAGTCCCCTGATAACCCTCCATGTGATCTCCATTTCTGTGGCTCTGTTCCTGTTGTAGTTGTTTGCTTAATTTGTTTTTATTTTTTATTTTTTTCAGGTTCAGTGGTTGATAGTTGTGAGTTTGTTGTCACTTTACTGTTCATATTTTGATCTGCTTTTTTTTAGGTAAGTCTTTTAACATTTCATATAATAAGGGCTTGGTGATGATGAACTCCTATAACTTGACCTTATCTGGGAAGCACTTTATCTGCCCTTCCATTATAAATGATAGCTTTGCTGGACAGAGTAATCTTGGATGTAGGTCCTTGGCTTTCATGGCTTCGAATACTTTTTTTCAGCCCCTTCTTCCCTGCAAGGTTTCTTTTGAGAAATAGGCTGATAGTCTTATGGGAACTCCTCTGTAGGTACTATCTCTTTTTCTCTTCCTGCTTTTAAGATTTTCTCCTTTTTTAATCTTGGGTAGTATAATTATGATGTGCCTTGGTGTGTGCTTCCTTGGGCCCAACTTCTTTGGGACTCTCTGAGCTTCCTACACTTGCATGTCTAGTTCCTTTGCCAGATAAGGGAAGTTTTCCTTCATTATTTTTTCAAATAAGTTTTCAATTTCTCACTCTTCCTCTTCTCCTTCTGGCACCTACAAGATTCAGATGTTGTAATGTTTAAAGTTGTCCCAGAGGTTCCTAAGCCTCTCCTCACTTTTTTAAATTCTTGTTTCTGTTTTTTTAAAATATATTTTATTCATCATGTAATTACAGTTGTCCCATTTTCCCCTCTTCACTCCCCTCCATCCTACACCCCCTCCCACCCACATTTTCCCCCTTTAGTTCATGTCCATGTGTCATACTTATAAGTTCTTTAGCTTCTATATTTCCCATACTATTCTTACCCTCCCCCTATCTATTTTATACTATCATGTATCCTACTTATTCTCTGTACATTTTCCCCCTCTCTCCCCTACCCACTCCCCTGTTGCTAACCCTCCATGTGATCTTCATTTCTGTATTTCTCTTCCTGTTCTAAATGTTTGCTTAGTTTGCTTTTACTTTTGTTTGTTTTAGGTGTGGTTATTAATAATTGTGAGTTTGCTGTAATTTTACTGTACATGCTTTTTATCTTCTTTTTCTTAGATAAGTCCCTTTAACATTTCAAATAATAAGTGATGATAAACTCCTTAAACTTGACCTTATCTGGGAAGCTCTTTATCTGCCCTTCCCTTCTAAATGATAGCTTTGTTGGATAGAGTAATCTTGGATGTAGGTCCTTGCCTTTCATGACTTGGAATACTTCTTTCCAGCCTCTTCTTGCCTGTAAAGTCTCTTTTGAGAAATCAGCCAACAGTTTATGGGCACTCCTTTGTGGGTAACTGTCTCCTTTTCTCTTGCTGCTTTTAAGATTCCCTCCTTATCATTCATCTTGGGTAACGTAATTATGATGTGACTTGGTGTGTTCCTCGTTGGGTCCAACTTCTTTGGGACGCTGTGAGCTTCCTGGACCTCCTGGAAGTCTATTTCCTTTGCCGGATTGGGGATGTTCTCCTTCATTCTTTATTCTAATAAGTTTTCAATTTCTTGCTCTTCCTCTTCTCCATCTGGCACCCCTATGATTTGGATGTTGGAATGTTTAAAGATGTCCTGGAGGTTCCTAAGTCTCTCCTCATTTTTTTGAATT
>PVKU01003325.1:0-183498 GCA_004027475.1 Anoura caudifer
CAAAAAAAAAAAAAAAAAAAGAAGAGGAAAAAGTGAAAGTTATAAATAGTGAAATAAAGGAAAATGTATAGGGAACCAACAGTGATAGGAAGGAAACCGAGAGTCAAATCAATGGTTTGGACCAGAAAGAAGAAATAAAGATTCAATCAGAACACAATGAAGAAACAAGAATTTTCAAAAAATGAGGAGAGGCTTAGGAACTTCCAGAATGACTTTAAACATTCCAATATCTGAATCATAGGGGTGCCAAAAGGAGAAAGAAAAGAGCGAGATGTGGAGAACTTATTTGAAAACATAATGAAGGAGAACTTCCACAATCTGGCAAAGGAAATAGACTTCCAGGATGTCCAGGAAGCCCAGAGAGTCCCAAAGAAGTTGGACCCAAGGAAGCACACACCAAGTCACGTCATAATTACATAACCCAAGATTAAAGGGAAGGAGAGAATCTTAAAAGCATCGGGAGAAAAAGAAAGAGTTACCTACAAAGGGGTTCCCATTAGACTATCAGCTAATTTCTCCAAGAAACCTTACTGACAAGAAGGGGCTGGAAAGAGTATTCAAAGTCATGAAAGGCAAGGACCAACATCCAAGATGACTCTATCCAGCAAAGCTATCATTTAGAATGGAAGGGCAGATAAAGTGCTTCCCAGGTAAAGTCGAGTTAAAGGAGTTCATCATCACCAAGTCTTTATTGTATGAAATGCTAAAGGGACTTATCTAAGAAAAAGAAGATCAAAGCTATGAACAGTAAAATGACAACAAACTCACAACTATTAACAACCAAACTTAAAAAAAGAGGAGGAAAAACTAAGCAAACAACTGAAACAGGAACAGAATCATAGAAATGGAGACCACATGGAGGGTTATCAGTGGAGGTGTGGGAGGTAGAGAGAGGGGAACAAGGCACAGGAATAAGTAGCATAAATGGTACATAGAAAATAGACAGGGGGAGGTTAAGAATAGTATAGGAAATAGAGAAGCCGAAGAACTTATATGTATGACCCGTGGACATGAACCTAAGGGTGGCTGAATGCAGGCGGAAGGTAGTGTTCATGATGGAGGGGAATAAAGGAGGAGGAAACAAGACAACTGTAATAGCACAATCAATAAAATATTTTTAGAAAAAAGCAAAAGCTCTAGCCATCCTTCTGTAGTACATTATCTTTCGTATGTCAATTTTAATGATATAAACATCAACATCAAGTGTTTAAATAACGCATTATTGTACAATATTCTTCTTACATTACAATGGATGTTTCTTTTTTTATCGTTCAAGTATAGTTGTCTCCATTTTCACCCCACCACACCCCCCTGCCCCACCCTTCCCCACCTCCCACCCTCTTACCTACTCTCTTTGGCTTTGTCCATATGTCCTTCATACGTGAATCTTTTCAAAGATGTTTGTAAAGTGAACAGTCTTGAAAGAAAGAGGTCGTGTCTGCAGAGGGCAGACTTGCTTTCTCAACATTACAATGAAAGTAACGTGTACCTGTGCAACAAAGATCAGGCATGTTTGCTTATTGTGCATTATAAAAAATTCAGCTTCCCTGCCCTCAGGATTCCTCAATTATGATGCAGATCACTGTGTACAGTTTTCATCTGGGCCTGTGTAGTTCATTCTCATGAAAATTGAGAGGCAAAAGGAATTGGTGCAAATATGCTAATTCTCATGCTGCTTGCAGTACCGTGAGGAATAAAGTTCTCTGTTTCTGCTATGTCTTCTGCCAGAGCTCATGAAAACTATGATGGACCAACTTGTTATCTTACGAATAGGGTAAAATTCCAGACTTTTCATAGTTCTTGACATGGACTTGTACAAATTAATTGTAGTATAGTTTATAATTACATAAAAGTAGAATTAAATTGGATGTGTAACAAAGGACAGGTGCATTTTAAAAGTTGTAAAGAATAACACAGCAACTAAATTGTGTGAAACTGATTGCTATGCTTACTCATAGAAGATGGCTGCTCTTATAGGTCAAAATTATTTGATTGTTAGCAGTCTTATATGGTTCAACCTAATATATGTATCAACATAAGTAGGTCTCAAGAACATAAACTTTAAACTTTGATTCCTTCACTAATACACAGCCTATACAAATATTTAAAATGGAATCATTTTCCTTTTTATTTTCACTGATAGAATAAAAGTATTCTGTCTCACGTGGATGCAAAGGCACTGACTTCAGGATTATTATTGCTCCTGGGCCGAGTAGGATGATGAAAACAGGGTGAATATGAGTAAGACTGCAACTGTATCTGGCAAATTCTGGTTCAAACAACAATAAAGATCAGAAGTAAGATTATAACAGGCTAAATAGTTTTGATTACATATGTGTATACTTGGGTAGGTGGCAGAATCTTCCTGAACACCTCTTTATAGAGCAGGTACCCACCATTTCCTGCTGAAAACAGTATTTAGGTGAAGTGCGTGCACAAAGGTTTGATGGGACTGTAGCTTGCCCAGCATTCTTCCTGATCAGACCTCCATGCTCTGACTTTCTGAGAAGGCCTGTCTTGGTTTATAGGGCAGTTTTTCTTCTAGAAAATACAATATGAGTCACTCTGAGGAGTATGGGTCTAAAGTTTTCACCATGTGTCATTAAATGTCATAAGGTTCAACTGCAGGAAAATTTTTTTCTCATAATGAGAAATGCAAAGTCTAGGCTGGTTTCAAGTTTTTATGTTTTTTTAATCCTGAAAAAAACAATGAGTGCATACATTTACAAAAACATCTTTAAAGTGCAGATGACTATGTCCCCACTAAACTGTCTTCCCATCTATTAGATTAATTTTTTTTAACATCTTTTTTAAGTTCTGCATTATATACTTTTGGAAAAGTTGGAGGCACCTAAATAAAATAAAAGCAAAGGAGTATAAAAGTTTAGAGCTTGAATAAATTTTTGCATTGGCATTTTTATTTTGTAAATTAAAATATGTAGATGTCCCTGGGTGGTGGTTATAATGGTCTCTGACCCCCAAACAATATTAATTTCAACATGCTAGGCTGCACTAAGAATAGTAACAACATTGATTAAGGGCTTCTTGTATTTCAGGCTCTGTTGTAAGCTCCTACCCTGTATTATCTCATTTTACTCTCATCCATATCTGTGAGTTAAGCACTATTATGTTTTCCATTTTATAGGTGAGGAAACAGGGTACCAGAGAAGTAAGTACATCTCCCACAACCACACATGTAGGAACAACCTCTTCTAGTTTAAGTGAGGACAACATATACCTTAGTAAGTTTTTGTCTTACCATCAAATTTCAGCTTTGATAATGAATTTTTCTAGCCTTATAAGTTATCAAGGGGGAAGGCATTTTTTTAAAAATTTTATAAATAAAGAGAAACTGACTTCCAGCGAAGATGGAGGTGTAGGTGACACACTGTGCCTCCTCTCACAACCAAAATTAAGGACAACAAAGATTTAGAAACAAGAAAACAACCAGAACTGATAGAAAATTGAACTGTACAGAAGTCCAACAACTATTCATCCAGACCTGTAAGGGGCAGAGTCGTGGCAGGAAAAAGTGGAGGTGCAACCCGGGCATGCAGGCAGCAGTGGTTGGTAGACCCCAGGTGCACAGGCAGCGCTAGCGGATCCTGGGCACAGGGTGGCAACTGTGCAGACCCAGTAAGGCCGCGCAAGGCGGCTGACTAACCAGGTGGTCCCACATTTGCACGCAGATAATCCATGCGAAGGGAAGCAGCAGAAGGAACTGGAATCTGAGAGAGAGCAGAGCAAGCGCCATTGTTCCCTCTGCGCCCCACCCCCACATACAGCGTCACTACCCAGCGTCACTACCCAGCGACTGGGCTGCCCCACCCTGGAGAACACCTAAGGCTCCGCCCCTTGCTACATAACAGCCGCCAGCAGACCCCCCCCCCAAAAAAAAAAAACAAACCAAAAATGATTCAAACCAGAGAACAAATCAAAGACCCAGAGCCAATTCATCTAAGTGACCAAGAGATAGCCAACCTATCAGATACACAGTTCAAAGCCCTGGTGATCAAGATGCCCACAGAATTGGTTGATTTTGCTCACAAATTAGATGAAAAAATGAAGGCTACAATAAGTGAAATGAAGGAAACACACAGGGAACCAATAGGGATGGGAAGAAAACTGGGACTCAAATCAATGGAGTGGACCAGAAGGAAGAAAGAAACAACCAAACAGAAAAGAATGAAGAAACAAGAATTCAAAGAAATGAGGAGAGGCTTAGGAACCTCTAGGACATCTTTAAACATCCCAACATCCGAATTATAGGAATACCAGAAGGGGAAGAGGAAGAGCAACAAGTGGAAAACTTATTTGAACAAATAATAAAGGAGAACTTCCCCAATCTGGCAAAGGAAATAGACTTCCAGGAAGTCCAGGAAGCTCAGAGAGTCCCAAAGAAGTTGGACCCAAGGAGGAACACACCAAGGTACATCATAATTACATTACCCAAAATTAAAATGAAGGAGAGAATTCTAGAAGCAGCAAGGGTTAAGGGGACAGTCACCTACAAAGGAGTTCCCATCAGACTGTCAGCTGATTTCTCAAAAGAGACCTTGCAGACAAGAAGGGTCTGGAAAGAAGTATTCCAAGTCATGAAAGTCAAGGACCGACATCCAAGATTGCTCTATCCAGCAAAGCTTTCATTTAGAATGGAAGGGAAGATAAAGTGCTTCTCAGATAAAGTCATCATCACCAAGCCCTTATTATATGAAATGTTAAAGGGACTTACCTAAGAAAAAGAAGATAAAAAATATGACAGTAAAAAGACAGCAAACTCACAAATATTAACAACCAGACCTAAGACAAAAGCAAACTAAGCAAACATCTAGAACAGGAACAGAACCACAGAAATGGAGATCACATGGAGGGTTAGCAACAGGGGAGTGGGAGGAAGAGAGAGGGGGGAAAGTTACAGAGAATAAGTAGCATAGACAGTGGGGAGAAAATAGACAGGGGGAGGGCAAGAATAGTGTGGGAAATGTAGAAGCTAAAGAACTTATGACGCATGGACATGAACTAAAGGGGGGAAATGTGGGTGGGAGGGGTGTGCAGGGTGGAGGGGAATGATGGGGGAGAAATGGGACAACTGTAATAGCATAATTAATAAAATACATTTAAAAAAACAGAAACTGCATTTATTTTATTAAATTATGCAGAGCTACAGCAATATATAATATAATATATGATATATTATATTATATATAATATAATAATATATAATATAAATATCATATATATATAATGTGAGGACCAGGATGGAAGAATAATTGCAGTCTTGGCCTCATCCATTCTATTGCTATTGGCTAGAGGGCATGACTTGCTTGTGGGCCACAGCCGAGAATTAAATCATTAGAAAGGAAGGGAATAAAATAGTGTAGGTGCCATTTCCCAATAAATTTAACAAAGCAGTATCAGAATACAAAAGTAATACTTGATAGCCAAGAAATGTGTCTATCATTGATGTAGCTCCCTTATATGTGACAACACTAACAGTCATTATTAAACGTAATTCATGACTCTAAATGCTAAAACATGATCTAAATTTAATTAGCTCCTAAGTGAATAAGGATTTACTATGCTTAGGCAGATTCACATTGCTTTGTAACTAAACACACCAAAACTTAGTAGCTAGAAGCAACAAACATTTACTTATCTCATGATTCTGTGGGTGTAGTGGGATTGTTTTTGTTTTGCATGAATTGACCTTAATAATCCTCTGTTGAACTTTATCCGATGTTTCCAATTGGCTAATGGGTTACCTTGTAGTGTAGGGTGGCCTTACCCATATGTCTGCTGGTTTGCAGCCTGTCACCTGGAGCAACAGGAGCGAGGGAGCCTATGTCCCTCATCATTCAGCAGGCTGCCTTGGTCTTGCTCTCACAGTAGGGATTTCTAATAGCATACAAAAGGAAGCTGCAAGTGGAGCTTCTAGAGGATCCAGGGTGCTACAGGAGCGGCTCCAACCACATCACATCTAAATAGTCTTTTCTAAACCACTTCCCACTGCCTGTTGTGTACAGCCCATATTCCTGACGCCTGACACAATATGGGTTATACTTAGCTTTCATATTTTCCATCACTGCCCTCCCCAACTTTCCAACTGAGACCTTATTATGAAGCTGAACGGAACTATTTCTATGCTTCCAGTAGTTCATTTGCCTTCCCTTTGTTTTTTCTCGATGCTGTTCCCTCTATCCAAATATGCTTTCCTCTTATCTCCTCTTGTTGAAACTTTGCCACCTTTCTAAGTGCTAGCAAAAATACAAATCCTATGCATATTCTTTTAGCTTGTTTTGTAATACTTGTGTGAGTTTCTCTTTGGAGTCTTAGGCATGGTTTATACTAATCATATACCTCTATGTGTGTACTTCCTGTACAATAGTTAGACTGTAGACTCTCCTGAAAGCAAAAATCATACTTCCTTTTATTTTGCACCTTCTGAATACCAAGAATAACATTTAAAACATGCTTGGCAAAGGAAAAAATATGTTTGCTGTTTGCTGACTTGAATTGAAAATTCAAATTACCTACATGGGTATTGGATTTTGAAACCAATCTTGTTTACCATGATTTTTCACTTCTTAGGGTCTTTCACTGTGTTTTTAATAACAACAACAAAAAAATGACTATGAAGTTCTCATTTTCCATCCCTCTCTCAAAAACAGAGTGTCAAGGCCACTTGTGAGAGAAGGTAGGAGGTGAAGCAAAATTGTTTGCCCAGAGTGACAAAGGTGCTGTCCCATTTCCCCGAAACCGCAGGCCTGACTCAATCCTGCTCCAGATCTTCGGGTTCTTGTACTCACCCCACTGGAAACTCTCCTCCATCTCCTGAACTAATAGCAGTACTTGGTCTTCACTGATTTCCTATTTGAACACAATGGCGAACCTCAGTGTTATTTCAAAGGCTAGGCATCCAGTGCGTGTGCCTCTCCCCCCACACTATTCTCGGGCCCGACTTGAAGTTATTGTTCTTACCCTCAGCCATTTCCTGCCTTTGGGAGCTGATAGAGGGTGAGCCTCAATATACTCAGACTTTCTCAATAACAGTTTGACACCTTGGACCTTGTGTGTGCACACACACACACAGACACTAAACAAAATCATATGCATATTTTATTTTTTAACATGGTACAAGCATAGAAGCTATTAAAAGTAAAATGTATGCCATCACACCCTAAAAATCACAAGTGCTAGTATATTGTCATGTTTGCTTTAGCATTTTACTTATCATAAAACAGAACATATGTGATAAATTTGAAATCATCTTTATTTTCCTCTCCAATCTCATGCCTCTTCTTCCTTCCCATGACATAACTGTAAGGAATTTGGTGACTTTCTTTCAAGTCTTTGTCTATACATTCATGTATATGTGTCCATAAACATACTATTTCTTAAGTGTTTGTAAAGGCATCAGATTGTACTATTTGTTGTGTTTAACTCATGTAGTTAACTCTTGCTAATGAAAGTAGATTTGGCTGATTTATTTTAGTGCATACTGTTTTAATTATTCTTTTGCTAGACTAGACCATGTATCATCTACTGATAGATATTTAAAATGGGCCTGATGTTTTTGCTGTTGTAAACAATGTTGGAGCTCTGACCAGATAGCTGATTTGGTTAGAGCATCATCCTGATACGTCAAGGTTGCAGGTTCATTCCCTGGTCAGGGCACATACAAGAATCAACCAATGAGCCCTGACTGGTATAGCTCAGTGGATTGGGCATGGGCTTGTGAACCAAAGAGCTGCTGGTTCGATTCTCAGAGCACATGCCTAGGTTGCAGGCCAGGTCCCCAATTGGGAGCATATGACAGACAACCACACATTGATGTTTCTCTGCCTCTCTTTCTCCCTTCTTTGCCTTCTCTCTAAAAATAAATAAATAAAAATTTTTAAAAAGGATCAACCAATGAGTGCGTAACTAATTGGAACAACAAATTGATGCTTCTCTCTCTCCTGTACTCTTTCTCTAAAGTCAATGAAATAAAAAAAAAAATTTAAATCTTGCAACAAATAAACAAGTGCTGTGCTGTGTATGGTTTTCCCTAGAGTGTAACCCTAAAAATAAAATCGTTAGGTTCTTGGTTATTTTCACTTTACCAGCTATCTCTGCACTTTCTCTGATTCTCGTCTCTTCCACACTTCGTTCCCATTACCAAAGCAACGATGCTAAAATGCAAGCTGATCATGCCCCTGAAGTAACCAAAGCCCATTATTGATGTCCCCTACTCAGTAGGATATAGTATCAACTCCTTAGACTGGTGCTCAAGATCTTTTAAGATGTTCCCTGACTACCCGTACAGGGTTATCTCAGTCACATTTTATCTCCCAGAAATATTGAATTATTTCTTATTTTGTGATGGAATAATGGAATGTAATTCTTGCTGGAATTTTCTTGCCTGGGATTCCCTCCTTTTCCCTCCTTGGTCTTAATTCACCCCTCAAAACTTATCATAGCTCCACTTCCTCTGACAATAATTATAAAATAATTATAACAGATAACATTTATTATTTGCCATGTACCTAAAGTTATCCTTTGCCAAAATATAATTCTGTAAATACTATGTCCCCACTTATTTAAAGATTATCCCCAACAGAGTTCAGTAATCCTTCCCTGCCCTTCCATTATTTTTCCATATATTTATTTGTTATTAGAACTATAAGAAGAACAATAATTGGATGAATTGTCCTTACCATTCTGTTTTTCAGTTGCTGGTTTACATGTCTATGCCTCCACTAGTTTATATATTCCTTGAAGAAGAAACTATACTGTGATATTCATATACATGACTCCAGATTTTACCATAAGGCAAGGGCTTCTCAAATATTTGTTAGATAAATTAAATATCCTTGGTAATAAAGTGTCCTTTTCCTTTCCTGGAAGTTATCGCATTGGAAAATATTTACAATGGTTTCTGAGCTTTTCAATTGCCACTAACTCTTGTGGTACAGGCATTTTGCCAAATATGAGTTAAAAGCTATCTTTTGATGTTAAAACCACTCCTTAATGATCAAGTCATGAAGCCACAAAAGGTTTATACGTTTCATCCTACCAGTTTCACTGACAGATCGCATCCTTCCTTTCCTATGGTTTAATGCTCCCTCAAACTCATGTTCGCTTCGTTAGGTTCCAGCTTTTATAATTCAGTGGTAATCCTAAGATAGGGGTTGGAGAAACTCTGCTTGCTTCCCTCAAACCTAAATAGTACATGCATTAAAAGAAAGTGGATTCCTGTCCCTGGACTCTTCTCTTGTCCTCACGCAAAGAAGCATCATCAAGCTTTTATAGGAGAAACTCATTCATCTTGGTAGACCAGCACTGCCCTCCCTGCCATGAATAAGAGGGAAAGGGATGATATTTCATCAGATGTGAGCAGAGCAATTAGAACAGACAGACCTAGAAAAGTACAATGTGTGGGAGTATGACAACAGAATACCGGGACTCCACACACATCGACCATTGCAAGAGTCATACCCAGACTCCTCGGTAGGAAGTCTGTGAACTCAGAGGTAGAGAAGAGAGACATGAAAATAAGCAGTAGGGATAATCCCTGGAAAAAAAAAAGCATATCCTCTCTGACCTGGTGATTTCTTCTTATGCATGATTTCCTTCCAGGGAAGAAATCATAATTTGAGGTCAGCAACCAATCAGAACACATAAATAGAGACATCTGTTGGGCTTTATTGAAGATGTACCTTGTGAATTATTTGATGTGTGTTATGAATCCTACGCAGTAGCTTTATGAAAACTGATATTTAAAGAATACAGTCTAAGGAGGGACTTCCGACCAAGATGGAGGCGTAGGTGGACACACCGTGCCTCCTCACACAATGAAAATTAAAGGCAACAAAGATTTAGAAACAAGAAAATAACTATAACTGATAGAAAATTGAACTGTACGGAGGTCTAACAACCATTCATCCAGACCAGTAAGAGGGATGGAGTCGTGGCAGGAAAAAGTGGAGGTTGGCGGGCCCGGGTGCACAGGCAGCAGGGGATGACAGACCCCAGGTGCACAGGCAGCAGCTAAAGGACCCCAGGCACCGGGTGGCAACTGTGCAGACCCAGTGAGGCTGTGTAAGGTAGCTGGCTGACTAGGTGGTCCCACATTCACGCACAGATAATCCAGGCAAAGGGGGAAGTGACAGAAGGAACTAGAATCTGAGAGAGAGCGGAGCAAACACCATTTTTCCATCTCAGACCCCGCCCCCATATACAACGTCACTAACCAGAGACTGGGCTGCCCTGCCCTGGAGAACATCTAAGGCTCCACCCCTCACTATGTAACAGCCGCAACCAGACCAAAAAAACAAAACAAAACAACAACAAAAAAAAAAACCAAAATGGCTCAAACCAGAGAGCAAATCAAAGCCCCAGAGCCAATTTATCTAAGCAACCAAGAGATAGCCAACCTATCAGATGCACAGTTCAAAGCCCTAGTGATCAGGATACTCACAGAATTGGTTGATTTTGCTCACAAATTAGATGAACAAATGAAGGCTACAATAAGTGAAATGAAGGAAAACACACAGGGAACCAATAGGGATGGGAGGAAAACTGGGACTCAAATCAATGGAGTAGACCAGAAGGAAGAAAGAAACAAGCAATCAGAAAACAATGAAGAAACAAGAATTCAAAAAAATGAGGAGAGGCTTAGGAACCTCCAGGGCATCTTTAAACATCCCAACATCTGAATTATAGGGGTACCAGAAGGGGAAGAGGAAGAGCAACAAGTGGAAAACTTATTTGAACAAATAATAAAGGAGAACTTCCCCAATCTGGCAAAGGAAATAGACTTCCAGGAAGTCCAGGAAGCTCAGAGAGTTCCAAAGAAGTTGGACCCAAGGAGGAATACACCACAGCACATCATAATTATGTTAGCCAAGATTAAAATGAAGGAGAGAATTCTAGAAACAGCAAGGGATAAGGAGACAGTCACCTACAAAGGAGTTCCCGTCAGATTGTCAGCTGATTTCTCAAAAGAGACCTTACAAGCAAGAAGGGGCTGGAAAGAGGTATCCCAAGTCATGAAAGTCAAAGACCTGCATCCAAGATTGCTCTATCCAGCAAAGCTTTCATTTAGAATGGAAGGGAAGATAAAGTGCTTCTCAGATAAGGTCAAGTTAAAGGAGTTCATCATCACCAAGCCCTTATATGAAATGTTAAAGGGACTTACCTAAGAAAAAGAAGATCAAAAATATGACAGTAAAAAGATAGCAAACTCACAGATATTAATAACCAGACCTAAAACAAAAGCAAACTAAGCAAACAGCTAGAACCAGAACAGAAACACAGAAATGGAGATCACATGGAGGGTTAGCAACAGGGGAATGGGAGGAGGAGAGAGGGGGAAGGTACAGAGAATAAGTAGCATAGATGATAGGTAGAAAATAGACGGGGAGGGCAAGAATAGTGTGGGAAATGTAGAAGCTAAAGAACTTATGACACATGGACATGAACTAAAGGGGGGGGAATGTGGGTGGGAGGGGGTCTGCAGGGTGAAGGGGAATGATGGGGGAGAAATGGGACAACTGTAATAGCATAATCAATAAAATATATTTTTTTAAAAAGAATACAGTCTAACATAAATATTTTATTATTAAAATTGTCTTGAATTGGTGAAGAATTAATGCCAGCGTGTCAGTGGCTCAAATACATTTAGAATGGATTAGAAACTTGCTGAGCTCCATATCTTGAAAGTCAGTAATGTTGGTTCTGCACATAAAAATAGCTACCATTTTTTGAGTATGTACTTGATTCTTTGATCCAGCAACTTGGGTTTGTCTCCACTGGATGCTTTTTCTGCTGGCTCACCTAATGTCATTCATGTGCTTGATGGCCCAACGAAGACTGAGTGGTCCAAGCTGGCCTCACTGACATTTCTGGCAAATGATGCTGTCTGTTGACAAACTGGTCCATGGGCTGGGATGATTTGTCTCCACTCAACATAACGCCTTTTCTTCCAAACTGCTAGACCCATCTTCTTTATATGACGAGGAAAGCATTCCAGAACAAGGATAAAAATGGCAAACCTCTTGAAACTGAGGTCTTATGTCACTCTTGATGCATTCAACTGGCAAAAGCAAGTTATAGGGCCAGTCCAGATTCCAGGGGAGGCATAGCTAACACCACAACTTGATGGAAGAAATAGCAAAGTCACGTTGTAATGGGAAGTATCAGGATGTAAAAATGTGTTGAGGCCATATTTGCAAACTATGAACCAAACATTGACACTGTTCTCTCTGCCTCTCTCTCTCTACGATCTCCTCTGCCCCTTCCCTCTCCCTCTCCCACTTTCTTTTACATTTTTGGTCTTGTTTCATTGTCCTTTGACAAACTTGACAATGTATTCATCGTAATGGTTAATTTCAGACCAGTGAGTGCTAAACAAACTAAATCAGTCAATGCAAAACAAGAAAATTCTTGTCTCATTTTACATTACATAAAATTCAGTCTTTACTATGGAAATTTTCCACTTAGACAACATATTCAGCTGTTAAATGTCCTCTACTGTGACTATTTCTTTGTCCATTATTTCCCAAATCTGTGCAATGCATAAACTTTAGATGGTAATGACTCTTCTCAAATTAAGATGGTAAGTTCTAAATTATCTCCCCAAGTAATCCTTCCAAAATTGTGTGTCTCGAAAATGAGAGGGTTTGTTTCCATATCCTTGACATTTTGTTAAAAAAAAGTGATACTTCTAGTTAGATGTTGCATTATTAGATCTGTCAACATTGTTATATTCATAGAACTGATGTGAGAATTAAATATGGCAATGCAGAGCAAAAACTGTGGCTATCTCCAAGGAACTTTGAACCTCAAAGAAGAGACTGACTCACACACGAGAATAAGCATGACAGGAATGAATTTTGTCCTGTGGAATAGTCCTCTGCTCTATGTCTCACATTGGCCCATGGTAGACTAGCCTGTGCTGACTCTAATGACTTGATGAGAAGGTCCTAGTCCAAATCTGAATAGCACCAAAATTTAAATATACATTCAGTCTTTAAATATAAAGATTTTCTCCTGTGCCCAAATACAGATGCACACACACACACACACACACAACTATAACAGGGAAATGGACAATTCCAATGGGAAATTAAAAGGGACAATTCTGATGGGAAATTAAAAGATGAACAGATCGCATATAGTTTCAGGAAGCAAGAAAAGTCTATGATACTCCATTAATATCTGTACTCTTTTTTCCATCCTGTCTCTCTGACTATTTGTTTCTTCTCTCTTAAATGAGAGTTTTGGTTTACATAATTTTGTGGGTATCTCCAAACTCTAACTTATTATGCTTATAGCATAGATGCCTAATTGTCATCACAATTTCCAATACTAGTGAATCAAGGTGATTCCCCACAAGCATTCAGAAATAATCCACAGTTCCATGAAAAATAGTTGCTGAATTGCAATATATTTGTGTGTTATCTATTCCTTAATAATGGCACCACTAAACTTAAGGACTCTAAACTTACAGTTTAGTCAGGGTTCAAAATGAGAAAAACCACAGTCCAAATGAAAAAAAAGTTTTGTAGTTTCTTAAAATATGAGTAGAACAAATGACAAGTCAACTTCATAGAAGCTCAGTGCTCTGCTGTTTAATGTCGATGAGTTGTTTACAGATCTCCACAGAGGACAGTGAATCCTCTGACCTGCTCTGTTAAATTGTGCGTGGGGAGATCTTCTTTTATAATTTTACCCAAATGCTCTGTTTTTCCTTCCATTTCCCAGATAATTATTCTTATCCTTAAAGTACCTAAGCTGCTTCTATGTTTATGCTTTCTTGTACTTTTTGCATTTTCAATAACTTTCAAACACATCCTCCAATTTGATCATCAAACAAAAGTGTAAAAGGTTTTCATAAATACAGAAACTGAGCCCTTCGAATCCAAGTGAGCAGCCCCAGTTTACACAGCATGTGAATGAGAGGTCTAGGGTGAAACCCAGACAACTCACCTTGAAACCAGCCTTTTTCCTACTGCACAATACTGGGGGAATTTTGGATAGTTGTGTAGGCCTGCCCCTGTTTTAGAGACAACATCACTCACCAGTTTCATTGCCCCAACATTCAAATAGCATTAAAAAAGCAGATATATTTGCTGCCAGTTTGGCCACTTTGCTGCTCATCTCCCATCTGTTGGACAGCTGGACAAGGGAACAGCTGCCAGTCAAGGCTGTTTTGCCTGGCACTATCAGATCTATTGGCATCCAACACCACCTGCCAGCTGGTGCCTGCTCTTGTTGAATAGGCCTTGTTTGGGTAGGCTAAGGCCCCAGTTGTTTTTAATGCAGTCATGAACCTCAGGCTCCTTCCTAATGCAAGAGCGCAGGTCAGAGACGGAGAGTAAATCAGATTCACCTTTCAAAAAATTTTGCATCTGGTATTGTGGAACTACAGCCCGGGTTAGTGTCCAATAGACTAGTGTGTGAACCCCACATTTGCCACTTCTCAACTGTGTGACCTCAGAAAAATCACTTCTCCTCAGCTGGCTTACTCTACAGGTGCCTTACCCGCCAATGGAAAAAGCACCTGTGTCGTAGTTGTGTTGTGACAACGACATGAGTGTGTATGACAGAGCCTTGCACATAGTGGACCCTCAGTGAATACGAATGGATCCAGAAGCCACCGCAGTCTAGAGCTTGGTTTAATCTCCAGAAAATAGTCTCCTGGTCACTTGTTATCAGTCTTCAATGACCTAAAGGACTAGAAGGAAAAAGGAGGAGAAAGGGTCTAAAAAAAGGAGAATGACACATTATGGGTCTTACTCTAGGGAGAAGATATAAGACCAAAGTTCTAGTAGTTGCAGGAACATAAAATTTAGTTCTAATCAGAAGCTATTTTCTTGAACCAAGAGCACTTAAGAGATGGGGAAATTGGGAGTGACATTCCACACCAGAGACTCTTGGGAAGAGGTCAGGGCACTCTGTCTTTGGATGTTAAGGAAGGGGCCCCTTTCTCTTCAACTGTTTTATTCTGCTTGCCTTTTCTTGCTTCATCTTTCTTCCTTCATCTTTCCTTGCTCCATGTACACTGCACAGGGATAAATTCATTTATACATCTCCTATACTAAAGGAGAATTATATACATTACAAGTTGGTGCTGCATTAAAGATCTAACAAGCATATTGTGGAAGCTAGGGAGCATGACAGGGAATGAAAATCCCCCCCCCCAAATAAGTGCTGCCTCCCCCTGAGGAAGTAGGCTTAACTCCTCTAGAAACAAAAAAATACTCCAGCATCTTTACCTTGCATGCAACACTTTCAACATGTTATGGGTTGGCCTGTGTTATTTGCTAGGGCTGCTGTCGCAAAGTTTTACAAGCTGGGTGGCTTAAACAACAAAAATTTTTTGTCTCAATAAATTCTGGAGGCTTGAAGTCCAAGATCAAGGTGTTGGCAGGGCTGATTTGCACTGAGGGAACCCTGTGAGAGAGAAGGTGTCCACACTTACTCATAGCCTCTGGTGGAGTGCTGGCAATCTGGGGCACCCCTTGCCATGTAGAAGCTTCACCTTGACCTTTGTGGTCATATCCCATAGTGTTCTTCCAGTATGTGTGTCTCTGTGTTTAATTGGGTTTTTTCAAAATAAGGGTATTATTATTGGATTAGGGTCCACCTTAATGACCTCAATTTAATGAATCATATGCAGTGGCCCTGTTTCCAAATAATGTCCCATTCGAATGTGCCTGGGTTAGGACTTCGACATGAATTTTGAAGGGACACACTCCAAACAGGACCTTATATGTGCTAAATGTTTAATAATGTTTTCTGCACTGACATAACGAAAATCAGTCATTAAATATCAGAAATAGAAATGAATTGATGAAATGAGTTCTATATAGGCCTGGATACCCTCTGTAATCCTGGCTTTCCTTAGATTCTTTCAACAATGCCTATAAGTGGTAGAATTTGTTTCATTAATTTATCTTGAGGGTTCTCTGACTATGGCAGGTGGGGAAAAGCTGAAGAAAGAGAATCCTAGAGTAATAAATTATTTTTTAAAGAATTTGTACCCCTTTGCTAACTACTGTTGGACTATCAAAATCAAAATCTTCAGAAGGTAAATAGGTATTTGCTAAGCACATGTGTATAATTCTTTTTGAAATTTTTAAATTTTATTTTGATTTTTTTATTTTTCTTCACATACAGTTATCTCCACTTTCATTCCCCCATCCTCCTGCCCCACCCTTCCCCACCTCCCACCCTCAAACCTACCATCTTTGGCTTTGTCCATGTGTCCTTTATACATGTTCCTTGATGGGTCTTCCCCTATTATCCTTCTCCCCCTCCTCTCAGGTAACTGTCAGATTATTCTTTATTTCAATGTCCCTGGTTGTATTTTACTTGCTTGTTTTGTTTATTAGGTCCCACTTATAGTTGAGATCATAAGGTGATTCTTTTTCTCTTCCTGGCTTATTTCACTTAGCGTAATGCTTTCCAGTTCCATCCATGCTGTTGTGAAGGGTAGGAGCTCCTTCTTTCTTTCTGCTTCATAGTATTCCATTGTGTAAATGTACCACAGTGTTTTGATCCACTTATTTACTGATAGGCACTTAGGTTGCTTCCAGCACTTGGCTATTGTAAACTGTGCTGCTGTGAACATTGGGGTGCATAGGTTCTTTTGAATTGGTATTTCAGGATCCTTATGGAACAATCCCAGCAGTAGAATTGCCATGTCAAAAGGAAGTTCCATTTTTAGTTTTCTGAGGAAGTTCTGTACTTTTTTCCACAGTGGCTGCACCAGTCTGCATTCCCATAAACAGTGGACTAGGGTTCCTTTTTCTCCACAACCTCTCCAACACTTGTTGTTTGTTGCCTTGTTCATGATGGCCATTCTGACTGTTGTAAAGTGGTATCTCATTGTGGTTTTCATTTGCATTTCTCTGATGGCTGGTGATGCTGAGATCACTTCATATGTCTCTGGGCCTTTGTCCTCCTTGGAGAAGTTATGTGTCAGATTCTATATTAAGTGGTTTATATGATCAGGTGGGAAACGACTTACAACAGTAAGAGCATTACCGTGCATACCCATTGCAGAAACAAGGAACTGAGTTCTGAAGAGCTCAAGCAGCTTGTCCAAGGTCACACTGCATGCAGGACACAGCATGATTCAAAAGAGGTCCATCTGACTTGAATGCTTCATGTCACAAGTCTACCCCTGCACTGCCTTTCCTCAACTCTTACTTTTTTCACAATAAAATCGAAATGGAATAATCTGCTTAGTGACTCAGAGTGAGGGTGGAGGGTAGTGAGAATGATGTTTGTTATTGCATCTATGTATGAAACCAATATACTTTAAAGAGAGAGGGAGGGGAAAGAGGAGAGAATTGGGAGAAGGAACAGAGAAGTCTTACTAGGGTATGTTTTAGGTAGGTAGATGGGTGGCTATTTATTACCTGCCTTCTTCGAACCACTTTGGTTATTGCCACCATTGAGTAGTACACAAGAATAGAACGATTCAGAAAACTCTATTTCCTAGAAAGGCACCTGGCCCTCCCTTCTGCGGGGGAGTGAGGAAGAGTACCAAATGTGCTGAGGTTTGCCTGATTTAGCATTCTTTCATGACTGCTCACCACAGTCCCGACAAAGGAAATCATTTTGGGTGAATTAATTAAATAAAGGTGGTATTGAAGTTGTGTTGTTGGCTCTCTAGATAAGTGCTGTGACAGTCAGCAGAAGTGCTGAGCACCCGGGGAGCCACCTCACAAACCCAGTAGCCCATTCTGTTTCTGGATGTCCGAAAACAGCCCTGCGAGTCTGAGCCAGTCCACTCGAAAGAGCAGGATCAAAAAACAGGCATGCTCCTCCCAAAGCACACCACTCATAAACGTGCTGCTCTTCAAATAGGAACATGTTGAAATTAATCCATAAGTTCTCTCCCCATCTCTTTTTCTAGTCTTGATAGGGAGGTTGCCCACTTTGCAACCATGTTTTTCATTTTAGGAAAGGGCATGTGGGGGATTCAAAAGTGCCAGCCCCAAGTTTTCCCCATGTCCACTTGCATATTCCGTTCATTTGCCTGACATGCTCTGAATACCTGCTCCTGGAGAGTTTCACATATTAATGGATATGAAGTATATTTACTCTTTACAATGAACTATCAGTTAGGCATTCTTCATCCTCTCATTAGTGAGTAACACAGAGACTATGTAATTGGGGAAAAATGCAATTTTCTGTTAAATGCTTAAAACACTTAAGCAGAAGCTATATGGCTACCTCATTTATTCATTCAACAAATAACTGTAGATGGTGCTAGGGATGAAGATAGAAAAAGTTCTAATACAGATAGCTCCCCCCTACTTTCATAGTTCTTATAGTCAATCAGAGAAACAGAATAAAACATATTGTTATACAAATTCTCATATATTTATAATGGCAATAAGTATATTGTGAAATGAGAGCATATAAATGAGAGACCCAATATGGTCTGAGTATTAGGAGAAGTCTCAGTAAGGAAACATATTCAGGCCAACTGTTATAGGCCAACTTGACAGTTGTGTAACAGTTACCTGGAAAGGAGGCATGACACGTGAAATAATCAGATGGGAGGAATCTCATGTACTGTGTGTGAGTGAGGATACAAATGATTGAGAGGAAGTGAATGAGGACACAGGTGACATGAGACAAGGCTATGGATTTAGAGAACAACCAACCAGGATATATAAGTACTACCAAGTCATATTAAAGCTGGTCTATATCCTAGGAATAACAAGAAACCTTTGAAGGGTTTTAATAAGGAGAGTTAGAGGTTCAGAAAAGCATTTAAAAAATCACTCTTGTTGAAAACTAGGAGAAGATGGACAAGAGCAGGGTAAAGACCTGTGAGAAAATTCTAGAAAGCTTCCATGGGAAACATTTTGTAGTTTGAATTAGTAATATGCCATGAAGATGTAAATAAGTGCTTGTATTCAACAATCATTTAGAAGTGATCTCCCCTAGCCTGGAGCATTATTAGGCAATTATCTGAGATGAGAGAGATGTCCAAGATGACTGAGGCAACAGCCATAAATGGGAGGTGCCCCTTACTGAGATAGAAACCAGTGGAAACAGCTATATCTTCTGGAAAAAAATATGAGCTCACTTTGAGATATATGGGGTTGCTTTACCTAGGGAACATCCAGGTAGAAATGTTAAATCAGAGATTGGCTAATGAGGTAGAAACCTAGAGCCTGGAGAAAAAGCTTACCTTGGAACTATCAGTGTGAGAGTCATAGCCCTTGATGTGCTGATTAAGCCATGAGCGATGAACATATGACACGGAGAAGACCTAGAGTGGGACACCAGTTGGAAATGGGGAACGCTGGGTTTTTGATGTCGTTTAGTTCAGGAACAATCATTGGAAAGGCTTTCGGGAAAAGTGACCAAAGATGCAGGTAAAAACAGGAGAATGCTGCAACAGGTAGATTGAAGGAGGGCTGTCTTAAGAGCCTCGTGGTCAACATTGCTCCAAGTCAAGTGAAAGTGCTGAGCACAAAGGTGGCATGGAGCTGGGGACTTGGATAACACTGAGGGACTTGAGACAGTCACTGCCAGAAAGTTATGGAAACAAAAGCCAGAATGAAGTGGGAGGTGAACAACTGGAGGAACATTCGTACGTTGGCAGCTCTTTAAGTGTGTTGAGAAAGAAGAAATACTGGAACGGTACCTGGATGGGTGATATCTTTTTCCACCCTCAGTTGAACCAAACAACCACCAAGGACACTGTCAACTTCTAAACTGCACAAAAGTATCAGAATTGGCTGTGCCCCCAGTAGTTAAGGCATGTTTTTAGAGTTGTTTTTCTTAATGTATGCTTTCTCAACTTATGACAAGATGCCTATCACATTGTAAATGGTAATACGTATTAGCTGAACTGTTAAAGTTGTTATTGGTGGAGAACCTGCCAAGACTAATGAAATACCCACAGGAAATGAAAGAACTGTTTGACTAGAGGTCTAATCAGAATTAAGGCCAAGATCTTTTAAAATCAAAAATGTGATATCCTTATGAGCAGAATGACTAAGTGAGCAAAAGGTTGCAAAGCTCCTGGTAAGGGAATATACACTTATTAGCCAATGTGACTACCAATGCAGATGTATATACACTGGAAATGATTAATTTAGAAAGTATAATGGCCCAGGAGTGAGAAGTGCTTGTAGGTTTTCTTTACAGTTGGTATTTCATCTTTCTCACGCTCAAATGCTATGAAATTAGTGTCAGTTTTCAAATGAAAGCCAGATAGAGTAAAGATGAAAGTGCCTGCCTTCTTGAGTTTCTCAAAATATATTGGCTTGATCACTTATCAACAACTGCCTCGTTACTGTTTTTAAAGTCTGATGTTAGAAAAGCTTGAGAGATGTACTTAAGCTGATGCTTAATATTTGGGGATATAATTCAGCCTAGTATGCTTCACACCAGCCTTGAGACTAGAAGAGCCAGAGTCTATGCAAGTATTAACAATAATAGCTAACATGCAGTTCCATCCTGCTGAGCCACTAAATTTGCTTTGTTCCCTGGCTAGTATCTCATTTCAACAACAACAATAATAATAATAGTAATTAGCATTTATTTAGTGCTTAATACATGCCAAACACTAAACATGTATTATATCATCAAAGCTTCAAAATGATCTCTATTTTACAGAAGAAAAAACTGAGGACAGGACAAATAACCTTTACTTAGAGCCTATGTGTGTCCTCAAATCTGAAATCAGTGTCTTGTAGGCAGCATTGAGTTGGGTCTTCATTTTTAATATGTTTAGCCACACCATGCCTTTTGATTGGAGAAGTTATTCCACTTATGTTTAATATAGTTACTGACAGGTAAGGACTTTCTAATACCATCTTATTCATTGTTTTCTGGATGTTTTGTCGTTCCCTTGTTCTTTTTTCCTCTTTTGCTGTCTTTCTTAATGAAACTGATTTTTCATAGTGGTATGCTTTGAGTCCCTTCTTTTTATATTTTGTGTAACTAATGTTAGCTTTTTTCTTTTTTGTTACCATGAGGCGTACATAAAATATGTTCTAGATACAATGGTCTATTTTAAGCTGAGACAAACTTAAGTTTGATCACATACAAAAACTCTATCTTTTTACTCGCAGCCCTCCATGATTTTTGTGTGTCACAATTTACCTCTTTTTATATTGTGTATTCATTGACCAACTATTGTAGCTACAGTTCTTTTTAATACTTTTGTCCTATGACTGATTAACACAAAATTATATTGTAGCATTAAAATTTTCTGAATTCGACTATATACTTACCTTTACTAGTATGTTTTATGTATTTTACATTTTCTTTTTATTAATTAATATTATTTTAACTTGAAAAACTTATTTCAGCATTTCTTGTAAGGCAGGAGGAGTGGCGAAAAACTTCTTCATTTTTGTCTAGGAAACCTGTTTCTCCTTCATTGCGGAAAGAAAACTTCACCAAGTAAAGTATTCTTGGTTGGCATTATTTTAAATTTAGTACTTTGTTTATATCATTCCACTCTTTCCAGGCTTGCAATGTTTCTGCTGAGACAATAACCTGGGGTTCCCCTATATCTGAGGATTTTTATCTCTTGTTGCTTTTGAAGTCGTCTCTTTGTTTAATTGTAGACTACTTTATTATAATGTGTCTTAGAGAAGATCATTTTGAGTTGAAATTTTGGGGTGACATGAACGTGGATGTCTAAAATCTCTCCACAAATTTGGGAGGTTCTTGGCTATTATTTAAAAATAAGCTTTCTGCCCTCTTTTCTCATGGGGGCCAGCCTGGCACCAGGGTGAGCCTGTAACCTGGGCTTCGGAGGCCAGCCTGGAGTTTGGGTATGTGGGAACAGTCTGGCGTTGGGTGGGCTCACAGCTTGGATCCATAGGATTTGCCTGGGGCCACAGAGGCTGGGCTGGTGCCAGGATGGGTCACCAAAGCCTTGGTTCCCAGTAATTGGCCTGTCACTGAACCTACCTGGGATCCTGGCTTATGAGTGACTCTCTGGTCTGTGTGTGTTGATGGGCAGCTGGAACCAACTGGGGCTCTGTGAACTGACTAACACCGGAGTATGCCGGAGTCCTGGCTTCATGGGAGCCTACCAGGAACCACCTACAGCTGTGGGAGTAGTCCTGGTGCTGGGCAGGCCAGAGCTGAGGTTCACAGTGAAGTCTGGCGTTCACTTTACTCCTCTCTTCCCACACAGAGAGGGCGTCTCTCTCCACACTGAGCTATTCAGGCTTGGGGAAGAGGTGAGGGGGAATGTGAATATCTTTTCTACCCTCACCAATGTGTCTTTTCTTATTTCTGTACTACATCTAGTTGCTTTCGTTGTTTACCTGGAATTTTTGGCTCTTGTGAAGGTGTTTTTTTCTGTACAGGCAATTTTTCAAATTGATGTTTCTTGGAGAAGATAAGCACTATAAATTTATACACAGCCATTTTGATGATGTCACTCTCCTAGATATTTCTGCTCCTACTTTAAAGACGGCAAAACTGGGCCCTTGAGTGGATAAGTATTTTACATGAGGTCAAACAAGTCATTAGAGTAGGCCAGGCTAAGAACACAAATTTGTCTGCTTCCAAGTCCCATGTACTTTCCCTCACAAAAAGAACTTCTCTCCAGAAAGAAAAGTGCAGTGCAAATAAAAATAATTACTTCTTTTAACAGATAATTAATTGTAACCCCATGTGTTTCCCATGGGGTAAAATAATACATGTTAATAGGAGGGTATATTTTTATACTGCTCCCATCCGTATGAACACATCCAGATATTGAATCACGTGAAAGGAACAATTGTAGTGTCAAAGCTTCCACCAATTCTTTGGCTGTCAAAAGTTGAAAACCCCAGATAGATGGACCTTTGTTTAGAAGAAAACCATAATAGCCTTTTTATATCTTTAAACATTGGCAGCACTGAAGAGTTTAGGTGAAAAATAAATTATTCTGTGTATTAAATGAAAAACTAAGAATCAGAGGTAGAGAGTAGCCCAGGATATGGGAGACAGGGAGAATACATGAAGAGAGTGAGAGTCTGGATAATATGGCAGCAAAGAAACTCATAAAGACTCCAGCCAGTGAGAAGAACTGTGAGGGACTGTAGAACTCTGGGAAGTTGAGAACTTACCAGTAATTTTCCATGATCTTCTGCATGGTATCACCAGAAAAAACTTTTTTCTCTCCCTGAATCTTGAATGAAAACAAGATAAGAAGACCACTAGGTTCTACATTTGGGCTGATTCAAGCAAGTGCCATGAGTCACAAGACACTAGGGAGATCAAGTGTCTAGGGAAGAAACTTGGAACAAGAGAAAAAATGGGAAATCTGTAGTCCTTCCCAACAGGAATCCAAGCAAAGTTAAAAGAATGATGTATTATTGCTGGGTTTTTTAGTGTATGTATCTGGCAACTTGAGCATGTTTATTTCAATGTTAAAGGAAAATGATGATTGACCACCATCACCTCTAGCAGTAGAGAGACATTCAGGTATCTGGTACTTGGATCATAAAGAGAATACTGAAACCATCCAAACTCTCTGTCATGAAAGAAAAAAGCTTTTTGCACAAAGCTCTTCCCAGTACTTTTTTTTTTTACTTTAACTCCACCACACACCCTAGCGTCCACCAATGTCAAGTGACCGAATAACTTGCTTCATGCAAATAGACTGTGATTGTTGAGACCACCATCTTTTTCTGTCTGCAGGGATTCTACTTAGATGTTAATGTCATTTCCTTATAAGGACTTTTTACTGTTCTGGTTCCTTCCCCCTTAATAGCATCTTACATCCATTTCTACTACAATCCCTGCCACTCTGGAATATCACTACTTATAACATGACTGTCGCCCCATCTGAACTGTAAACTCCTTGATGAAGGCAAAATACATTCCCCAATTCTTTGTTCCAGAACCTAGCACAGTACTGAAACAGAGATGTTCAATAAATCTTGATTAGATATATGATTCCATGCTGAATGGGGTGTTTTTAGACAACTTTGTTTAAAACTTTATGGGGAAAGTTCAAATAAGGTGCTTGAACTTCCTCTTGATTCTTACCCCATGTCAGTCACCATCTGTGATGGAGAAGCAACGATTATAGACCCTCTGTGAGGACTTGTCTTGATGGTTAAATCACAATTGCAGACAAAAGAATTCAAGGAAACCAGACTTAACTCCTCTGACCTCTTGATTTTGCAGTTCATTTTTTTCTCCCCTGAAGTATTGGTTTCTAATTTGATTGTTTTAATTTTTTTTATTTTGAAATAACTTCAAACTTACAGAAAGTTTGTGGGGATAAAAAAAAGTTTATATACTTCTCATCTAGACTCAACAGTTGCTAAAATCTGTCACATTTGCTTTATTACTCTCTCTTTTTTTCATGTATGTATTTCCCTTAAATGAGTGCTAGTAAGCTGCAGATGCCTTGCCCCTGTTTTGGTAAATACTTTAGTATGTAGTTCCTCAGAGCAAGGACATTCACGTCCATAACTATGGTATAATTGGGAAAATCATGAAATTTTACATTGAGACAGTATTATAAATCAATCTATATATCACAATCAAATTTCACTAAGAATATCTTTGACAACAATTTTTCCTGGTTTGGTATCTAGATGTTGTGTCTCTTGGTCTCCTTATTCGGGGATAGACCCTCAGCCTTACTGTCTTGCATAGCACTGACATTCTTGAAGAATCCCAGGCACTAACTATGTGGACAGCTCTTTGGGCTTGTGTCATATTTTCTAATGATTCGATTCATGTCAAACATTTTGGGCAGGATATCTGTACATCTCCTTAGGAGTTACATGGTGTCAGTTCATCCCGTTTCTGATGATCACACCATTTTGGATTACACACTCTTACTTTATTTTTGCAAGTGGAAAAATAGTAACTTCACCAAAGAAAAACCTGGTAAACAAACCTTAAGCAAATGATCCAAGTTGACAACACCAATGACTGATTTTTTAAAAAGCTACTTCAATAAGGGATTCAGCCATTGTAAGAACTGATTTGCCACCCATGCAACTGACACATTCTGATTATTTTTTATGCATGAAAAGTGTGATGGTGGTGTTTACAGCAATCTTAACTGACCACTCAGTGAGTAAGATTTGGAATAATTTTGATAATAGTCAATGAACTCCAAGTCTTTAATAAAAAGCTACCACTAACACGTCCATATGTCTTTTCAAATCTTCCCATGACCTCATGTACAAAAGAGGAAACAACAGTAACTGGGCCAAGGTCACAAAGCTCAAGTCATGGGAGCGCTCTTTTGTTTCTTTGCCAGCCCAGTGTTCTTTACTCTGCACATATTTATTCACAACCGGTAAAAGCATGGGTATTCAACATTAGAAAAGCACTCTAGAGGAATAATGTGAAGGCCAGGTGCTAATTCCATTTTCATACTACTAGATAGCACTCTGTAACTCCTTCATTGAAATAATAATTCAGAGAAAAGACACAGAAGAAAGCTCTGGATGTGAGAGGGGAGTGAGGCAGTTGGGGGAAGCAAAAAGGATTCCATTTTTCTCCACAGGAGACCAATCATGCCTGTACACCAACCCATGCTGATCTGGATGTAGGTGTGTCTGGGTGACTGGGCCCCAGCTGGTGACCTCAAGCATCTTCTTAGAGAAAGCAGAGTACTGTTTTTCCCTGTAGATAGGAACTTGAAAGCAGCAACTATATATAGCACTCTAGCTTAGAAAACCCCAAAACCCTCCAAAGAGCCCCAAACTCTCTGTTTCAATCATCAAGTTCTAGGTAAACCTCATTTTTTGGCGGGAATCCCATGAAGCAGATACTTGGAAGAGATATCTGTCATGCAGTGGATGTCATGCTGCCCATGCAGTTTGCAAGAGAAGATGTGGAACAGGAGCAGACTGAGGGAAGGAGGTTGCAAAGCTGTCGACCTTTTCTCCTGAGCTGGGCAGAAGGGAGCCTGCTTCTTCCACTTCCAGTCTCCGGTGCAAACTTACCTGTACCTGAAAAGCCAGCAAGAAGGGAAAGATGCTTTGCAATTTTCATCATTTGCAGCCACTGAGAGAGACTAACAAACTAATTGATTTTTGGGAATAGCCATTTGAATTCTACACAGGGTGGATGGGGCTAGAAGATTCCTCCAGAGGGGAACAGCAAATACCGGTGAGATAGCAGAGTCCTGAAACAGTAGGTTGCAATCACTAGCAGGAATCCTCCCAAAGCACCCCATTTCTTTTTCCTCTTTGCCCTTTTGGGAGGATGGGTGGCCTAGTGCATGGGAATAAGCTACCCCTATAGCACTTTCTTTTTATTGCCAACTGTCACGTGCTTTGTCTGGGAGCAGCTAGATAAATTCTTCTTGCCTGGGTCACTTAGTCACAGCTCTCTTCTCAACAGATGCATTCCTTTATCCTTGCTGACCTGAGCATTTTGACCTGTTTTGTTCTTTTCTTTATAGCTGCCACCCCCAATTTCTCCATTCAAACATCCAGTTGGGAGAGCAGAGCCCATCCTTCCCAGCTACACTTTTCTTACTTCCCTTGAAGGTGGGGCACAATTTTTGCGTTAACCAAGAGTGTGTTAGGACCATGGAGCAACACAGGGGGCAGGCCCTGAAGTCAGATGCACCCGCTGATGGGCAGGGTCTCTCCTATTAGAAAGTTGTGTGATCTTAGCCAAGCCTGTGCGGCAGTTTCCTCGTCTGTAAAACTGGCACAATAACAGACTAAAGATGTCACATAATGCATGTAAACTTCTTGGCACAAATAAGGACTCAATAAATCTTAGTTATTAGTATCGGTACCATCATTATTGTCATTGTTCTTATTGCCATCATCATCTTCATCATCAATGCCTTCTTTAATCACAATGAAGAATTAGATGAGAAACAAAAGTCACGCTTGTGGACATTTCTACAAATCCCAAAATCTTGCTGAATTCTCACTATGATTTTTCTGTAGGAATATGCCCTGATCTTTCTACTAAAGTGGCATTTTTTTCCTTGCTAGAAATGCCTGTTTGTCAAGAGAGGATGTGAATTTACATGGAGGAAGTGGTAAGGAGAAAGAAAAGGTCTATACTTGTCTTCAAGCCCAGCACGGCTACAGCTGAGTCCCAGTGAGGACCTGAAGGAAACAGAGCGGGGGAGAGGCCACCCCGAGTCTCTCGGTTCCCCATGGCCCTAGGCGGATGTAGAGCGCTCAGCGCTTGGGCTTCCCTCTGTCTCAGCATCTGCCACACCGTGTTCATGCTCTGCTCCAGGGCCGGGGCCCATGAGCTTCCTCCCTGACCAGTCTACAGGCCCCTCTGGAACAGGGGGCCCATGTTATTCAGCGACGTGTTCCTCAGCCCAAGTGCAGCGCCTGGCCTTCAGAAGGAAGCTCTTCCTGTCACCTGTCTCAGTCTCACTTTCTGTTCCTCTTCTTCAGTTCAGATTCACCTTAGAATGGAATCATAGATGTAAATCATCCTACCGCCCCCTCCCCCAGACACACCCACTCCAGTGGGGAAATGGGCTCTCGGAGTGAACACCCCAGTTGTGGGATCTCACAGCAGATGAGCAAAGACCAACAAGAAGAAGAAGACCAGGCTGTCGGGCCTTCTGGGCCGCATTCCCACACAGCCTCTGTGGTTAAGACCTTGGAGACTCCCCTGGGTGTTTAAGAATCGGGGAAACCCCCGACGAGTGACTCACAGCAGAGACCTGCCCTGTTCCTCAGAAAGGATCGCCTTTGTTCTTTCCTTCATACCCTTCCTGACTGAAAACTGCTCCTCACAATCAGTGGCCCCATCTTCCTCCTTGTCACCGACAGCTCACTAGGGTCTTCCCCTGCCGCCTTCCCCACCTCCACTTTCTTGCAAAACTGGGTTATTCTGGGTATCAGTTGAATTATTTTGTACTGATGTGAGGGTGGGTGCTAAAATGATCATGTCTGTATGTATTTTGGGAGGGTTTTGAAAGGTCAGTGTCTCTAAGCAAAGGAGTCACTGCTGGTGCTGAGACCAGGAAGGCAGACAGGAACCAGTGACATTCCCGATTATGCAGGGGTGGGGCACCAGCGGGGAGAAGCTTGGGTTACTGGGCGTAATGCAAACTGATGAGGCCTGTGACCTTGAATGTGTTGGTGGGCCAGATAGTTGTGAAGCAAAACATACTTTCTGAGCCAGGCTCCAGAATACTCCCCAACAGTGCCCAGTGTCTCAATCACATTGCCTGCCCCTCCACAGCAGTAGCAATAATAGTCATCCAAGTAATTGTTACGGGAACTATCGTTTATCTTTTGACTGTTTTCGATGTGTAGGTGATACGTGAGCCTCAGCAACTCTTCAGGGTAGGCATTATTATGCAGAAAGCCACACTCAGAGAAGCTGAATAATATTACATGGCTCCGAAGTGGCTTCGAATCCAAGGCTGCCTAATTCCGAAGCCTGTTCCTGTATCTCCCTGTATAGCGGCTGGGACCACATGAATCTGCCTGGCAATGATGCAGGAGGATATGGGTTTAGGGATGGCAACACAGGGAGGGAGAAGAATGGAAGGAGTCACTGGTGGGAAGACTTTGCAAGGTGTTCCTTTTCCATTTGTGAGTTCCCTTTGGGTGCCAAGGTGTTTTAAAGAGACTGTAATTAAGCAGAGGACACAGCTGCCGAGGAGCAAGCAACTTGGTACCTTTGTTTCACACCTGTCCTGGCTCACAAATCTATGCTACCCTTAGCAACTGGAGGCATTTGAGAATTTAAATCCAAGACTAGAACTCAGTTGGAGCGAAGTGCGTTCTGGGGTGTGATGGGGAGCTTGTCATTTCCTGCCATATCAGGTCCAGAAAAGTGCCCTGACAAAGCCATTCTCAGCCCAGCCATCATCCTTCACGCTGACCTCTTAGCATCTTCACAACCTTGCTCTGAAGACAGCCTGCAAGGACTCACCATTCCCACTTTCCTTCTTTGAAGTATTTCAAGTGATCATAGTAAAGTGTGACCACATCATTGAGTGTACTGAGCAAATCTTCTCCCTGCCCAGCTTGGTGCTTTTAAAGCTGTAGACCTATCATAGACCAAGTCCAAGCACACTTTTCTCTCTCTGTTAGGATGCTCACCCATGCAGGGTAAACTGCTCTTTCTGCAAAGCCCAGTCCCTCCCATCTCCCTGACACAACCAGGTGTAGCACAGACTGCCAGGCTGAACTTTCCCTCTGTCCCGACCGTGCTATGTAATGCTGAACTTACCTAGTCTCCATCTATAAGCTGTCTGAAGAAGGAGCTGTCTTTCCTCTCTAGCTCAGCACCTTACTTGGCATGGAGAAGGCATTTAATAAATGTTGTGAAGTAAATAATCTGATCCTCTATCAAGCCAACAAAATTATCAAATACCTCATAAGCCATCAATGAATCAGTTCCAAGTGGCATGAGAATTAAATGATACGTAACTCAGCTCTTCTTTGTGGCATATAATTTCCTTTCCGGGAAGAAGGAACACAAAATAGTGAAATATTTCTGTGTCCAAGGCCAGTATTCCAAGGGCACAAACGTGGGAAGCCAGGAGCTGCTGAGGGTATGAGAACAGGCAGGAGCATATTGTACTGTGAGCATTTGCTGTCATTGGGAGTTCAGACTGTATCCCATGGAAGGGGAAGAGCCATTGAAGGTTTGAGATGAAAGAACAGTCATGATTTTTTTACTTGTTCTTTACCGCAAAGGAAAGTGAGTCTCAGGTATATCAGTCTCTGCATCAGTTCCCAAATTTCAAGACAGGGTAGGGCCAACTTAGAAAGTGCAAGAGATGACAATGAACCTGTACCACTCTAGCAAATAACGAACATATTTTTATTTTTCCGCAAAAGAAATTTCTGAGCCCATCATAGTGTCTGTGATCGTCATGACCATTTATTGAACATTTATCCTGCACTAGTTAACATTCTAAGTACTTTATATACACTGGCTCAGTCAATATTCCCCCTGACCTTCTGAAGCTACTCACAGATATGGCCCAATCATATGTCACAAATCCTACCTCTGGTACTGTTAGAAGCATGTTTCCACCCTGTTCTGGATATCTTCTTATACACCCTTGTTTTTTATTTTTGTTTTTTTGGGGAGTTCTTTTTTTTGTGGGGTTTTTTTTTTTTTTTTTTTTTTTTTTTTTTTTTTTTTTTTTTTTTTTTTTTTTTTTTTTTTTTTTTTTTTTTTTTTTTTTTTTTTTTTTTTTTTTTTTTTTTTTGCTTCTCAACTCAAGAATATCTTCTGACAATATTCCTTGCTCTTTTAAAGGTCGACTGCAGAGTAGTAGACACTCCTGGAGAATGTAGGCTTTGTTTTAAGTGGTGTGGGATTGGTGTCCAAGTGATGGCTAGTCTATAAATAATACACTCCAGGAAAAGCAATGCAATTGACACCAAGCTGACTGCTAACTGAGAGGATATATGCAAAGTCTGTTTATCCAGTAATTGGACCTACTGTGGATATTTCTAGCACCTCCCTCCAGCCAGCGGACACTGTTTTAGTGGGCTGAAGACAAACCCCTCTTTTAGGCCCTTGTGAAAAGGACAAAACTATTCTAGGAGAAAAGTGACCACACAGAACTCATCCTCATATCTGCAAGGGGGCATGAAACCTTTGTTACTTTCTTGACAGACAGAACTCATCCTCATATCTGCAAGGGGGCATGAAACCTTTGTTACTTTCTTGACATTCCAGTATGATCGTCCTAATCTAGGCATCTATTCCCTACAGGATTTTTAAAAGCAATTCCTCTTAAAAAGCCAACTTGGGGATAAGTTTGTCTATTCTGTTCATTTATTTGGGAAAGTATTCTTGTACAATATGTTTGAAATCTTCCTTTCACTTGAGCGGTGCTGCTAGATAGTTGAGCCATAGGAAATATTTTGGAATTGTAGGGCCATCACATGCTAGTCTTGCACAAGTTATTCAAGCTCTAAAATGGGAAGGACCCAGTGATTGCATGACTTGTGATAATGCAGTTACCGTATTTATATAACTAAATATCTAACAGATACTAGTAAGTTCCGTCCCTCTTTACAGAGGTCCCTGTCATTTTCTGCCCAGATTCCAGTGAAAATCTCTTTTTCCGATTAGCTTTCTTCCTCTCTAAAAGTCAATTTTCAAATTCTGTCATCAAAGATTATTTCAGACATTTGATCAAGTCCCACAGGCCAGTAAGAATGGTATTGACAATCTGGGTCAAATTAAGAGGAACGTGGTCAAAATTAGGAACATACTCAGAACCATACAACAGCAGGAATGCTTTAAAAAAATTGATTGTTTATCCTAGAGACAAGGATATTTGTGTCATCATTTCCAAATATTAAAAGGATTGCTATGTGAAAAAGGAATATACTTTTTAATGAAGTCCTAAGTGGTAGAATTCAGACCCACTAGGGGAAAAGTCAGGGCAACATATTTTGGAATAACTGGAGAAAGAATTTTATAAAAGTCCACAGGAAAAAAAAAATTGGTTGATTTGGGAGGTAGTGAGGGCTGGTAGAGGTGTTCACCCGTAGACGGGTGTTGGCCACATGGTGGAGATGTTGCAGAAGGTATTCAGGTATCACCAGAGGGGGTTGGTTTTCATAACTTTGACAGCCTTTGAACTCTGAGATTCTGTTAGCCTACAAATTCTTACTTGCGTATCTAGTCTGTGCTGGCTGTGAACTAGTGTAAGGTAAATTGAGCTTTCAGAAAACTTCCTAAGATATGTTCCTTCATTTCAAATAATAGAGTAACCAAAGGTTACAGGTGAAGAAGAACTTAGAGAATGCCTCATGTAACCCTTACTGTAAAAATGGGCAGGCTGAGGCCAGGAGAGTTAAATGACCTTCCCAAGATCACATGGCAAACTGTCAACTAGTCAGAGCTTAAGATTTCAGATGAGAGATAAGATACAAACATAACATCTTTAAGGAACACTTTGAGGAAAGCCTTTTTAAATAAAGAACACTGCAATAAACAATTCTCCCACACTCTGTTTACTTAGTAAATGTAAAGCACACTTGCCTTTTGTGTTAACCAACTGATCCCTATTTGGAAGAGACAAAGAAGCGTGATACACAGTCCTCCTAAATTTCAGAGAGAAATGGGCCTGAAATCATAAATTAGCAAGATCTTGGAGAAGCTGCAGGAGGATTAATTCTTAATGTGAACTATTGACCTGGGAGGCATTTGATAGCAGTTGGGCTTCTAAGGGAATTGAGGAAGCCTATTTCAGGTAAAAGTTGCCCTCTCTGGGAACATGCAAAGGAAGTTTACAAAATACTCCCCATAGTAGAAGGAGGTGTGTTGTAGCAGGTGTTTCACAGAATAGGGGTGGAGTCAGGGAGAGTACCCACCTTCAGTACTGTTACGGATTTGTCAAATAGCAAAAAAAGGAATCAAAACAACCACGACAATAATTAATGGAACCAACTTTAAAGAATGGAATAAACTGAGCAATTGAACATACAGAGACATAAACGTCTCCATGAAGAAAATAACCAGTCTGGTGTGTGTCTCCTAGGTCTAGTAAGATCTCTAGATGCTAAGCTCCAGACCAGCCTACGGTTGAATCATTTCTGTACCTCTCATGACTCACACCATCACTCACTCAGTAGAGGTACTCAATTAACAACCTGCAGGAACAGAACACTGCAACACAGAAATGGCCAAGATCGATGGCCCCAAGGGATCATGATGAAGATCAAGGTCAGTCCGAGGTGAATCCCAGGTATCTCTCTTTTCATTTTCCATGTTAGAATGAAATTAGACATGTTCACATCCATTTTTAAGATGATCCTGTGAACAACTCAGCATCAAGACCTTTTGTAATCCATCTCTTTCCTCCTGTACAAAGTTAAGAATCAACTATAGAATAGATATGCAATAAATTTTAGTTAAACCGAAGCAAAGCTGCTCTTTCCTGGTATTCCCTAGTGATAAGGAATTGCAAAATAATCCCAAACTTTCTGCTACAAATGTGGGTATGAGGACTCTGTGTGTCGAAATGTGGAGTATCTGGACACAGACATAACTTTGGGAATTTGCCTTTCGAATCAGTGAGACAAATGATTTAACTTCTCCAAGACTCCATTTCTCCAACTACAAAATGGAATAATTATACCTACCTCTAAATTTCCAGAACTGTGGTAAGTATAAAAGTACCTAGAACAATGTTTATCCTCAAATGGTTTAATAAATAATGTGAGTTTTCTTTATGAACAAATTATATACTTTCACTTCCTCATTAAAACCTGAGTGTGGCTCAATGGATTGAGCACTAGCCTATGAACCAAAGGGTCACCAGTTTGATTCCCAGTCAGGGCACATGCCTGGGTTGCAGGCCAGGTCCCCAGTAGGGAGTGCTCAAGAGGCAACCACACATTAATGTTTCTCTTGCTCTCTTTCTCCCTCTCTTCCTCTCTCTAAAAATAAATAAAATCTTTAAAATTAAAAAAAAAAAAAAAACAAAACAAAACCTGAGTTAAGAAGTCATTTTTGCTAACTTTAAGATGTGAGATCTGAGCCAGCTGGAACCCCAGGAAATTTGGGCAGGATTTTGGTGCTTAGAGAGGTCATATCTGTTAACTACCTCTCACTATAGATTGGCACCTTAATGATCTGTCTTCCTGTTTGGACCTATCCCCTGTAAAATATCATGATACATAATTATGTTGTTTAATGGAATATAACACCCGTTAACTTGGTAGGTAATCTTCACGGTGTGTGTAACTTTTTCTGTCACTTCATATTTTTTTCATTTCAGCCTAATTTAGCCCACAGCTTTGTGCTGCTCTGACTTCAGGGAGGGATTTTCCCCCGTCTCTCTGTTCTGCTGAATTGCATCTTCAGGCCCGTTCACAAAAGAGAATGAGAAATGAGAATGCTATGATCAAATTCCTTCCCATCTTGGTTGTCTGTAGTAGATTATTTTTGAGGCTGAACATAGTAACAGTCTTATGACTAGTAAGATACTTTATAGAAGAGAAAATAAGTGTCAGAAGAGAAAAAAAGTGAAGATGCCTAAACTAAGAGAACTGTAGACCTTAGATAGTCAATTCCCCTCTCTCCAAGTCTCTAGGTCTCTCTCTACTTGCTGCAGGAGGAGTGTGGCTGTGAGGCCCCCCAGGGGGTTCTGAGTGCATTGTGTATCTTTCATCTTCCTGCACTTCCTTTACCTTCTCCTGCCACTTTCACATAACTGGGGCTTTGAAAATTTAAAATATAACTGGAGAAGCTAAAAACACTAAATAATAACTTTTAAAAGATCAAAAACAAATTACAATTGGAACTTGACCTATGTTCCAGTGGTTAATCTTGTTATTTTGCTACTGATGCCTTTGTTGAACTGAATTTAAAGACACACTGAAAATTAGTTTATATTTTCTGCATACTAAATGGCCAGTGATGGGAAATTACTCAAGACACTAATGGAACAAAATTCTTAAACTTTTCTGGGAATTTCCATTTTTTTTTCCTGGCATATACTGTTGAAAATCTTAAATTCAAATTTAGATCAAAGTATATGTAATTCAAATAAATATTATTAAGAACACTACAGTATATTTAAAATAAAAAGCAAAAATAACCTTACAAAGAATATAGTCTATTCATAGTTTCTGCTAAAAGCAGTTCAATAAATATGATATACCTCTATCGTTTTACAGTTTGCCAAAAAACTGGAAACATCTGTTCTAAGAAGAGATAACAGGGAATGTAGGGATTTGGAAAAACAATAGTAATAAGATGTGCATATTAATGCATTATAGATATTTTGAAATAGAGCTAGAATAAAATAAAATTCTGGGACCATGTTATTTTATTTTTCAATTACAGTTTACATTCAATATTATTCTGTATTAGTTTCAGGTGTACAGCACGGTGGTTAATCATAGACAAACACTACAAAGTGATCCTGTCAATATTTCCAGTACCCACCTGGCCCCATACACAGTTATTATAATATTATTGATTATATTCCCTGTGCTGTCTGTAACTACGGGGCCCCTCAATGCCCTCCCTCCGGCAACCATCAGTCTGTTCTCTGTATCTATGACTCTGTTTTAATTTCTTTGTTTATTTATTTTATTCTTTAGATTCTACATGTAAGTGAAATCATGGTAATTGTCTTTCTCTGACTGTCTTGTTTCACTTAGCCTAATGCCCTCTAGGTTCCTCCATGCTGCCGTCAATGGTAAGATTTTGCCCTTTTTTATAGCTTAGTAATATTCCATTGTATATTTGTACCACAATGGGATCAGCTTCTTAAAATTTGGATTGCACAATCAAGTAAAGATTGGTGTAAAGCTTTAAAGTTGGTAGAGCAAATCTAAAGTAGTTGGTCCAGGTCCATACCGATGGACCACTATGGCCATCACCATGTGTGGGGGAACAGATGGTACCATGATACCCTTGAAAGGAAGGGGGAGGAAAAGACAGAAACCTTTGAGCACATGTAGAGACGGGAATGTGATATGAGGTGATTAGGGAAATGAATGATTTTTTTTTGGAGAAATTGTAATTTGGTCGAGAATTATGTACATAAAACCTTGTGTGAGTGTTTGATGAGTTGCTCAGGCTCTAGGGCTGCCTGAAGAAAGCTCTCAGTGAGCTACTTCCCCTTGAGACAGGCTCAGGATAAAAGTAAAACCAAGCCTTTTGGAAATAATGGCTCCCCACCTGAGGAATCCACATTTAGGCATTATTTCTCCATGATATAAATTTGCAGTCAACCATATCTGAGAAATCTTCACATTAAAATTTTTTCTTGCCTTTACAGAAAGCTTGGGTAGTGCTTTGAAAATAAATGTGCTCTATAAATGTAAAAGTCCACTTTAGCATTGCCATTCTCATGAAGATTTTTCTGTTTGTCTTTTCAGTGTAAAGACCTCACATTTATTGATAACTTTCCTTCAAAAATCTTAAGGGTTTTCTGTTGACAAGTTACATGTGGTTAGAGATTTATATAGACAAAAAAAAAGCAACATAATAAAAATCCCCCAAAGAATTCCAGAAATAGCTTTTTCTACAACTTATTTCAGAGCTTATTGCTTTTATTGAAATTATTTTTATTTTTTTTTATTTTGAACTCAGAAAAGAAAGGTTTAGTACTCTATTTATATAAAGATGATGTTTCTTACTAGTAGTACATGAAACTTCCTCCAAGGCTTCATACCTTCAACAGTTATTGATAATTCAATAGAAGAGAAAAATAACTAACATGTATTAAATTATTTGCATAGCACTTGGATAAAAATTTACAATCATTATCTGTTTAAACTACCCACAAGGAGTAAATGTATCCCTCCCTAAGAGCTTGTGACACATAGTCACATGGTTTGAAAAAAAAGATAAAGATGAGGTTTGAACAACTTCTGCAAATGTTTTAGGGTTTCCCCTGGACCTGACCTCTTGCTCTACCAAGTACTGACCCTGAATGCTAAGTATGCAAGGGATAGATTTCTGAGAATTCAGTGGTTGTAGACAAAATAATTGAATGAAGGTCCTGTGTTGGGGAGAAGCTTGGAACATAGGAGGAACTAAAAGAAGGTCACCAAGCCAGAGGGGAGTGATTGAGTCAAGAGTTCAATTGATTTCAGACCACACAGGACCCTATATACAGTGTTAAAAGTTTTAGATTTTGTGCTAAGAAAAACGGTCAGCCATAAATGGTTTTCTATAATTATTACATGAGCTTCTCTGTGATTTAAGAAAATGGTTCTGACTACCAAGTGGAGAATGGGTAACAGAGGAAAGTCATTTAGTTAAATGGCTTTGACAGAAATTTAAGTAAAAATGATGGTGATTTAGACTTCACTATTGGATATAAAAAGCAGACAAATTCAAGACATAAGAAAAATTAGCACAGTTTGGTGATTAAATTGGGGTAAAAAGGAGGATATCAGCCATAATATCAGGATTCTGACATTAAAAATCCAGATAGATTGCAGAATTTATGATGCTTTTTTAATTTAAATTCTATTTTTTAGTTTATACATCCATTAAAAGAGGATGTCACACTAAAGGATTCTAATTTAGTCAATCTAGCCTGAAGAATTTATCAAAATATCAACGACTTTGCCACGTCTCTGTAAATAGTATACATGTTTATTCCTATTACTCCAATATCTAACCTGGTGATATTAAAATTAAAAAAACATTAAAAATGGGTCTAACAGTTTCAAAAGAATTCTAGCTACATGTGCCTGAATAAACGCATGTCACTGTGTGCTCTTTTGTTGAAACAAAGGCATGAACTGTAAAGACAAAAATAGAAGAGAAGAGAATGACAAGTAAAGAACTGTAAATAAATTTGAGAAAAAATGAGTAACAACTGAAGGAAATAAGAAAGCTGAGGAATTGAACAAGTACCTATAAAGAAGAAAGTCATTGAGGAGTGCATTATAACTTATAATTTGTTATAGAATGCAGAAAGTCTCGAAAATCAACAGTAATATGTGTAAAATCATTACATGTGTGAGTAAATAAGAGACCCGAAATAAGGAGATTCATTGAGAGGCTGAAGTGGGGCTATCAGACACCAACACAGCCGTGCTCTTACTTTCAACATCAGGCAGAATTTCTATCCCCTCTGGTAAGAAATTTGTTCTTTGGATAAATTGAAACAGAGGTACCTTAGACTAAAGGATATTAAGCTCAAAAGAGGAAATCAAAAAGGTAAAGTACAATAAAGAAACTGAATAAAGAGACTTTCAATACCTTCTCCTTGCTAGATCCCAGGAACATGTGTGAAATGTACTACAAACATCCTCCTCCCTTTCTCCACACTCTCAGCCATGTCTTTCTTAAGCATATTTTTGCTGTTCTCTGGAAAAACTAAATAGCCTCTGACAATAGATTTGCAACTATAGGTATTTGGGTATAACTCAATAAAATAATCTGTTGTCACATGTCATCTCATTTAAAAGTGCACCAGGTGACAAATCCAACCTATCACACAGAGCTGCTCATAAGCTTAATAGCACTTCATTCTCCAATATCAATGAACAGGCAAGGATTATCAATAAGTGGAGAAACCTTTCAATTTGTCCAATATCAATTGATAGCCAAGGAATATCAATAAATGAAAACTTTCCAGTTTGGAACACAAAGACCAAAAGAAACAGGAAAGAAAGAACTCTGGAGGAAACAGATAATACAGATAACAGGAAAAAAGAACATTATAATTATTATTCTCAAGTAGATGAATGAAGATAATATATCCATGGAAAGAACAGGAAGAGAATAGGAAGCTATATAAAAGGAACAATCAGCTACTATGAATGCTCTTCAATTAAAATGTTGATTGCTGGAAAGAATTAATATTATATTTAGAAATTAAACTTTATTCAATCTCCCAAAAAGTAAACAAAAAGATAAAGAAGTGGAAATTGGGAAAGATAAAACTCATTAATAAATTCAAGCTATCTAATATCAAGTAACTGGAGTGTCAGAAGAAGAAAAGAAACAAAACAGAAGAAAGAAAACAATTTAAAAAATGAATCAAGAAAATATATCAGAGTGTTAACAATAGCTGAGGAAAGATGTAAACACTAAAGCACATCTTTAAGAAAATTCAAAATAATAGTGGAAAGAAAAAAATCCTAAAATGTTCAGGAGAATATAGAAGGCTCCATATTTAGATAGGAAATAAGATGGCATTAGACTTGTCAAAAGTAATGCTAGAAGCTAGAGCATAATAGGTAAATGTCTTCAAAATCTATCTAGAAATCGCCCTAGCTGGTGTGGCTCAGTGGATTGAATGCTGACCTATGAATCAAAAGGTCACCAGTTTGATCCCTAGTCAGGGCACGTGCCTGGGTTGCAAGCCAGTTCCCTGGTAGGGAGCACATGAGAGGCAGCCACACATTGATGTTGCTCTCCCTCTCTTTCTCCCTCCCTTCCCCTCTAAAATAAATTTTTAAAATCTATTTAGAAATCACTTTTAATCCATAATTATTTATTCAGTGAAAATATAAATCAAGATATGAGCACTAGACTTCCAGCCAAGATGGAGGCATAGGAGGACACACTGTGCCTCCTCGCACAACCAAAATTAAGGACAACAAAGATTTAGAAACAAGAAAACAATCAGAACTGATAGAAAATTGAACTGTACGGAAGTCCAACAACCATTCATCCAGACTGGTAAGAGGGGCGGAGTTGCAGCAGGAAAAAGTGGAGGTTGGCAGACCCTGGCACTCACGCAGCAGCGGATGGCAGATCCCAGGCCTGCAGGTGGCGGCTAGTGGACTCCGGGCACGGGGTGGCAACGGTGCAGACCCACTGAGACTGCGCAAGGCAGCTGGCTGACAAGGCGGTCCCACATCAGGGCGCAGATAATCCAGGCAAAGGGGAAGAGGCCGAAGGGGCTGGAATCCAGGAGAGAGTGGAGCAAGCACCATTGTTCCCTCTCGGACCCCGCGTCACATACAGCGTCACAACCCAGTGACTGGGCTGCCCCACCCTGGGGAACACCTAAGGCTCTTCCCCTCACTATGTAACAGCTGCCACCAGACCTGCCCCCCGAAAAAATGGCTCAAATAGGACAAGAAATCAAAGCCCCAGAGCCAATTCATCTAAGCCACCAAGAGATAGCCAACCTATCAAATGCACAGTTCAAAGCCCTGGTGATCAGGATGCTCACAGAATTGGTTGGTTTTGGTCACAAATTAGATGAACAAATGGAGGCTATGATAAGTGAAATGATGAAAAATACTCAGGGAACCAATAGTGATGGTAGGAAAACTGGGACTCAAATCAATGGAGTGGACCAGAAGGAAGAAAGAAACAACCAATCAGAAAAGAATGAAGAAACAAGAATTCAAAAAAATGAGGAGAGGCTTAGGAACCTCCAGGGCATCCTTTAAACATCCCAACATCTGAATTATAGGAATACCAGAAGGGGAAGAGGAAGAGCAACAAGTGGAAAGCTTATTTGAACAAATAATAAAGGAGAACTTCCCAAATCTGGCAAAGGAAATAGACTTCCAGGAAGTCCAGGAAGCTCAGAGAGTCCCAAAGAAGGTGGACACAAGGAGGAACACACCACGGCACATCATAATTACATTAGCCAAGATTAAAATGAAGGAGAGAATTCTAGAAACAGCAAGGGATAAGGGGACAGTCACCTACAAAGGAGTTCCTATTAGACTGTCAACTGATTTCTCAAAAGAGACCTTGCAGACAAGAAGGGTCTGGAAAGAAGTATTTCAAGTCATGAAAGTCAAGGACCGACATCCAAGATTGCTCTATCCAGCAAAGCTTTCATTTAGAATGGAAGGGAAGATAAAGTGCTTCTCAGATAAAGTCATCATCACCAAGCCCTTATTATATGAAATGTTAAAGGGACTTATCTAAAAAAAAGAAGATAAAAAATATGACAGTGAAAAGAGACTAACAAATTCACAGAGACTAACAACCACACCTAAAACAAATGCAAACTAAGCAAACACTAGAACAGGAACAGAACCACAGAAATGGAGATCACATGGAGGGTTAGCAACAGGGGAGTGGGAGGAGGAGAGAAGGGGAAAGTTACAGAGAATAAGTAGCATAGACGGTGGGTAGAAAATAGACAGGGGGAGGGCAAGAATAGTGTGGGAAGTGTAGAAGCTAAAGAACTTATGACACATGGACATGAACTAAGGGGGGAATATGGGTGGGAGGGGCTGTGCAGGGTGGAGGGGAATGATGGGGGAGAAATGGGACAACTATAATAGCATAATCAATAAAATATATTTAAAAAAGATATGAGCACTAAATAAAAGCACACATTTACAAAACTACATACAGCATATGTAAGTTCACAAAATTGTCTAAAAGTAGGAGATATGACCTAGAATAAAGACTCAGGGAAGTCCCAGGATAACTTAAAAACAACCATTCCAGAGTAAGAGAGTAGAAGGAGCTGTTCTGGAAAAATGTCTGTGTAAATAAAACGGAAATGATGGAATATCTGATATGATTGTCCATGAGGAAAAAAGTAACCAGAAAAGCTTTGCATTACTTTCAAGGCCTTGAGAAGAAATGCTGATAGAAGACACATAAAAGCCTAGCAATCAAAAAATAACTACAGGGGGGAAATTTACTTAAAATTAAAAATTGTTCATAACTTTGAACTAGTGATGAGTAATAATGTAACCAGGAAAAATAAAAATATCATATGATTTAATTATAAACTATTATATCATGACATGGTGATCATTACAGTGAATAAAGGATGGGATAAGTATAGTAAATTCTTATCATCAATAGATAAAGTTCTATAACAATATTAAACTAATAAATCAAGAAATGGTTTTGTAAGCAGAATAGTTAATATAAATTAAACTAGCAGAAAAATAAAAGTATAAGGGAAAATAGATGCTTTTGCATGCAAGAACTCATCAGAAGGGATAAGAAAGAAAAAAAATGTGTTTTAAATAATTGTATAATAGAGCAAGGTTTCATTTTAGTAAACATACAAAATATTTTACATAAATACAAATACAAAAAGTAATTTATGAACCACATTGGAAAAGATAGTTGACAACTTTTCTCTGACTCAGTTTTAAAAACTGAAACATTTTCTCTATGAATTTCCAGTTTAAAAACAACCTTTGTATGGTTTTTTGCACTTAACTCATCAAATCCAGAATGAACTGATATCACTGATAGAGAAACACCAGAGCTAATTTTTCTGAAATAATCTTTAGTTGAGCTGTTTTTTTTCTAATGAAATGGTAATGGTTAAAGTGACTGTCTCAAATCAACCGTTATCAACCATTGTCTAGACTCTCCGCGAGCAGTCTTTCCACCGCATGATAACAAAATGCTTTGTGTGCCCCTAGAGCTGCTGGTGGTCATGGCATCCTAACAAGGGTTTAGGCATCTGTGCTTAGGACGTACGCCTCCACTAGTCAAGCAAATATTTGTTCAGGGGCTTCTTTGTGATCCCGTGGGAGCTTGAGTTGGATGACGATAAATGACCATTGAATGATGGTCAATGAATTCTTTCAGTTGTTCCAGAAAACTCTTCATTCAGCCCACAATCCTACCTAATAATAATAAAATCACAACAAAAAATAATAAGATATATATGCATATACATATGTATATATACCTTATTTAAAACTGATGACTGTAATGATGGTCAATGAAGTTTTTCAGTTATTTCAGAAAACTTCATTCAGCACACACAATCCTACCGAACAGTAACAAAATCACAACAACAACAAATTTATACATCATTGCCCCCCAAAATTCATCTCCTTCTTGCATGCAAAATACATTTACCACGATCCCAAAAGCCTAAAATTTTTAACCTATTCCAGCATCAACTCGAAATCCAAAATCTCATCTAAGTGTCATTTAAATCAAGTGGGGGAGACATTCAGGTATTATTCATCCTTAGGCAATATTCTTCTCCAGCTGTGAACCAGTGACACTGGACATGTTTCTGCTTTCAAACCACAGTGGTGAGACAAGCATAGGATAAAAATTCTCATTTCAAAAGAGAAAGAAAGAAAAAGGGACCATAAAAATTTCCCAAATCTAAAACCTAGCAGAACAAATGATGTTAGATTTTAAAGAGAATAATGCCCTTTTTTAGCTTTCATGTTTTGTTGTCCAGTCACATGGGGGTGGCACCCCAGCCTCCTGGGCCCACTGGGGTGATGGCCCCATTCTTAAGGTTATGGGGGGCCTCCAGAACTACTGAAACCAAGGGGAGATCAGACTCTTCCCCTTAATTTGTGCAGTCTGGGACCACGGAGGCCGTGACAGACCTGACAATCATGGACTCACCTTGGGGATCTGTCTTCCCTTTTCTTGCAAAATAAATCATATTCATAGTCACCTAGTTCTATGGTCCTGTCCTGAAGAATCTCAGGAGTCCGAGAGCCTCCCTTTATTTTCCCTGGTCTCTGTCCCCTGTAGACCAAATGGGCAGGTATAACCCCAGCTCTTTGCCAGGCTTCCACTGAATTGGCTCTTTGGATCCCATAATCTCTTTATCAAATGATTGCCCACCTCACCCCTTGAAGGTCTCTCCAGAACACGATTTCTTTCTCTCTCTCTCTCTCTCTCTCATATTTTTTTTTTCCCAGTATGGATAGGCTGAGATTTTTCTAAATCATAAAGTTCTGGTTCTTTTTTGATTAACAATTCTTTCTTAATTTGTCTCTCTCCGGCCGCATTATACTACATATAAGCATTAAGGAGAAACCAGGCCATATCCTCAACACTTAGCTCAGAATTGTCCCCAGTTAGATATCTAAGTCCGTCAACCACAATTTCTACCTTCCACAAAACACTAGCACATGATTCTGCCAAGTACGTGGCCACTTTGTGACAAGGATCCTCTTTCCTCCAGTGTCCAGGACCATGTTTCTCCCATCTAAGACATCACCAGAAGGAGCTTTAAAGTCCATATTTCTACCAAAAGTCTCTTCAGGGAAATCTAGGATTTTCTAACAAAACTCTTCTAGCTTCTACTCATTCCTAGTTCTAAAATGTCTACATTTTTGGGTCTCTGTTACAGTAGCAACCCCACTTCTCAGTACCCAAATCTGTTCATTTCCTAGGGCAGCCATAACAAAGTACCATAGACTGGGTGGTTTGGACAACATAAATTTATTTTCTTATAGTCCCAGAGGCTAGACATCAGAGGCCAAAGAGCCGTCCGTAGTCGCGGCCGCTACTACAATGTATTTTGAGATAATCCGGCAGAAATTCTCCTCCAACAACTTCCACTACTCCTGGCACCATCTTTCCTACAAGACCCTCAAGACTGTGTAAGACACCAGCAAATCCAAAAGAATTTGGAAGTGTAGCCCATTTTTTCCATCTGAGGAAAATTCACAGAAGACTTTGATGATAATGCATATTGCAAATATTATTTAAACCCTCTTTGGTTCTCAGCGAGAGAAATACTGTTGCTTCTAATCCTGTGCATGTGAAGACCTCTTCAGGTTCCTTTGGGTGAGAACCAGAACCAGTAGTAAGAAAGCTATCAGTATGGCAAGTCGCCGAAGGAGGCTGCGAGGTCATCTTCAAAGTTCATTGGTCCTCAGGCCCTCAAAGTAGAGCTGGTTTTCTGAAGCACAGTGTAGCTTTCTATTGTAAATATTTCCTCAAAAAGATCTGGAGGCTAAACACAGAAGGTGGGTTATTAATGGCTTTGGGAGGACGTTGAATGGTCCTTCACTAGCAGAGTGCATTGAATTCAGCGGAAGCACCCGGCCTGTGCTCTGGGCGGGACATTTTGGTCTCACCGCATTGCTGCCCCGGTCTCTCAGCCATGGCTTTTTCCTTTTGGCTCAGTTCCAGGGACCGGAGGCCTTTGATAGGTGGCCAAGGCCAAGCACAGGTTTGCCATGGATGATTTAGTTTTGAAGTGCAGTTTATGAACGAAGCAGGGAAAAAAAATACAATGCTTCCACCTGATTTGCTTTTTGGTCTGTGAGTGGGAAGTTAAGCAAGAAGGAAAAGAGCAATTATAAATTTAATGAAAAGTGCATATTTAGAAAGAATATAATGCTTCTAACAGAATTGCTCATTATACCTATTGGCCCCTCCTTTTCTCTCGGGCCTTATTCACATTGTGCTCAATCTGGAAACATCATACCCAATGGTATAAAACTATTTGCAGTTTCCTGGGTAAGCTGTGCTATTTACTATCTCTATGCCTTTACACAAACTCTCTCTTTTTTTCTGAATGAATGACCTTTTCTACTCTTCCTTCAGGTTTGATCTCAGCTATGAAGCTTTTCCTTATTTTCTTTTGCAATACCAGACTAAAAATGTCTTCCTTGTGAATGCTATTATTCTTCTCCACTGAAACCATCCTTGCTTCTTGAGTCTCTGTACCCCTCTTGGCATAAGAATGCCCCAGGAATCCATGCGGGGAAACTGGCAGCTTTTTCATTCACCAGTTATCCTTGATAACTTTAAGAGCAGGGGAAAGCTATAAGTTAAAACAAACATATACTATTGTGTAGAATTTTTTCCTTAAAATAGCAAACAAGAGCCCTTAAAAAAAATTTCCTTTCTTTTGTTGTGAATCTTGGCTTTAGATTCTTTGACAGAGACAATCGTTTTTCTTTAATTTCAGTGGAAAATTTTGAGAAATGGTGGCATAAACGTCTGTGATTGTATACCCTTCACCCTATGTTTCATTCATTAGTTTCCATGTATGTGTTACTGAAAATGCTAGAGAACATATTTAATAAAGGTACTGGTGTTATTCATCAGTATGTCCTTAGCATTTTGCATACAGAACAGAACCCAGGTCTCTCAAATTAAACCAAAATGAAGCAGGTAGGATTTTATCATGCGTAGTAAAAAATAATGACGTTAGATAGCTAAGTTAATAAACCTGTTCTCTGAAGTGCTAACTGTGGATGTAGCATAAGAATAAGAACAGACAAAGCTGGTTTATACAATGTTCACCACAGAAAAAATCTCCATTAATCAATACTTCATTGACACTGGTCTTCATAATGTAGACCAATGAATAATTCGTGAAGCAGTAAGAAGAGGTCAGATTGGATTAGATCTTATTTATATGCTTTCAGGAGTAGACATGGAACTAGAAGCCACCTGGTCCATGGATGGTAAATGTGCGTGTGTGTGTGTGTGTGTGTGTGTGTGTGTGTGTGGCCACTCCCATTTTCTAAGACTCTCACAGGCATCATTAATCAATCACGAGGCTCCTTTTCATCGAGCCTGGCTACAGATGCAAAATACTTCTTAACCCATTTTACTGGGTAGGCAAAATCAGTCCGTGTATCTTCCAAAGAAGACAAAATCTACCTTTGATTAAATTCAGTCCTAAAAATCAAAGAATGGATGAGACAGGAATGTAGGAAAAGGCCGGGGTAAACTAGTGGTAGACACCATCCTGTTTTTCTTGGTTTCAAAAGGTAAAACAAAATTCTTTCCTTGACTTCCTTACTAGGATAGATTATATTCCATAAGGTGCCTCAACCCTCCATGTGAAATGTTTCAGACAGTTGTGCTCCACCAATAAAGCAGACATGATCAGCTGTAAAATACTGAAAGTAGACATAGAGTAGTGTGAAGCTAGATGGATTCTTTGAGCACAGAGATATGTGCAGAATATAGTTGAGGCAAAAAATAAAAGAGAGATGCAATCAATTCTATTTGGGGAAGAAAGAAAGGAGAAATAAAGATGGCAATGAAGAAGTGATACTTTTATTAGATGTTGAAGGATGAGTAAAACCTCATGAAGGCAATAAATAATAAAAAACAGAGAATTTCCAGCCAGAAGAAGACAAGGAGGCATAGAAAGGAGAACCCCCATCACACTAGGAAGGAATCAGCTTGTCAGGGCAGAACATACCGGGGGTGGGGGGTGGGGGGCGGGAGTGGCAAGAAAAGTGCTTTTAATACTCATGGTGGAAAGGAAGGAAAAGTGGAGGGCAGGAAGGGAAGAAAGAGAAAGAGTGAGAGGAAGGAAGGAAAATCACCTGAGGCATTACCACAAAGCACACCTGTGAGTGTGGCATTCATATTTTTCTCTAGACTCAGACTCAGAGGGAAAATTGTTAGCCCAAGTGTGACCAGTTGGGAAGTGTTGAACCTGGGGTTCCGCATTGGTCATTTCATTTCAAAGTCCATGCTTATTCTCCGTGACACTCTGTTGACCCCTATGGGATAAGTGGACATCTTTCCAAGAGAATAGTTTGGTGAGAACTGGGTTCACTGATATTGTTAAGTTCTGATATGTTTGTTCACAGATTAGCCTTGTTCTTTTGTGTTTAAATGTCAGCAATTTGAATGAGATAGTAACCTTTTCAATTTGGATTTTTTTCTTCTGCCCCCAAAGCACCTGAAAGGGCTTATGCAAGAAGAGATAATTCAACTGATATTTCCTGAAGCCCAGGTCTGACTCTAGTTCAGACCTATGTTCTTGGAAAGACATAGAGAATTTGTTTTTCTAGGTTTTCCATCTTAAAATATATTTAAGGAGAATCAATGTTGGATAGTTAAGAAGAAACAAATGCTGGAGTGTTAAAAAGATCTGGGTTTAAATCCCCACTCCGCCACTTTTAACTTGCCTAATCTTTACTAAGTTAATTAACTGCCTGACACCCAAGTTCCTCATTTATAAAATGAAGACAATCACACAGAGTTGCTATGAGAACTAAATATGATAACACGTGTAACGCTCCAACCTTAGTATCTACTATAGGATTTTTATAAGTCGAAGACATCTTCACTTTTCATCTTCACTGAACTGCTCTGAAAGAAAAAATGGTTCCCACACTCACAGACCTCAATAACTGAGCAGATAGGAAACGACGGGGCAGCTTTGGAAAATTTCCCAGGATTGTTGGGGTAGAAGTGGGAAACCCCCTCTGCTGCATGTCTGAGTACAAGATCTCAATTCAGAGAAGTTCCCCAGGGCTTTGGGCTAATACATTATTTCCATTATTTCCCTGCACTCATCTTAAATTGCTCCACACATCACACTAACTGTGTCAGAGGACTATGCCCATCCACACTTGGGTCGTTGGAGGCAAAGAAGGCAGAATCGTTATCCAATGATAAATCTATGCTCCAACTTCACAGCCAGGCTGAGCTAGGCTGATTCGGAAAGGCTGGTCCTAGATTGAAGACTGGTTGGGATCAGGGGTGGAAGTTGACAGATATAGCACGGTCGTTGATTAGTTAGTATCAGTGCCCACTGAAAAGGACAAATATGGCCATGCCACTTCGAGCAGGTTTTCTATCCATCACGATTAGAATAGAAATGTAGATTCAGAATGTTTACGTACGCTTTGGTTTAGTACTGACTTGGCAAACAAGCAATGAATAGGATATACTGGAAATGAAGACATCAGTGGACAGACCTACAGCTTCCAAGGCCACCCTGGTTCCTCAGAGATGTGCCTTGAGCTCATCATGGCTGAACAATCCATACCAGCTGAGGGATCATTCATTGGTGCACCCGAAAACCCTCACTCCTTTTTTAGTGGAAGTAGTCTCAAATCTTAAAGATCCTACTGCTGGTACAATAAGAAAATCTGATCTGCTTTATGGTTATATACTTTTTAGCATAATTCTTGCATTGCCAGGAAACCCAGCATTCTGGTGGGACAGGCGTGACCAAGGCTTTCCACAAGTGCCATCTTAACAGACTTAGTTTGTCCAACTACACTTGGTACTATCTGGTGGCCTCTGTAGTCAGATGACTGAAGTTCAAGATCCCAACTCAACCATATGAAGCTGAACTTAGGCAAGTCATTTATATTACAGAGATGAACTCTAAAATCCCCACATGTATATGAATATATATAAGAATGCATATGAATATATATAAGAATATATATGCATTTGTGTGTGTATGTGTGTATATATATATTCTTCCAAAAATTAACCTTGTCTCTCCACTTTAAAAATCTGCAATAGTTTCCTATTGTTTTGGAGGGGAGAAGGTGGCGGAATGAAATATTTTAACTTGGCCTATAGGGTCGACACAGTCTAGACCTTCCTGGCCACTCCAGCCTGATCTTTGCCTATGCACTCTTCTCCTGCCTCACAAGCCCCCCTCTTGGCATCCCAATTGCAACTTTGCATACACACAGCCTCTATTTAGAGTGCTTTTCTTCCTTAGCCCTTTATTAACTCCAATTCACTTTTGGATACTGGGTTTAGAGTTCTCCTAAGAAACTTTCCTTGCACGCCTCAGTTTAAATTATGTTTTTGTAAATTGAGTGTTTTTTTAAAATTTTCACTGTCTTATTGTGTCACTAAGAAAAAGATAGACACATACTATACCAATATTTGTTTCTGTTTCAGAAGAAGTCATCAAGGGAAAATGTGGCTTCTAGTTTAGCATTGACATAGTTTTTCCCAAGAAGAGGACAAAACTTAAAAATAAAAAGTCAATGAGTTGGCATAGATTTTCCTTTAAATATCATCTCTTTACATATTCTGATATATTAAAAAAAAGTGTAGGCAAACTGAAGACCTGATTGAAAAACCTAGTACTTTTTGCTCTTTTGTTTGTCTGAAGTGTTTACAGTCTATATGACTCATTTGGCATGGGTAGATTGGTCTTGTACTTTTTCCGCCGTGTATTTTCTTGACAGCTATATAAGTTCCAATTCACAAACTGTAAATTACTCATCTACAGTATACAATGTAATGACTTTTAGTATGTTTACAGAGTTGTTTAACCATCACCATAATGCAATTTTTAAATATTTTCACCATCAACCCCCCCCCCCCAGAAATCCTCATGGGCTATGTTCCTTAAAAATATGTTTTCTTGCACAATCATGTTTCCTTCTCACAGGGTAATAATCTCATTTGTAAAAACATACTAATTAATGTTATTATTCAATTAATATCTGTTTCTTATATGAGAGCATAAGCAATAGAACACAGACTGCTTCTGAGTCACCTTTTTGTCACTAATGCTCAGCAGAGTATTTAGCATAGAGTAGAAACTTGATAAAGGTTTAAATATTAGACTCATGTGCTTCAGTGGAGAAATAAAAATACAGACCACACAAGGATGCTTTGAGAATTAAATACTGCAATGCATAAGAGAACACCATGTAGATGGAAATGTCATGCAAATCTTAGCTATTACTTAATATCTATTTTTAATTCAGCGAAAAATCTAGGTTAGAGATTCACAACTTTGAGAGTATAAAGCAAGTAACTACATAATCCCCAGTCTCTGTTCCTTTTCACAAAAATAGAGGGTAATTACATTTCTGAGCATTCCTTTTGGTCCATGGGATGTGACCAGAAAAGATACACACCTCTTCCAAGCTCAGGCCTTAAAATCATCCCAAGGTCCTCAGCTCATGCCCTCTCTCCATCCATGTGGCCAGAACAAAAGGACCTGAAGGTGGCAGTCACCTGGAAAAAGAACCTGGATCCCCCTATTTGAGGAAAACCTAGGAAAGTCACACAATCCTTAACAAGCTCTGACTTCAGCAAGAATTCAACTTTTATGTGTGCTAAGTCATGAGATTTCAGGATTGATTGTTGGTTATGTAACTTCGTACAGAAATCAGTACTTTGAAGTGGGTCACGGCTGTAGCAATAAGCTAAAATAAATTGAGAGATAGGCATCAAGGAAGTTAATACAGAAGGCTGCTAGGGCAGCCCTCCAGATTATGCAGTTACAAAAAATTTGGTTTAATTCCTGCTGCTGGTTAGTTGAGAGTCAGATCACATGCCGAGTCCACCAGCAGCTCTGACAGAAAAGCTTGGGAAGCAGAACCTTAGTGGTGTGTGTTGACTACCAATGGCTGCCTTTAGTAAGATGTTACACAATATGAGCTCACAGGAGAATTAGGTACTTTGAAGGCAGAAATGAATGAGAAGAGAATGTAGAAATTCAAGGTCTTTACAGAGTCGGAAAAGTTAACAGATTCTAGACCCTGAAAAGTAAGATAGGAGATTTTTAAATACTTCGAAATGCAAAGTCTTAGAGAACCTTCTCAATTGGATGAAATGATTCAGGATAATGATCAATTCTGATTTGATCAATACAATTTAATCCTGATAGCCTCAAGTAGTTCTATTTAACAGAGATGAGGGTGGTGAAAATGCAAAGATATAAAGCAAGTCTGAGAACTTTAACTAAGACAGGATTTAAGGTGTGGCTACTGAACCTGGGACTCACTGGCCAGTTAGAGATTAGAACCTATTAAGCTGTTGAAAGATTTGTATTGCCAACATTCAAAAAGTCTTTTGACTTTAAGACTGGAAGCAACCTTTAGGACCCTAACTAATCATAAACAGAAGGCAAGTCTCAAAGCCCATTAGAATGACATACTCTCCAAAGCCCACTTCGTATGTTGCAAAAGAGACTACTGGACAAAGAGAAGACCCCCAAGGGTGGGGCCATGATCACAGGCAGCAAAGAACAAGGGAGTTCCATCACCACAGAGCAAAGTCAGAGCCTAAAAAGAAACTCTCTTCACCTACTCAGACTCGGGGAACTTTGTGATCTCTGTCCTTAGTAGTCTTCCATGAGAATCTTCATCTGCCCTCTCGTCCCACCCTTGGTGCTGGAAGTCAAAGATTCCCAAGTGGATGGAGTCAGAAGCTAAAAGAAGCTTGACTTCCTACTTTTTTGCAGGACAGGCCCCAGCCCACGCTGGCTTGTAAAGTGAGGAAGAAATAAACTTTCATTGTTTTAAATCACTAAGATTGGGAATTGTGTGTTAGCTGGAGGTAGGAATAATTAACCTGACTTACGAGAAAACATGGTTTCTATATGGCCCTGAAGTTAGGAGAGTAGTAGATAATACCCAGAAGAGACACAAAAGACAAAGCCTTTGCAATTTCAAGGAAAATATTCAATTGAAAGTGAGGAGATCGATACAGTGTCTGAAAATGATTTGTGTACATAAGTGTGTGATAAAGTAAGAAACGTAAGTGTTAGCATCTTTTTAGGTATTAAATACCAGGATAACAGTTAAGATTTTTAACTTCCAGATCACTTTCCCAAATAGGATTTCTTGGAAAACCAGCATCCAGCAGGCTTCTTAGGGTCTTTAATATGCTAATATACATTGCCCATCCCAGCCCACCGCCAGACTCCACTGAACCCATATATGGGCTTTTCTTTCTCTTCAGACAAGGAAATTATCCTTCCCCAAGCATATATGCATTTCTGAAGTCTCATATACACCAGCATCTTTTGGAAAACAGCATGAGAAAACATCTTTATAGGCCATAAAGTTGTTTTGATTGCCTCCATCACCCAAGAAGGAATATAAAGGCAAATGGGTGTGGGGAGTGTTCGGAAGATGGAAAGCCTGGCGTGCTCCCGTTGCCTTGAGTTCTCTGAGAACCTATTAGCGTGAGGAGCCTAGAGGCTTGCTCCGAGGGAGAGCGCTGCCTCTTTCCTGAACTGCACCAATTCCCGTTACGGATGGTGATCGGAGCAACCAATCAAATCTCCCATCCTCCGTGAAAGTGGCAGCTTCCCCCCAGACACAGGCATCCTAAATGCTGCACAGCCAGGAGTCCTGTGTCACGTACGCACGCTTGAATTTTTCAATTTTTAAGACCAAAACAGGTGTTTAAAATGAGCACTGTTGCTCAAAGGCCTGGGAACAGGAGACAGGTTTTGTTTCTCTGCTTTCAACAATCAATGGCTCAGAGGGGAGAAAAATGGCAGATTAAAATTTGATGTCATAATTGTACAATTGATCATTAGCGCCACGGAGAGCATAGTGCACAGTTATTTTCCAACCACTGTAAGGAAAGATGCTTCTTGAAAAGGGGTATTTTTAGCCTCATAAGTGACTGTGCTGTTATATATAGATTTTGTTTTACTTTCTTCCCACTGTGAGTGTGATTGTGTTCATATGCTTGGGGAATTTGCATATAATGTGTGTTATTTGTGTCTTAGCCAAATCACTTCAATTTAGGTTCAAACTGCTCCCTGAAATGGGACTAAAGCCCACTGAGATAAATGTTCTCTCATTTCTGAAAGCCCAGTTGCAGGGGGATATCTTCCCTTCTTCCCGAACTTGCCCATCTGGCAAACTTGCCGACAGTTACCAAGTTCTCACTGGCAGGAAAGCCAGCAATTGGATGAAGCAGCAAAAATTGTGGTTGGCAGCCCAGGAGTAAAGAGAAGACTGAAGCAGCAACTTTTTTAAAACAGAAAATTAAATTCAGTAAAATAATAGTAATTAAATATAAAAATTTTAAAAATTCATTTGTGAAAATTTACAAAATGCCAATTCTAGGCAAGGCCTTTATATATTTTTAACACATAACATTCACAGTTTTAATGTGTACAATCAGGTGTTTTTAGTATATTCACACAAATGTGCAACTGATACCACTAACTACAGAACATTTTCATCACCCTAAAAATCTGTACCCTTTAGCTTATTCTCCTCTTCCTCCAGCCTTCAGCAAGAGCAAATTCATTTTCTGTTTGTATGAATTCGCCTTTCTGGATATTTCATATAAATGGTGCCATATAGTATGTATCCTTTTGTGTCTGGCTTCTGTCAAAGGCCTCTCTTTAGGGATAAATTAGTGGGGTCTTTGCAGGGGAAACAAAGTGTTCAAGTCACGTGGATTTTTCTGAATACATCAACAACCAGAACTTGCCCTTATCAGAGCTTCGTTTAGCAGAATACTAGCTGAGCACTTGCTGGGAGCTCCAGTCTCAAGGGGGTTTTCAATCTCATTGGAAATATTACAAACAAAGAGAATTGTACTCATTATCACTGTTCTCCGAGAACGCTATTGAAGGTTGGAAAGAGGAATTTAGTAAGCTTCATGGGTTATAAGAGGGATTGCGAACCTGCTGGACAGCACGTACGAATAACAGAAGGTGGCATCTAAACTCTCTGTGATGGGTAAGGACATGGCGAAGTCAAGGCATTGGTGGTGCTGAGTGGGCCCATGAGGTTGGGGCTCCGTCTCTGAACGTAAACTTGGAACAAATATATAACCAATGCATTTCTGAAGAAGTGCCCAGGTATTAGCCTATCCAAGTCATCTGAATTTTCACACACCTCTTAAAGTCAGAGCCTGGCTCTAGTAGCAGCCTTTCTTCAGTTGATATTTGAGATGCTGGTTTGTGATTTGGTGAAAACCCATTTCTCTAGGCATGCTTTTCCCCCGTGAACCCAAAATATGCAGGGATCTCACCCTCGCATCCCAGGAAATCAGCCCATCTTCGTGTTTACATACTTATTATCCTTCTTATTCCCCTCAATTCTTTTTCCATCTCAGTGAACCCACTATATCCATTCCGTTGTAGCCCACAAGTGGGCTTCAAGTCAAACCGTCCAAACAGCCCTTCTTTCAAAAGCCCTAGGGTACCAAGCTCATCCTTTGCCCCCAGTTTGTTACCCACTCAGGGCCCAGTTTACACTCTTAGAACTCTGCAGGGTTTGGGGGGGGGGGTGGATTCCACTTTCTACCCGTGATGTTTATCTATATAACCCTGTAGGACCTGCAGGACTCTAGCCTGCCTCTTCTCGTTGAAATTCTAGAGACTTTAAGATCTCAGCCCCCTGCACCCCAACGTAAACCGAGACACTTGCTAATCTATTATTAGTCATAGCTTATTTCCTAAATTCCCAAATTCTAAGCTCAATTGCAACAAGAGCATGAAAATGGTAGTAGGGGGCTTTAGAGGTAAATATTGTCAATCTGTAGCCCAGGCTTCACTATTTAGTAGCTACATGACCTTAGCTAAAAGTTTTCACTTCTCTGGGCCTCAATTTATTCACCTTTACAATGGGAACAATAGTAATCCATACCTCTTAATGTTGTTCTGAAGACTGAAGGACTTTATATATGTGAAGTGCTTATATAAGTACTTGTAACATAGACATTGTATAAAAGTAATAACTATTATTTTATTCCCTCTAACACAAGTAGCCCATATGCAACGTTTATACAGAAATGCAGGAGTTCTGCGGTGGTTTTTCAGAACATCTTAAAATATCAACTAGAAAAAGTATCACATTAGGAAATACAGATCTGGAATCTAGTTCTGGCTCTATCACTAAATTATTATTGAATATAGTGAATTTTCTTATGAAGGTTAAATACAAGGTCCAGCAGAAGTAACACCTGCTTGAGTGTGGTTGGTACGGTAATAATATGGATGTAGTAATTTATAGCTTTAATTTAAACATTTCACCTAAAATGTCATAGGGTGTGCTTGAGTGTGATATTGTTATGTTACGGAATTATATGCTCATGATTTTGTGATAAAACATTTTATGACAAAAAGGGGCATTATTTGTGCTGGACCCTGTATTTTCCTAAGTCCATGGCTCCAATGTATATGTTTTGTGAATGCTGTATTTACAGAGAGCAAAGATATAAAAGTCTAGGTGATCACAGATGCCAAATTAATGGTTTTCTAATGAACGAGATGTTCATAAGTGATTCTGCTCCCTAAGGTTGAATAATTCTTTAGCTCCACAGCATACATTCATCTTCTTATGTTGTCTTTGCTCTTAAAAAATAATCAGCCAGTACGTCACTAAATGGTGATGGCAAATGTTGGCTTACAAAAATAAGAATGTTAGAAAAGCTGGCCAGATGGGGACTGTGTCAACCCTCCCCTCAACTGTGCTATTTACACCCCTTTAAGTGTCCCTGGCTGGATGGTTCTCTATTAAGCACTGCTCCCCTTAAAGAAGGTCATTCATTCCAACCTGCTTTCTAAGTAACATGACCCAGTGGTCTAGGAAAGACATGAGCAGTCTTACAGTTTACCTAGGAGATGCAATGCATAACCTAGCCTGCCTTTATTTTTCCACAGACCCTGTGGTTGTCTCTATTTTAATTTTTCACTTAATGTGTCTCGCCTCTCCTGTGCCCAGAGTGGGTGTTCTGAGAGGAGGAGCTAAGGTTTGTGCTCCTTAAATGGTCAGTACTCAGCATTTAACCAGTGCATGAAAAATGGTTTGCCTTTGGTGAGTACATGTGGTGAATCAGGTCAAATCCTTCTTCATCCAAGATAGGCACTAGTCCTCTTTGTTACACTGCCCCTTCTGCCTGGAATGACTCCCCCTTTCTGGGCAGTAATGAGTCATTCTTTACAATCCAACTCAGGCATGGCTTTCTCTGAAGAGCTATTCTCTACCTCTCAAATTTTCCCTTCCCTGTTCCACAACAGTATATATTTTACAGAAGTCAGAGATTTCTTCTATGGCCTTGTCTATATTCCTTGAAATGATCATATTGATTTTTTTTAAACTTTTAAGTGAAAAAACTTATTTACGAGTTTTGTTTACTTATAGATGTGAGCTACTTGAAGAAGATGGAAGTGCCACCTTAGTCAGTCTTCCTACAAACTAGTGCAGACTCTGGCATATGACAGGCACTCGGTGGTATTTGTGGATTGCAGCTGCATGGCGCTAATTTGAATTGCATTGAGTTCAGATTCATAAAAGAAATTCATCTTACTTGGAAAAGTTATAATATAATTGATAAGGTTAAATGAAATGGGTAAATTACAAAAGGTATACAGTTTTTACTTTGGAAAATTTTATAAATGATTTTGACCTTTTTTAAAAAGATTTTATTTATTCATTTAGAGAGAGGGGAAGGGAGGGAGAAAGAGAGGGTGAGAAACATCAATGTGTGGTTGACTCTCACATGGCCCCCCACTGGGGACCTGGCCCACAACCCAGGCATGTGCACTGACTGGGAATCAAACTGGTAACCCTTTGGTTTGTAGACCCATGCTCAATCCACTGAGCTACACCAGCCAGGGCAATTTTGACCATTTTAACAGAGTTTTGAAAGATCTTATTGGGACTTTCCTTTCTCTGGTCTTTTCTTCCACTCTGCACAATTAGTGGTATCCATTTGTTCCCAGAAAGATCAAGATAACAGAAGGGGGTAGGAAAATAGTCAATATTCAACTTTTGATGTCCAGAATAGGATATAAAGATTAAAGGAAGACAAAAAGCTTGCAAGCAGGTTTGATTGTGTGAGAAAAAGAGATTTTCAAATTGAAGTATCTCCCTTTATATAGCAGAAGTGAATCGTGGAGGTTTGAGCATAAAGATTTACTCTAAGCAGTGGTGAGGGAGACCTCAGCAAAGGTCACTTTGTGACAGGAGAGACTTCATGTGGGAAGAGAACTATATACTTAATAGAGAATTTGAGCTCTGATTCTACAGAGTATTTGTCCAAATGAGAGAAAGGAAACCGAACTGGAGACAGTATTAAACGGGAAGAAAACGGTAAATGTAAGTGCCACTTCCATTTCCCTCTGTCCTCAACAGGAATGGGGGTCTAGAACAAGATCGAATCTGTTACAAAGAATAAAGTGGCTGTTTTACTTATTTTTACATTTTGTGTAATGTCTGAATGTTGGCTCCACTGCCCATTGTTTGGACTCACGCAACAGCTTTTGAGATGGAAGCATTGCCCAGACCAGATGGAAGGTCTTCACAGCCCTGCTGCCTGATCTTTGCGTGCAAACCACAGTTACGTCATCAGAAAGGCTTCAGGAAGGGCCCAGGAGTCCATCCACAGCCCAGACAGTAAAAGGTCAAGAATATGGGCTGTTGAGATACAGCTGCAATCGGACTGGTGAAACGCTATAGTAACACACTGACATCAAATTTTGGGTGAGAAATTGATCACCCAAGATGCTATACAAACAATTAAGACCACCATGGCCATCACGCCTTTTCCAACAGAGGTGTATGGTAAATGTTGGGCTCAAGACTATTATGGGCTCCCCCCACCCCCAAATCTTGGCTTCTTAAAAATCTTAGGGAAATCAAGGTAACTAAATAAGGATTTCCTCAAGAATCTGGAAATAGGTGTGTTCTAGTTAGTGGAGCATTCCATTTAATATCTACCACTGATAAGGCTTATTGGCTATCCAAGAATTAGAAATGCTATCTATTGGTTAAGGCTGTCCAGAGAAACAGAACCAATAAAGGGATTCATTACAAGGAGTTGTCTCATACAATGATGGCGGCCAAGAAGTCCCGTGGTCTGCTGTCTACAATTTAGGCAAATTGCAGACAGCAGACCATGTAGGAAAGCCCCAGGGGGTAGCTGCAGTCAAAGTCTGAAGGCCTGAGAACCAGGAGAACTGATGATGTAAATTCCAGGCAGAGGGCAGGAGAAGAACAGTGATTCATCTTCGCAGTCAGGCAGGAAGAATTCTCCCTTCCTCTGCCTTGTTGTTCTATCGAGGCCCTCAACAGATTTGATGCAAACCCACACTGGCCAGGGCAATCTGCTTTACTCAGTCTACCCATTCAAATGCTAATCTCTTCCTCAACAGATTGAAGCACACCCAGAAATAATATTTAGCTAGATATAGGCACCCTGTGGCTCAATCAAACTGACACATCAAATTAACCATCACATGCTATGTGCTAATTCTTTGAAAATGATTAAGCCTATGGGCCTAAGTGTGAGAAAGGCTGGCTATGCTGTTTGCTTTCAGGTTGCTCTCAGGTCTAATCTTTTATTGTCACTGCAAGTAGACTAGCCTCCAGAAGGAATGTTTTTCTCCAAAATTACCTGATAGGTTAGTTTAGTGACAGCTCTCAGATTCTTGTTTCCAATGACAGTCTGAGAGGATGGAGGATTTCTTGCTGTCAGATTGGCATATGCCTTAAGTCTTCCGTACACGAAGCATCAGGTTCCCATGCCAACTCAGCACACATTTCTAATCTGTTTGCTGCCTCGTATTGTGAAAGCAGACGTTTCACCAACCCAGCATGATTCCCAAGAATGGTGGTTTTTCTCAGATAAAAATGCCACTTTGCACCAGAAAAGCAGGCAAGCCTAGAGTCATAGACCCAAATAACAGCTTTGTCTCTGCCATTTACTTTGAACACAATCCTGACCATTATTTTTCTCATCAGAAATATTGGAAGATAGCCAACATAATATCTAAAGCTTCCTACATGCTCTAAAATTCAATTACATAGGTGCCATAATTGTAGTGGTTGTTTTAAGGGAAAAAATGAGCACACTAACAGTGGTACGAGATGAAAAGTGGAGAAAAAAGTAAGATAAAGTGCTTGCCACTATCTCAGAGACGAGTAGGGTAGTTGGGTATTTAAACCATTAACCACAATATCCTGTGATGAATGTTAATTAAGGGATATATTTGATCTAACATTTCACACCATCCTATTAGCAAACCCAGGTGACTACCAAATAAGTACCTGAGGTTAGGGGCTCCTTTAAGGACACAGATAACTGGTTCCCCTCAAAGACACCCATGACCTTTGCGCTAGGCTATCACCACAAGGTTCTAACATCCTGCACTAAACAATCTCTCTCAAAAAAAAAAAAAAAAAAAAATGCAGGAGAAGAGAAGGAAAGAAGAAAAGCAAGATTTCCAAGGAAGGGAAGAGGGCCTCATTGCCGAAGGCCACGAATTAATTTTCTTGTATTCCTTTTACCTAACACAGAGCCTAGCACATTATAGGTACTCATGTATATGTTCATTCATTCATTCATTCAGTTGTTCAGCTAGCACCAGTTCCAAATGTTTTGTTGGCTTCTGGGACATAATGGCGAATAAAGCATGCAGTGTCCTTGTCTTCAAAGGATAAGGGAGGGCGAGCAATAGACTAGCAAACCAACAGATAATCTAATTCCGGCAAATCATCTGAAAGAAATGAATGGTGATGTGATGACGAGTGTGAGGAGCTGTAGCGCATGAAATAGAGTGGTTGAGGATGTCTCTCTGTGAGGCCTGATGAGGAGGCAATGTGAAGGTCCTGGAGGGACTTTCTTGGTGAATAAAAGAAGGGGCAAGGAGACTAGACTGGCAGGATCGCATCTGCAGATGGGGACGAGGGGACAGCAAGCATTTGCAGGTGGGAGGTGGTGGCAGATGAAGTATGTGTTGTCAGGTTGCAGCCTGATACCATGAGATGATTTTCTGATACTATGGCTGCTAGGCATAAGGAAATAGGAGGTATCAAGGATTAAGCCTAAATTTGGTGAAAAAGAACAGGAAGGAAGGAAGGATGAAAGGAAAGAAGGAAGATAAAGAAGCAAAGAGAAATGATGGATTCATTTAAGTGCTGACCTGTATTTCTGCACTAGACATAGGAAAATGTGCCTGGTTTTCTAGAGTCTGAAACCTGAAATGTTAGGCTGAATTTGAAGACAAGTCAAAGGGGGGCAAAAGAGAAAAACACTCAATTCGAATATAGGCTCTAAAAGAAGTGACAACCCATTTTGAGTCTGCTTTTCTTATCTCAGGCGAAGCCTGAATATCATTATAGAAGGAAGTTTGAAATTGAAAGAGTGACATGACCTCCCGCTTCATATTCCTCTTGTCCTGCCCCTGCCCACTCCAATAAAATACACAGTTCTTAGAGGCAATATTAACAAGGATTAGTAAGGATTCAACAACTGTCTTACAGAAGTTGAGAAGAGTATTAAGTAACGTCCTGAAATATGAGTTTTGACCACTAGCTTCTCCTTCTCTCTCGAAAATATATAGTCAGTTTTGGTCTTCCCTTCTAAGCAGCTAAGAAAGGGAGACCTATTAGATCTCTATTCCAATGAATTTACCAAAAGTTTTGCAGCTTAGAGTGTGAGATACACTTCTGTGCTGAATGAGGATTAGGATCTAAAAGACTTGAAGGTTCATGGAAATGGTCTAGCAGGAGCTACTTCTGTCAGCCTTTCACCAACACTTTTCTTACCATACAACCCCCTGACCTCCGCTTCTTAGTCATGTGAAATTCCACTGGGGAATAAAGTGTAGATCATCATAGTTGTAATTTGGTTTAACACTGTAGGCTACTAGGTTGAAAAGGGCTTGAGTAAACCTTTGGAGATCTAAGTATCAGTCCGGTACAGACATGTACTAACCCTAAATCTTTCCATCTTTGCTAGAAAGGATTTGTTACTTCAAGTTCCCAGTGACAAAAAGGCAGATGTGTCAGATGTCCTGATGTTCTTTGTCCTGTACAAGGGGCTGATGGACACATTTGGTCTATGGAAATGTGTCTTAATGCAAGTACCGCCATATAAATAATGCTTCAGAAATTACAAAGCATTTTCATTCTGCAGGTGAAAATTGGGGAGTGCTGACCTACTGTGTGCCAGGTTCAAGTGTATATGAAGATGAGTAGAGTATAGAAAGTTGAGGTTTAACTTTCTAGTCCATAACCAGGCATATCTGTAGGGAATTCCAGTCTTCCTGCCTCTGAGCTTCATAACGATGAGTAAGTTCACTTTCACAGACTAATTTTTATACATGAAAACTAATGATGATGATAAATCATACTTCACAGGATCTTGTGAACATTTAAGGAGATAGTATAGAGTGCTTAACATAGTAAAGACTCTATATATTTTTGCTATTTAATTATAGTAAGGGGACATCATAACCATGAAGGGATGATGACGATGTTAATGATGAGGATAACAATGGTGATTCTCATTTCACACATCAAGAAACAGTATCGGGGATGCTAAGTGACTTGACTGAAGTCATAAAAGTCCTGAAGCCTTGGGTCCGGCTTCAAAGCTCCAAACTTTATCTTGTCTCCAGGCTTGGTGGGACTTGGTGAGGGGGTTGGGGCAGGGTGTTCCTATGGAAAGAAACCTGTCAGTGCCCATAAGAATTTCCGTTACAGAACATTTTAAAAGTGAATCTGAGAAGAAAGAGTTTCTAACTCTTACTTCCATTTTTGTCCGGGTGAAAAGACAAGTGTGCGTTCCAAACTCAGCTTACAAGCTTTTGACAGGAGGAACACCTTTACTATTTGAGTAACTAATGGGATAGCAAACAGTTCCTGTAATTTACTTCACAGTTTGATAATGTCTTGGCTCAAAGAGTCACACAAACCTTTACAAACATTAGCTTATTTCCCCCACCTGATGCTTCTAAGGGGTCAGAGAATGGTACATTCCCTTTGTGCTATGGGTGGGAAAGTGGGGATCTAAGAAAGTTATGCTTCTTATCAAGGTCACCCCACAAACACATGTGCTGCCCAACCCACTGTTCCCAGCTGCAGACACTCTTAAAACCCACACAGGGAAATTTAGCCAGGATGCTCTCCATGCTGGCTTGACACTACCACCACCGTTCACTTGGGTAACTTTTCTATCCATGTCAAGCAAGGTCTCGAACAAATAAAACAAGGATATATTGCATTCTGGCTTCTCCAGGACTGCGAAGCTCATAGAGGTAAATAAATAGAAGTACACCTACGTGCAAAATGTACTAGTTGCAAGCGAACATCACTTATCACACGAAGAGGGAGAGGTGGAGGTTGATTTATTTGCTTTAAAAGTTAGGCAGAACACTGTAGGGAAAATGGACACACATGAGAACCAGGTTTCAGGACCTCATTGGAACACCAGGAACAGTTAGACTCCTCTGGTCCAGAACCAACATCTACTGAGCTCCAGACCCTCGCTCGGAAGCTTTCACCTGTGTGATCTCACTTAGCACACCATCCCTGGCTTCCGTACAAGATCATGCTCATTTTGCAGATGGAGGAGGCTGAACACTAAATAGAATGCTGCTCTTACGTCCTTATTCAAAAGTCGCCTTCCCAATAGGTCCTTCTCTTCCAGGCCACCTTATCGAAAGCCATGGCCTTTTCATACTCATGTTTCTTTTTCCTGCTAACCAATGAATTGATTATCCGTTCACCACATCTTGTGTACTATTTGTCTCCTTCTGTGAGAATGCCCTCTCTCTCCATCATGGCAGGAAGCTTTGGCTAATTCATTGCCGTGTCCCTTGTGCCTAGAAGACAGTGCCCAGCGCACAACGGAGCTCAACATGCAATTACTGAGTGAATGAATGAATGAATGAGTGCATTCATGTTCTCTTGAAAGCTCATAGCGCTTTTAGCAGTGCATAATTACAGTTGCAATTTTGCATTTATTTTTCAATCTCAACCCTTTTTCTCCATGCAGACTTTCATTACTTCATTTAGACATTATAGATTCTGACTTGGATTACTTCCTCTTAACTGGTCTCTTCAACTCCACATTTACATTCCCTATAGTGAGATTGAAAATAGTGTTGAAGAATAATTATTGAATTAACGAATGAAAGCATTCATGTTTATGCAAGCGTATGTATGCTTACAAATACATATGTAAGCATAGTGTTTGTGAACATATACATGAATATACTTATATATGTATTGAATGCTCACAAATTAAGTATAAACACTAATATATACTCAAAAGTACATGAGTATTATGAATGTACTTAATTGTTTATTGTCCACACCTTCCAGGCTAGAATGTAAGGGCGGTGAGAACAGGCGTTTTGCTAACTTGGTTCACTGCTCTATTCCCTACACTTAAAACCGTGTCTGGTACATAATAGTCTGTCAATACTTACTTGCTGAAGAAATGAAAAGAAAAAGGGAGGAAGGAAGCAAGGGCAAACACTTGTACCCACTGCATTTTTAGATACATTTTTACATCCACATTATATATGACATGCTGCCTTTCTCTGAGGTTTTTAAAATGCATTCATTAATTTTGCACTGAGTGTCCCAAGTTCCTCACCCTGGAGGAAGGAGAGGATACCCATCCATACAAATGGATGAGATATCTAGAATGTCTGATAGCATTGTCTACAGACTGCTATCACCCCTTTCTCAACCTCTTACTTCCCGTTTTGGTATGATAAAAATGGGCTGTCACTGAGTACCAGCTTAAATGACCAGAGGACTGTTCCGTCTTCATTTGCGGCGGAGGAGCCTCCCCAATTCATCTTGTCTGGTCAGTTTCTGTTGGCATCTGAGTCTGAGATCCCTTATTCAATTTTCTGAGATCCCTCAAAAAGTTAGAGTACTTCTTTCGTATTGCATTATGACTAATTTTATAGATGCCTGTCCCTTTCATTAGCCCACAAGCTACTGAGGTTTATCATATCCCCAAATCTTAGCTTGGGATGGAGTAGATAGTCTCCACATGTGTTTTGAAGGAAAAGAAATTAAGGCATCATAATCTTGATTTTATTTTAATTTAATTGTATTATTTTTTTGCCACTGCAGACAAGAACTAGCAGAAGGCTCTCTTCCAGGTAGATGCATTGGCCAAAGCAATGTGTAATTACAGAGGTGAGTGGAACAGAATTCAGAAGGAGGAGGAGGAGGAGAGGAAGGAGAAGAAGAACAAGGAGGAGGAGGAAGAGGTGGGGGAGGGGAAGAAGGAGAAGGAGGAAGAGGATTAACACACAGCAATCTGGGGCCAGCTAGTGTGGGGCAAATAGATGATCCTAAGGTCGCTATATGGTTTAATTGATGGTGATGACAAGGCGAGATTTCATTCACTTGATGGTGTTTACATCACAGCTTCATAAGGTCAAGAAGTATGCAAGATATATTAGAGGCAATAATACGTGCAATAATAAAATACTGTATCTTTAGCACTTAAGGGACTGAATACAAAGTTATGAGCATGATATGGGCCCATGAAATCACTTATTTCTAGAAAACTGGGTTTTTACTGTAAATTTGGAATATTTGAAAATTTGCCAACTGTTCATATTTCTAATTGCCTACTATAATTCTTTAAAAACTGAGAATCTTTTTCTCTGAATTTAATAGCATTTATGAGAACTTATTGAGTGTTGGAATTTTTAAAAAATATCTTTTTCTGTAAGGGTATAGTACATGTCAGGGGAAAATGAAAGTTCTTAGCAGAGAGCAAATACTTAGAAATTGTCTTGCAATACCAAGTATTTGCACAAAACCATCTAAGAGAACATCTAAGAAACCATCTAAGAGACAGAGGTCTAGTTCTCTCACTTTCTCCTTATTTCTCTTTTATCCTCCTTTACTAGGTTTTCTGCTTCCTAACTCTGTTTAAATTTGTATGTCAAGAATAAAGCAAATTAGACTCCACTACATCTTGCCTTGTAGTTGAAGCATTAGGAGGTCTACACGGTGAGTCTGTGGACCCGCTGCTACAAACACTGCTACAGGAGCCCCTCTGGTATCCTCGGTTCACTTTCACACAGGAAGTGATAGAATTACACTCACAGCTCTCTACCATCCAACTCAACCTAGTTTTATGCTGATGATTCTGAAGGTCTGACACTGATCACTGATAACACTGTATGCCCCGAAATCCCCGGTTTATTGTGATAACTAGGAAACCTTGCCTGCAAGGGGCTCAGAGACTATGCGGGAGTCTTCACTGTAACTTTTATCAGGGGAATTGTCAAACAAGGCTTGGGCCTTTGAAATGTGAATCTCATTGAAATGCAAAGATGGGGGTGGAATAAATTCCAGAGGAAATTTGCATACAATCTATAGCTTCACTCACTTGTTCCACTCCATGGAAACACCTTCAAGAATATTTGAAAACCTGAGGTGAGTTTGAAGACCGGTAGCAGTGAGTATGTGTGAGAAGAGATGAAATTAGAGGAGACAAGGGACAGGAAGTTAAAGTAGTAACAGTAATAATAATTATTATTATTATTATGTTCATCTGTTATATTCTGAGAATGGTGCGGACACAAAGCCAAGAACTTTATATGCAGTATCTCATTTAATTGTCTCAACAGCCTTATGTGGCAAGTGTTATTATCAGTCCTATTTTATAGATGATAGAACTAAGTCTTAGGTAAGTTTAGTGTTTGATTAAATTTGTGGACTACTAAATGACAGAGCCTGAAAATGTAATTACACTTTTCCAAATCCTGATTCCGTGTTCTTAACCATGATAAACCAGCTTTGTGTCTTCTATCAAACTGCTAGTGGGAGACCAGAAAATCACATTCTCAAGATAGACCCAGCACCCTCCTTCAAACACCCACCTAACTCCATCCTCCTCCAGGCTGCTGCTGTGAGAAGATGTGAGAAGAACCAAGCCTCCATGTGGCCTTTTTCAATCACCTTATGAACTTGGGGGCACACACAAAGAACTTTCCTCCCACCTTCTAAGTTCTTCTAGCTGAGCTATAATCAAATTAGCATGGGATAGATTAACAGGAGAAAATGTCCAAAATGTATTACAGGTATACATTCGGGGGTGCTATAAGATAGGAGACCCAAAGACACATTGGACAGTCGAAGTTTATACCCCATTCTGGACTGAAAAGAAGGGGCACCAGGCCTGGGATTTCAAGGGGAAAGCAGGTAATTTACAGGTAGATGAGAAAGAGCAAGGACATTATAAACGAAGTCTTGCTTGGGCAACCCAGAAATAATAGGACACACAGAGAAATCTAGAAAACAGATTTTTTTTCCTGGATCCACACATTTGCCACACTTAATTCAAATAGGCTAACGTGAATAATGGATTGTGCGTATGCTAAGATTTCCTTTTTGAAGCAGGTACTTCTATTTGAATTTCTTCAGGCAGGCAAGGGAGGAGGCAAAAGGTTCTTTATGAGTCTTTTGTTTTTTAATAACCAGCTTAAATCAGTGTTCCAAAAGGCACTTCTTGTGGGACAAAACGTTGGTCCCCTCAGGACCTACCAAATATTGGTGTCGTTTCCATTTTCTCCTTCACGGAATGCATAGAGGGTTCACGAAGTCAATGTGTCATTCGGCGCAAGAAAACTGGGAGCCTGGATGGGTCACCTGCTTGGAGGTCTTCAAAAATGAAAACAAAAATTATGAAAAAAGCGACTGAGCACTCATTCTGTTGACCACTCTACTTGAGATAGAAACATACATACACACACACACATACATGACAGACATATGTGTATGGGTATGTTTCATTACAAACTACACACAGACCAATGATGAAGGTGTTAATCCCCTTTCAGAAAAAAGTACTGAATCCCAGAGGTTAGGAAACTCACTCTAGGATACGGACTCAGTGAGCGACACATCTCGTGGTTTGGGACATGTCATAGAACTTTCCTTAGCTTTAGCTAATCCCTCTGAAAAACGAGGGTAACACCTGCTACCGTGAATCCGTGAAATTATGCACCTTAGGCTTTCTCGGAGCCTGGCGCAAAGCAGTGCTCACTACGTGCATGCTGAAAGAAACCTGGCCCCACCAACTGCCCAGGGCCATCTTCACGTGGCTGGGCACTGGAGGAGTTAGAGAGCGATGTCATTTGGGGGCTGCCGTAAAGGTGACAGTATGCTCTATTGGACTGAATTATCTTAGGCACGGCAGAAGTAGAATATAGCGTGCCACCTTAGGCTTTAATTGAACTACAATTACATCGCCAGTTGGCATAGGCCCTTTGAAGTCCAGACATCACCACCCCGCCTCATGAGAACCTGCACCGTTACCACGAACATAATTGTTGGAGCAAATGACGCCTTCCCAGCAGCAGCTATTTCAGCAGGTAGTGAAAGTAATTAGGAGAAGATTTTGATCTTGCTGACTTAGGGTGAAAAGCAGGATATCAAGGGAGATGTGAATACAGATACAATCAAGTCCTATTAAAGTCTACCATGAAAGCTCCCTTTAATATAAGGGACAAAAAAAATAGTAAAAACAAAGCTATTTTCAATATGAAGTGAAAAAAATGCTATCCTTTGATCCTTGACGTAATATGACAGGTAAACAAACCACTTAGACAAATCATCCTGTATGGTAATTTTCTTTCTTGTTTGAAATTTTGCATGTGACACTTAGGTTGCCATTGTTTTAAAAAGTTCATTGACTTTGTTCATTCCACAAACATTTACTAAGTGCCTAACACGCACCAGGCACTATGTTACACTATGGACCTTTGTGCTCAACTGTTTGTAGTGTACTGAGGAAAATGGAATTGTTTTTTCAGGTAATTACAGCACAGTGTGTTAAGCATCAACTGAGGTAAGCAAAGATGGCTTTGACGCAAGGAAGGGGAGAACTATAATAGATTTATAAGGGAATGCATGATAAGGTCAGAGGAAGCTTCCTGGTGGAGGAGGCATGTGATCAAATGATCAAATAGGATCCAGTTGTGTTAATGGAGAAAGGTTGTTGTCTGTAGGGTAAAGAACTTAGAGAAAGGCACAGAAGCACAAGGAAGTTCAGGGTTCAATTCACTGCTATCTTAGTGCCCGTGGTACTGTAAGAAATTACCATAAACGGGGCCAGAACAGTGATGTCTGTTCTGCTGAAAGGTTTGTTCATTAGCCTAATGGAAATGGGAAATCTTTGAGTGGGATTTTTAGAAGAAAATTTGTATCCTTAAAGATCACCACATTGTTTAATGATTGGATTGAAGAGGGATGACTGTGAAGGCAGGTTTTTAGCTAGGAAGCTGTTGTAATCACCAGGAGAGAATTCCAAACAGTCTTGACAAAGATAGTGGCAACACCCGTGGACATGGGTGATGAGGCTAAAGAAATATCTTCTTAGAGGCTAAATTCAGAGTAGAATTAACTGGTATCTAAGATTATACTTTAAGAACAAATAGAGGATTGTATTTAATAGGAATAGTAAATAAGACCATGTAGGCTTAATCTACATAAAATTCTTTATGTAGATTAGATTTTCATAAAGTAAATAACATTTGAATATATTAAAGGAGGTTATTATTTAAAATACTCTTATTCTGACTGATCAGATATTAATAACAGCTAAGTTATTTACTTAATTTTAATTTTCATATTTTGGTTTAGTTCAAAGTGTGTTTTGTATGCCTTTACCACCAATTCAATTCTACATGGTCAAATGATATACTTAAGTATATAAAAATGTGTAGATCTCTCTCATCCACTACCATAGTGTCTATCTTCATTGAAATCAATTTTAACAATGTTTTTGTTAAGTTTGGCAGTATACCTGTAACCTCAAGTTAACATGAATGATCACTTTATGATTAAAAGATCTTTTTGTGAATGACACGAAAAGTGACTTTCATGGACTTATGGATGAATGGATGCATAAATAGAAAATAAGTAGAAATAAGTAGATAAATAGGGAGACATAGAATTTATAGGCTCTTACACTTTCAATAAATTAAAAAAATTAATGTCATATAAGGAAACAAGGATCAGAATTGAATAACTGAGCCGCAGAAACTGGCCGTAAATGAATCACAATTCAGATTACTTTATAAACTATTTAAAACCTCTTACCCACATCATACTGATAGTAGATAGATTTAGATAGATAATAAAGATACTAAAGATACTTCTATAGAAAACCAAGATAATAGCAAACTTAAAGTTAAATAAAGAGAATGGTAGTTCTATCCATATTCCATAAAAAAAGGCTAATTTCAAAATTTTAAAAGGCTTCACATCAAAAAAGAAGAGATCACCAGGTACTACACATACATTGTTTTATTCTCTCTTTATATTCAACGTAACAAGTACTTATTTCTTTTTTACAGATGAGAAAATGGGCATTTAAAGAACTTAAATGACATGCCCAGCATCATCCTCTTCTAAAAGATGTAGGGAGAAGTAAACACGAAGTTTTCACAATTCCTATGGCCATTTCTGAGGGCGAGATTCTGCAAGCCAGCTGTTGTTACTCTGATTAGGAGACTCCCCATGAATTCCTTCTGATTGTCTTTATGGAATCGCCTTGAACTGTTCTCCAGGGAGTGATTGGATGAGTCACTGAAGAGTTTCTTGTTTAACACTTTGTAGATAACAGATCTTTTTTTTTCTTAATAATTCCAAACACGATGTTTTCAAGAGCTAAAAGCCATGCATAGACATTTGTTGCAATCTCTCAATTACTTCATTATGGTCCCGTGAATGGATACAAGAAGAAAACATACTGGGTCAGATCAGTGGTCCATTCTGCCCAGCGCACAGCAGTAATGCTGACAGGAAAGGATCATTTGTCATTTGCAGTCCGTGATGTCAACTTCAAAGAACTCCCCAACTGCCCAAGCAGGTCAAACTTGTCCTAATTACAAACTGTAACTCAACCATTCATCATCTTAGCACAATCCTTTAGAATATATTGATATAGATTTATGCAGATTATATTCACTTAAGCATCTGCTAACTCAAAAACATGTATTGAGTGCCTTTTGTGCGTCAAGCAACTTCCAAGGTATAATGGATCCAGAGGTGGTTAAGACCTATTGCCCTTCAAAAGCTCAGGTAAACGGATGACTGCTATGTAATTATAGAGAGGTTATAATGGAGAATAGTAGAAAATACTATAGAGAATTACAGTACGGGAGTTGTGTTTCCCTTTTGGGGATAGATTGTTCCAGGTACCATGACCCCTTTATGCCAGGCTCCAGAACAAACACACAGAAAGCAGACATACACTGAATTTGTCTTTGGAGCCAAGCCCAGCAGACCCACAGCTTAAAACAGGGTCACTTTGCAAAACCCAGCCTGGATCTGCCATATGTAGTCAAATCCCAAGACTGACTTGAAAATAAATGCTTGTTGTTTATAAGTATTTTGTTTGGGATGTTTTTCTTCTATGTAACATTTTTACAATAATCAATTAATACCAAACATATGGCCCTAGCACTTGAACAATGCTCAGAAAATGGTAGATCTAACCCTTCTTACCCTTTTTCTCCCAGCATCAAGGATCCATGGAAAATGGAATGCATGTGTAGGTGAATGTGTCTACACCGTATTTAAACAAAATACTGTTTCATCACCAAAGAGAATTTGCTTCCACACTACAGGAAGGGAAACTAAGATACAGAAATTTACTATAGTGCGTAAAATCTATTAATTAAATATATAAAACATACAGGATCAAGTGTCATTTATAAAAACTGTTGCCTAACCTGCGAGGAACGCTCAATAAAGAGTTTGGTTTTATCTCAAAAATGAGTAAGAATGAGTAATGGGAAGATGAAATATGCTGGCTCTTCTTTAGAGGCAGGTGTAGGTAAAAATAGGCTCTGATGATCCTTAGGAGAAACTTCACAACTACAACCTGGGCAAGTAACTAACCTAGTTTCTATTTACGGAAGCTGTAAAGAGAAAATTCTTGCAGCCCTTTCTAAGAGATAAGATGTGATTGCTGGGCTACTCTGTACTTTTAATATGGGGAGAAACTTAAACATATCGCAAGCAAACTCTACCAAAATTAAACTTTGAATTTTGATTACGGAGTCCACATAAGATGGCCTGGTATTTGAGCACCTCCGTTTTTATGTGCTATCACATCATAGGCTTAAAATAAGGACACGTGAAGACACATGCATACCATTTAAGCAGTCACCCTCCATTCCCCATAACCCAATACCCCAACAGCCACCAACCTGCTTTCTGTCTCTGTGGATTTACTTATCCTGGATGTTCCATTCAAATGGAGAGCTACACTTTTCATTCATGCTACAAGCAGGTGCTGGCAGCTTATTCTGCAGCAGCCAAAGACTTGACATGTGGCCCGGATTATGAGAAAAACAAGAAAAAACATTCGCCATCACTGATGGTCAACTATGATATTTCTTTTCTATACTGTTAATCTTCACAACACCTGTCTAGGGTAAATAGAATCTTTTGTATTTAAAAAACTGATAAAATATAGTCTTAGAATGGTGCCTTAGACTGGGTTTTCTGGAAAAAGACTCTGCCATAGAGTTCTGTATGCAGGTCTTTTAGGAAGTATACACGGGTACCACACCTGTAAGGAGGAGATGAGAACAGACTAGACAGAGAAGTTGATGCCATTACCACGGAGACCTCAACTGATTCTACAAGGAGTCTGAAATTTTCTCAGATTGAGACCAGGGGCTGGGATAAACTCAAATAACTACTTTAATAAAATTATTTTATTCATTCCTTACTATAAATAATCAAGTAGGAAGAATGAACTCATTGATTTCCTTTATTTGCTCATCCATTGATTGATTCATTCACAGATACTTAGAGAGCCCTACTACGTGCCAGAATCTACTCTAGGTACTGTGTAAATGCTGAATATTGATTAAGGGTACATTTTGCTCTCTGAGGATCTTGCAGTCCAGCCTTGTCAATGGCTAAGTAAATGAGGTTTTTGAAAACCACACACACACACACACATGCACATGGTAAAACTTACACCAAATTAAAACAAAGGAGGACCTAATCCGCAAACAAATTTTCCCTCAAGGCTACAGGAAATCCCCGAGGGACAGGAAGATACTTGTATAGACCCAAGTATCCCCTTCTCCCTTGAAAACCACTTTTTGTGGATAGAAAGTAATTAAAGAGTATACTTTTCTGTTTCATCTCTCAGTTTGATGGATTTGGCTCTGCGCAGAGGACAGTGACCGGCTTGGATTGTTTCTGAATTTGCCTTTGCATCAACTGTAATCTCTAGACTCTTTTCCCTGCCACAGTGGGGGAAATGTTTTTAGTAGGAATAATAACACCCTAAATGAAGTGACTAAAGAAAGTAGAGTGGAAAATAAAGATTGAGCTAAATAAAAATGTCATAATAGGTAAGAAGTGCTGCCAGTATTTTTCCAGTGGGACCCTTAGCCCACTATCCATCAATATTTTGGGCTTAAAGTAGACAATGTAATTAGAATGATACCATTTGCTGAGACCTCCGTGGACATTAAAGAGCAGAGTTCTGGCTTCAGAGCATCCTTGTCAGCAGAATAATGTGATCCCAGTATCAACAACTAAAGTAATAAAGACAAGGTGAGGTTTCTTTTCAAAGTCAACCAATTTGAAACAGATAATAACACACAAACAGCACATCAACCTCTGAATCTATTGTTATATTCCAAGAAGAAGCATGTGGAGTCTACTATTACATATGCTGTATTGCTTTGTGAAATGAGAGTAAAAAAGTATGCCTTTGGGCTAAGGAAAAAGAGGTAGTTGACATTTAAAGGGTTTCAAACTGAGGTTGAGTTATGCTAATCTAATTTCTTAGGAACACCCAAATCAACAAGCTCATTGCTAAAAGAGAGTAAAAAAATATAAACCCTCTGAAAACCAGGAATAGCTCATTCATGAACTCGTTTGTTTGTATTAAACGTAATATATAGAGCACTTATTATATGCCAGACACTTTCCAGGAACAGGTGTTAAAGTAAAAAATACGAGAAAAAACATTTTTTATTTTCTTGGAACTCTTCAAATAGAGAAGGAAATATAATTATCAAATGTAAAATAAATAATGCCAATATAATACTAAAGACTGATAAGGGCTATGAAAAAATATAGCACAGACATGACATAGAGCAGCAATTTTCAAACTTTTTCATCTCATGGCACACACACAATAATTACTGAAATTCTGCAGTGCCCCAAAAATATATTTTTTCTTGATCTGATAAAAAATAGATATAATAATTTTGATTCATTCACACCAGACAACTATTGTTATATTGGCTGTTGTCATTTTTTTTATTTGACAGTCTAAAGGAAAAGAAGTCAGTGCCCCTGACTAAATAGTCAGGTATTGCATGTTTTAAAAATTTTTGTGGCGCACCAGTTCAAAATCACTGATATAGAGGATAATAGTAGGACTAAAGATTTCAGATGGAGTAATAGATATTGGCTTCTTATAAAAGGAACAATTTGAAGGAAGAAAGGGAGCCTTCTAGGGCAATATGTGGAGATCAGGTACTCCAAGAAGATGAAACTGTACAAAAATCCTAAGGTGGAAACAAGTTTGGCATAAACGAGAATATTCTGGCAAGCCAGGTTATGATCTATCACGAGGATGTGTGTCCTGGTGTATGGTCTCCTGGTTGCCTGTCTCTAACTCACCCAGAGACACTGGATGCAATCCTGGGAGGTCCAGGAGTTTAGTGAGCAACAGTGAGAATGGCAGGAGATGTAACTGGCAAAGCTAAACTATGTCATTGGAAATGCAATGCACCTAGAGTCAGGCATCCTGGATTCCTATATGGCCACTCAGGATGGAGTGATCTGTAGCCAGTTGCTGCTTTACTTAGAGCTTGGACACCTTCTCTACAAAGCAAAGACACTGAATTTGATTCTCCATAATGCCGTTCCCCCCATACTCCTCACAATTCTATGAACCCACTATTTAAAGTTCAATTTAAGTAGACCGTGGAGATGTCACTGGTTAATTCCATCATATGATGTTTTGCTTTGTTTGTTTAGGTTAAAATAATTAAATCACCAAAGGGGTAGTTTCAAGGGTGGGAGGCAGGGATGGGTGGGGAGGGGGGCATGGTGGGGTGAAAAGGGAGACAACTATACTTGAACAACAATAAAAAAAAAAGAAAAGAAAAAAAGCCCTAACTGTAGTTTATTTGGAAGTACAGATAATCAGTGTCAAATTTATCCGTTAAGTTGTAATAGGCAATTATAAGCAAATGGCATCAAATTGTACAACTTTTAAAAATTAATATGACTGTGTTGTGAACTGTATAAAAATTCATTATTCTTCCAGTTCTCCCAAAGGCCCTACAAAGTCAGTTATGTGCCATTCCGTGTTGTCCTTTACTTGTCTGATCACATTTCCTCCAAATCAATGAAAACATCAGCAGGGGGGCAGGGTTCCATGTCTGTGGCTCCATCTCCAATCATGATTATTTTCTTAAAATGAAATTTTTCCTTTAAAAGTTTAATAACTTTGCCTTTCCCACCAGATTTAGCTTTTGGCTGCATCCTGTCAAAACCTGCATACTCACCATGAAAGTAGAATTTCAGCCTGTTGGCAAATACATTGGTGGATGGGATGTTAAGTTTTGAAGTGACATGTTCTACAATGCTCCTAAATCCACCAGATGTTAGGAAAACCTGAACATTTCACTCCTGTAGGTGACTTACTAGCTCCCTTATGCCAGGGGTCAGGTGTGGAGGGTGCTCGGTGATGAGCCTCTGTACCTGTTGCCTGGAGGGCTGGATCAGTACTAGGCACTCCGTGAGGGCAGCCTTGGAAGGCACTGCCCCCACCCATGGCTCGCTTTGTCATTTCTGACACAGCATCCTCAACTCCACAGATTTTGGCCAGCATATCAATGCCTTCTCTGATGACTGTGCTGTCAACAGCAAAGCAGGCTGCATTCACTGAACAGAAAACTTCCTCAACTCTGAGTGGGAGACCATCCTTAGAAGAATGTTCCTCCACATACAGAGGGCCCAGAGACAGCTGAAAGGATGCTCAGCATCACTGACCATCAGAGAGATGCAAATTAAAACAATGATGAGATACCACTTCACACCAGTCAGAATGGACATCATAAATAAATCAACAAACAACAAGTGCTGGCCGGGTGTGGAGAAAAGGGAACCCTAGTGTGCTGTTGGTGGGATTGCAGACTGGTGCAGCCACTGTGGAAAACAGTATGGAATTTCCTCAGAAAACTAAAGATGGAATTGCCTTGTGACCTGGTAATTCCACTGCTGGGATTATACCCTAAGAATTCTGAATCACCAATTCAAAAGAACCTATGCACCCCAATGTTCACAGCAGCACAATTTACAATAGCCAAGTGCTGGAAGCAACCTAAGTGCCCATCAGTAAATGAATGGGTCAAAAAACTATGGTATGTTTACACAATGGAATACTACACAGCAGAGAGAAAGAAGGAGCTCCTACCCTTTGCAAGAGCATGGATGGATCTGGAGAACAGTATGCTAAGTGAAATAGGTGAGGTGGTGAAAAACAAACACAATATGATCTCACCTATAAGTGGAACCTAATCAATAAAACAAACAAGCAAGCAAAATATAACCAAAGATAGTGAAATTAAGAACAAACTGACAGTAACCAGAGGGGAGGGGAGAGGGGGATTTGGGGGACAGAAGAGGAAGGGTCATCAAGGAACATGTTTAAAAGACACATCCAAAGGGAGGGAGGATCAAGGTAGGGAGGTGGGAATGGATGAGGTGAGGGAGTGGGGGGAAAGTGGAGGCAACTGTACTCGAACAACACTAAGATAATAAAAAATATAAAAAAGGAAAAAATAATTAAATCAATTATCTTTTACACAATAGCCAGCAAGCAATTTTTTTTTTAGTGAAGTGAGTAAAGGAATTTTTAGACCAAACATGATGGAGAAAGAAGAGAAGAGTAGATGTGGATTTGGGGCCATTGGTAAAGAGCATCAGACCTCATTTGCACCAGGTGGTGGCTGCCCACAGGAACTTTCTGGATTTTAAATATTGAGCATATTATTCTTAGGGACTAATTGTAGATTGTCAGAAGTATGTATGTGTGTATTTATTTATTTATTGGGGTGACATTATTTAATGGGATTATGTAGGTTTCAAGTGTAGATTTCTGTAATACATGATCTGCATATTACCTTGTGTGCCCATCACCAGGAATTTTCAAATAAGGCAGAGAGTTGAGTAAGAGGTGGTCAGACCATCCATTGAATGATGAACATGTCTACATTTTCAGAGTATAAAAGAAATATGTTTGCATTTAATTTCCCCAGTATAAACAGAAGGTAACCTCTTCATTCTATAAATGAGTAAGCAGAAGCCCAAACTAGCTAAAATGCTGCTTAACATTATTGATTTCCAGCAAAACCAGGGCTAGAATCCAGGTTTCCTGGATGGGTATAATTAAATAATATTTAGATGGCTATAATTAAATAATGTGATAAAGATATTTAATTCAATATTTAGGACTGATTCCAGAAAGCCCTGACTTGTTCGTACCATCCAGGCTTCTGTTCACACAAATTGTCCTTTTGTGCTCGTTGGCAGAAATGAGTAAGTAAAGCAGCCCCCAGCCTTTGTCAGCAGACCTCAGGCTGGAGAAGCAGCCCCCTGTACCCCACCCTGACAGCCTGGGCTCTGCAGTGTGCAGACTGCACAGCTGTGCGTAGCACACCTGAGGCTGAGCCACCAAGTACCTTTTGGCCATTTAAACACATATGGAGTTGATCATTTTTGACAAAATAGCAAGAGGAAAAAATATAATAAACATTACTTACATTTGCTTTGTGCTTCCTAATGAACTAAACTATTTTATAATGTTTTCATTGTTACATTATAAAATATTTTATAATATTTTAGTTGATGGAAGGAGCAATATTCTGAGACAGCCCAGGCAAAGAAAAGATTGGGGCCTCTATTTGCCTGGTTAGCAAGTGAGAATTCGGAGAGATAACGGGACCTTTCCATGTGTACCCAGTCAGTAAATTCAGAAAATGGGTTGTAATCCCAGAATTTCTGATGTCAAATACAACTCTTTCCCCATCTCATTTCAAATGAGAAATTTAAACCCATTTTTTTTTTGAATACTTAAAGCTCCTGGGCAAGGGTTAAAAGCATGAGATCTTAGGAAAGGAGCTGAAACGGAGCCGCAAGAGCATACTGCTCTGAGCTATGGATTTCATTTTTCTGAGGAGTCTTCGCGTTCTACTAGATTGAAGCAGATAGTTATTCCCACACGTGGGCTAAGGCTGAATGCAGGGAAGTATTCATTGCATTAGAATCAGATGCACACTCATTCTTGTCTATTTGGGGCTTTGACCTGTCCAAGTGCGGAGAAAATGACCAAGCTACTTATGAATCACGTATATGTAATTGAAAAGCAAAAATAATCACGTTAATTAAAAGAATTGCTCAGATTTGGGAACACAATGAAGGAGATTTAAAACTTTTAATAATTTCATCAAAATAAACTTGTATAAGAAACAAAACTCCCCCATGCCCTTGTTATATTTATACTGCCACATATACACTGGCTAATAATCTTTCTCACTTTTGAGCTCTTTGGGTCAGCATTACGGGAAGAGCCAGAGACAAGCAGTGAGCTCCTGGGTGGAGGGTAAGATAATCAGAAAAATGCATTCTAGCATTAAAAATGGGGGGGAGGGGAAGCACTCTAGTTAAACAGGGAATTGCTATGTGAAGATTCAACTCGTGACAGTAGTAGCATACGTCAGCATAAAATAACATCCACTTTCTGTTCAATTATATTTGGCAGCATTTACACTCAAGAATATCTACATAGCCTTGTGACCTACCTGCAAGACTTGTTAACATATGTTGGATTAACTGGGATGGGTCCAATTTTGCGACTTACCATTGCTCAGGGCAGCTGTTCAGGCTCCGAGTCCAAGCCTTGCCTGGTCCTTGTAACATTTTCTTCAGTGTGCATTTCTTTCTTTTTTCAGAACCATCCTCTTGGAACATACACTTAGGAACTCCTTCATTCTAAACTGAGATTCTGGCCTCTTCTCAGCTCTGCACCTCATAGCCATTGGGTAGCCCTCCCCTGGCATGCTGGGCCCTGCTTCCTCAGTGCCCTGTCCAGATCAGGGCTGTGGGGTACCCACTGGCCATGAACAGACATTTGGATGAAGGCACTGTGACCATTTGGAGAAAGTCATTCAGACATTTGGGGTGGAAAATGTGTTAGAAAAGCTATAGCTATTGCTATTGCTATAGCTATTGCTTCTCAGAGGCACACTAAGATATTAAAAGATAAAGCACTTCAAATTGAACTGCAAGAAACACCTAACAGAACTTTTATTCACTAGATTCATTTTGGGATGAATATTTTTCTCTCTGTTCTATTAGGGTATTGAAAAATCACTCTTTGTATGACTAAGACGTAGGTTTTACTATCAGTATAAAGATATAAATGTATAACTGTATTTTCTCTCCCATCTTTGATGGAGGAATAGTGGCCACCTCTCTTCTAGAAGAAACAGTAGGCCTTCCTTGAACTTATACAAACTCTAGAGGCATACAAAATCTGTTTAGTGTCTCCAAATGAAGTTGATATATGTTAATAAGATTATAGAAACACTTTAGCTGTATTGATAATATTTAAGGATGACGATAAATGCATCAAAGTATATGAAAGGTTGTTTTCTTGAAAAGTGAATTTGAACCCTGTATATTTCATGTTAGTTATGTTGATAAAGCTTCCTGCTGCAAAGGGAAGTTCTGACGAAGTCGCACTCCTCATTCCTTCTCTAGGTAATCACCCTTGTGGTTAAAGTCTAGTGTACCACAATGTGCAGCCAAGCCACCCTGCTGCAGTCCATTGGCCTCTTCTTACTTTGATGGCAAGCAATTCTGTTGAGCAATTTTTGATTTTTTGTTTTGATAATTGATCTGCCAATATAAATACATAAATTGTGGGCCACTAGCTTTGCCTGGCAAATTCATCATCTTAATGACAGTCCATCAAAAAAAAAAAAAAAAAAACACCAAAAAAACAGACACTGAACTACAAAGCCACTACATTCCCAGAATCAAACCTCATCTTTTGGGAAGTAGATAGTTATAGCATATGTATGGACAAACAAACAAACAAACAAAACAAAGTTCTGTATTACATCCCATGATGGTATGGCTGTATTTCTGAACAGAATATGCAAGGCCGGAACAATTTTTTTAAACAGATGCATAGAGTATACATGCATATTTAACCTCAGCACAATGGCTGAGGGAACCAAACTGCAATGGGCCGACCTGGGTTCAAATCCTGGTCTTGCCACTCCTGAACTGCACGATGCTGGGCAGAGTATGCCGTGAGCCTGTGTTTCCCCATCTGTAAAAGCAGAGCTAGAACTTGTCATAGGCTTTTCACAGAGATGAAAGATCACATAGGTAAAGTTTCCAGCACTGTTTCTGTCATTTAATCATGTTAGATATTCTAATTTTTTTTAACTTAGGAAAACTAGGACCTACCTGCTTAGGAACTCAAGAAAATTGACAAGAGTGCTGTGCATCTGAGTAACACCCAAACCTCTGATTGATAAAACACATGTCAGAGATCACTGAGAGAAGAAAAATACCCTGCTTTTACAATCAGAAGACCTGAACTTGAGTTTTTCCCTGTGCGATGTTAAGCAAGTTGTTTATTCTCTCTGCCTCTGTAACATGGCAATAACCGATGCCTAACTCAGATGTTGTAATAGACCAATGAAAGCATGCATGCAAATTAATTAACAGTGCCTTTAAGGAACAAAGAAGGTGCTAAATAAATATTGGTCTCATCCTCTTTTCCCTTCCTCAGACTCTGAGGTCACAGTTTATAATTTGTCTAAATTGGACAGTTGAACAACATTTCTCAGTGATGTTTTGGGTCAAGACCATGAGCCCCTATTTTAAGTGCTTAGATTTTTGTATCGATTGGGCAGATTTTCATCACAAAGTAGCTTCCAGCTGCATCTGTGGCGGGAACCCTGCCTCAGACTCGGTTCAGCTTCAGGCTCAGATGCTCTATGTGGGATCTAACATGGCGCTTGGCTGATTGCAACAATGCTGGCTCTCACATTTCACATTCACGGCCTTGAAGCAAAGTGTCTGAGGCAGTTCAAATCTGAGTCATCTCCTCCGGACTCCAGACCTGCCTGGAGAAAATGTCACCTTCTGTATTATTGGAAATGCCTGAAGGTGTAAGTTGTTACTGAGTAAGTTTCTTCCCCACTGAATCCAGCCTCTTGATTCAGACTGTTCTCAGGAAACTGACAATTTCTAGTCAAATTAAGTGGACCAACCAGAGATTTTATTTTACCCACTGTTTTGCTAGATTTTAATAAGGTCTGCTGGTGACTAATGTGTTCCAGTTTCAGGCAAGGACAAGATAACCCTTCCCAGAAAGCTGGTTCACATTTTTTTCAAATGTAGATTTGTGCAGTGCAGTTGAAAGATCAGTTAGGGATTTCCATTCTGGTCAGAAGTCTGGTAAGTGTTTGCTAATTTTCAAATACAGGGTTGACTTGGACTTCCCTAGTATAAGGAGATTCCGTTTAGAAGTTGGTGGAAAAACTAATTCCTTGTTGGTCAAAAAAATAATGCATTCGCTTATTTTAAAAGTGAAAGAGAGCTGGAAGTCAAACTTCCTCTTCAGCTTGAACTTGTCAGGCCACAAGTACTTTCTGAGCAAAATGGTTTTTTTTTTCTATTGCACACAACATAAAATAAAAGCTCAGTGTATGACCAGGCCCGACATTAATGTTGTAATGGAGTGTCATGATATTTCTATTCAGCATTTAGAAAACCATTTGCATCTCCCAGGAAAGTATTTGAATAGCTTTTCTAGCACTTCAGTTCCTGGATGCTTTTCCTCAAGGAAGTTCAATGCAAATGTTTGGCTTTCAATCTACCTGACTAATCTAGCTTTACAATAAGACTGAAAGTGTTCAAGGACATGTGCCAAGTTACTTAAGCATTTCGACTGCACACACCTGCTGCAGAGAATTAGCTAGTACAGTCGTATGCAATCTTGAGGCGGGGTGTGACATTTGATGTTTCTCAAAATCAGCCACAAGAGTGCATCATTATGGGCTATGCCTTTTGTTTGCTCGTTTTTTATTTTTATTCCTCCAGTGCAGTGATTCAGATTAGGGTTTAGCTCATGTTTGTAGGGTTTAACTCTGTGCCGAACACTGTGATTGACATTTCACAGATGTTACCTCTTTTAAGCCTTGCGGTGCATTGCTGAGGCATGCACTACTCTTCCCGTGAGTTCTGGAGGTTAAGATGACTCGCCCAAGCTCACTCAACTCTAAGTGGCCAGGGCAGTAACCTAGAAAATGACAGAGCAAGGATTTGAAACCAAATCTTCCTGACCTAGGAACTCATCGTACTTTGCCAAATCGATGTTCCATAGAGCATACTCCTAGTGTAGAAAGAAACCAGAAACAGCCCAAGAATCCTATGGTTGAAGAAATTTGGGAAGCACAGGATAAAGTAAAGTTAACTGCTTTCTTAAATGTAAGACTTTGTTAGAACCAAGAATGGGATTTTATATTATCCAGAAAGAGCCTATGGTTGGGTTACATCCCAGACGTTGTATCGGTGGAATCCTTTCCTTAAGGAGCCACTAAGAGCACTAAACACACATTGGGAAATGTTGCCTAACAGCATTCTCAGCCTATCATTGTGCGCTATTTTTATGAGTTTTTCATAGTATCTCAAATAATGGTGGAGCTCCTTTTGGTTTATAACACAATCCCATTGGTTAAGTCTTTAAAGGTGTAACTGGAAAAACATGTTCCACATCCATAAAACCAGTAAGAGGCTGCCGAGTACAGATCCTGCTGAGTTTGTTTCAAGCACTTCTGCTCATCCAAAAGCATCGTTGGGATCCTCTACGTAAACTCATGTATTTGGAAATATTTTATTTAGTCAGCTACAGACTACATCTTCTAAGAACAGAGGTTCCAAGAGCCACAAGGGGAATTTTTATGTTCCACTTTGTGATTTTCTGCTAGAACTTTATAGGAATCAAAATTCTGGAAAATAACAAAGTCCTGTTCTTACAAGAACAAAAGATCATGAGGACCTTCTCTTTTAAAATATGTATCTGAAGGGGAAGGAATCCTTGATGAACTCACTCACTCCGAAATCAGCTGGGAAGAGAAATTAAGAGAAAGGAGGTTGCCAAAGAAGCAGATTTCAAATATGAAATGATGATAAAACCCATTGAGCCAAAGGAAAACTTCCTGAATCTTAGATGTCCTGCATTTGGGGCTGGTGGGTGTGGATTTGCAGATGTGATGGGAACTGGAAGTCATGGGGGCGAGGGACAACCCTTTCATCTGTTAACCGTTATTAACAGCAGATGAACAATGTGAGACAAAAAGGTGACAGATGACTAATTCCCTTCCTCTAGGTTATTGTACTCCCTCTGAAGATGTCACTGCATCTTCACTGTTTCCCATGTGTGAATGTAGCTTGAATTCTCGACATGCAATGGCAGCCTCTCCCATACAAGGCATATCAAGTCTGTCCTCTGATGTCTGCACGAGTGATGGGCCGTTCTTCAGTCACGGTCGTTGTTGGTCTCCACTCACTGTCAACCCTCTGCGGCTGTCCGTCCACACCATTGCCTTCTCCCTTCCGTTAATCACCTCTACACCCAGAACACACTATTTAGAATCACATCCCTCTTTGTCCCGGAAAAGGTGACCACTATCTCTGTGAGCTGACTGCCAACCCCCAGATTTTTATCTTTGATTGTTTTCTTAAGTCTTGGGGAACACAGACATGCACACACATGCACACAGCCATTTGCAATTGCATGCCAATATATACATCTTAACATATGTTAGTATAATACATGTTAATCTATGTTAATAGCTACTTGTGTGACATCACTTAGCCATCCTTCTGAGTAAGCTGGAAAGTTGGTATAAACAATAGAATTGTCCTGGCCATAACATCCCACTAAACATTTGACTTCTGGCAAGACACTTAACTTCTCCAGGAGCTCAGTTCTTCATTTGGCAGATAGGGCTGATATAAATACCTCACTGTATCATTATGGATTTTAATTATGCATTAAAAACACCCTGCAACTTCTGACAAGGTATCAAATGTTGTTATTCTACTCATTAGTTAATTTAGCAAAAATATATTATGAATCTTCAGTATGAGAACACCAGGCAACGTCTGGGGCCAAAATGTGAAGAAAGTCATGTCTACCCACAAGGTCCTCATATCTATGACACAAGCCTTCTTGGTGCAGCGATGCCTTCTTGATCTCTTCATAGCATTTAATCACATCCTCCTCCTTAAAACCCATTTTTCTTGTATTTCAAGTGATTGCTGTCCAGATGTTCCTTCTCTCTTTCCCTTTCTTCCTTCTCAGTGTCTAAGACACTTATCTCAAGCCAGTTTTTGATCTACATTCTCTCCTATACAATCTTACCTATTGCCTTTAAATTGCCTATGTCAAGGCCTCTAGAATTTATATCTCTAGCTAGAAGTGTGGAAATCTTGACCTGCTTTTGCAAGTCTGTTAATACCCTTGATTTTCTTACCTTAGTAAATGTTACTTCCATCCCCTCAGCTGACAGGGTAAGAATCTGGCCATTGTTAGTTACGCCTTCGTCGACACATCTTTTGAAAGCATATTGTAAATCTCCAAGTCTCTACAGCAAGCACCCTAGTGCAAGCCACCAGCATCACTCACCTGAACCTTTGCCACAACCTTCTCACTCACCCCACAGAGTCATATTTCTTAAAGAAAATGTGCTTTCTCACTGAAAAGCCTTTGATAGCTTTCCATTGCATTTGGCAAAACAAAGAAAACAAAAATATTTTTAACATGCTTACTTGGTTAGGGTGACCTGGCTTCTCTCTCACTCACCAGTCCCACTGTGGGTCTGCCCCCTGCTGCCCTCTAACAACTTTAACCTTCTTCGGGTCCTCAGACCAACGATCACTCTCCCGTCTTAGGATCTTGCATTTGCCCCAATCTGCCTTAAAGCTTTGCCCTATCTGTCTTATCTTCACTCATCTAAGACCTACTCACACTTCTAAGCTCAGCTTAATGCCACTTTTTTAGAAAAGCTGCACCGACTCACCCATCTGATGGAAATTCCCCTGTCACTCTTTCTCCTGGGAGCTGTACTTTTCCTTCATGGCACTTGTACTGATTTTGTGTCTTTATTTATTTTCTTATTGTTCATCTTCCTCAACTGAGAATAAACCCCATGAGGGAAGAGATGAGATAATTTACAATCCTAACTACTGATCCCTAGTATAGTGCCCTGCAAACAGCAGGCATTTAGGATGTATTTATAGAATGAATTAATTAAATAATGACTTTTTTTTTCATCATCCTTATAATTGGAGCCTAGGACTTTAAACCACAGTTTTTAATTAAAATGTTTTGGATGATAATTTTATTAATCATTTATCTAACTTCTTACATCAAAGTAATAAAACATCACATCTTTCTCTTAATGATCTAGGTAACCAAGAAATAAAGGATATGAAATTAAATGTAGACAGGACTTACATTTAAGGTAAAAAACCAATTGCACTAGCATAAGTTACAGAACCATGGCTTTTAACAGTTAATATAAGCACAGCTCAGGGGTTTTAGTTTGACTATAAATGCAAAATGAGTCAATAGTGGAATATGGTTGACAGAACAGTAATATAGACACAAGATACATTAGCAGAACTATAGATACTGAAATAAGAACTATAGAGCTGAGATTCAGCTCTGTCTGGACTTAAAATATCATGTCTATCAGGACACCAGCATTGAAAAGGCCCATTCAAAACTACAGCGCATCAGAGGAAATGGCTGAATGCAGAGGGGCCTTCTTACTGTCTCCTTGGGCTTTCTCAACCCTCTGGTATTGATATTCTTCAGGACTCTGAGTTCAATCGGCATCCTTTGTCATTAGATAAGCAGCCCCTTAGGCAAACAACTACACGCTCATTGTCCCAATGACTTATTGTCAGCCACTGATTTCCCAGATCTAAACTGCTTTCTCAGATCTCTCCATTGTCATGATGCCTGCTGGATAGTTCTCTCCCTGCTATATTATAGGTAGCTCAGATTCAAGCCAACACCTCTGTCTAATGTGATGATCCATTCATAGCAGCATCTTCCACCTGCCCCTACATCAAAAACTTAAGAGGCATTTAGTCCCACCTTCCTCCATTCCCAAACCTCTAGAGTGAAGAATGACACATCACCGGCACACACCAAGATGTGAGTGGTCCACCATGCTCTAGAAATATTCCAGAAACCATTCTTGCTTTGGGTGAGAGATTGGAGTCATAGCTCATTGTCTTCTATAGCAAATGCCAAAGCCTGGGTGGTTCATTTATTTCTCACAGATCTAGAGGCTAGGAAGTCCAAGATCTGGATGTGAGTATGGTCAGGTTCTTGGTAAATGCCCTTTTCCTAACACTGCATGGGGTTCTGGGTCCAATTCCAATGTGCATGTGGCATGGGGTTGGGGCTGGTTTCCCCACATCAACATGCAATTTTCAGGACACCATCTATCTGTGTGTCCTAAATTCAACTTAATTCTGACACCATCAACCAAGAAATAGCTAGTGTCACATCCCAAAGCTTAAGTGCTCCGTCCTGTAAGAACCCCACCCCCAACTCAATGCACCATTCCTAAGCCCAAAATATTACTTGTGCTTTTGACTAACCAGCTATAGACTGGGGGTTCCAATGACCTCCTCCTTAGGTTTCAGATGACAGTTGCAAGCTCATGTTGTTACTTGTACTTCCTGACTAACCAGCTACAAATTGGAGCTTCTGACAATGCCCTCCAATTCAGGATGCCAACTGCAAGTCCAAGTTGTTACCTGTACTTCCGATTGACTGGCAGAATGGGAAATCAGAGTTTTTCATGATGTCATTCTCAAATTCAACTAATTTGCTAGAGCAGCTCACAGAACTCAGAAAACAGTGTATTTAGTAAATCATTGGTTTATTATCAAAGGGGATAACTCAGGAAAAGCTAGACAGAAGACATGCATAGGGCAAGGTTTAGGGAAAGGGTACAGAACATCCGTGAACTCTCCAGGTGCCATGCTCCCTGAATCTCCACCTGTTCACCAACCCGGAAGCTCTCCAACCCTGTTCTCTTGGGATTTTGTGAAGCTTCATTACATAGTCATGACTGATTAAATCATTGACCATCGGGCATTGATTCAACCTTCAGACCCTCTCAGCTATCTGGAGGTCTGGGGTGGGACTAAAAGTTCAAACCCTCTGATTATGTGGTTGGCTCTCCTGGCAATTAGCCCCAACCAATGGGTAGGATCACCTCATTCACATCACAAAAGACACTTTTGTCACTTTCAACACTTGGGAAATTCCAAGGATTTGGGGAGCTGTGAGTTAAGATCCATGAATGAAGAGCACCTATACATGAAATATATGTTTTGGTCATATGAATGACCAAATGTATAAACTTTTTCTATATCACAATAGTGCAGCTCCCTTCTTGCTGTGTCTTTACATGAAAGAGAGAGAGAAAGAGAGAGAGAGAGAGAGATTATTTTGGTCTCTTCCTGTTCTTTTAAAGACACTAATTCAATCATGGAGGTCCCAACCTCTTGATATAATCCAAACTTAAACATTCAGTTTAACAAACTTAAACAATCATTATGATGTTGTTGGTGAAACAGTAATTCTACTGTAATTCCTTAGTCTGTCCTTGTCTGTACTATATGGCCACAGTCTGCTATTATTTTGAATGTTTATATCTGCTGTTATGATTTTTATTTTTTTCACTTCCTTTGAGGGTACTTGTCTCTAATATCACCTTCATTTTTTCAACTACCATTTTCTGAGACTTAGCAAAGCAGAGAATAAAATTGCCTAAATTTTCGAGGAAATGGCAAGCAATTATAATGTGAATGAGGCTTGCTTGGTGCTCCCGTGGGTGTATAGTACAGGTTTAAACAATTAATTTAGCTACGTTCATTTTACCTGCCTAAATAGGGTTTCCAGCACACCCAGCTATTTTATCTCATGCCTTTGCTTATGCCGTCCATTCTACCTGTAATACCTTTGCCCCTGTCCCCCGCTAATTCGCTTTGCCTGGAGAGTTCCCACTCATCCTTTAAATCTCATCCAAGGCCATTGTTTCAAGGATGTCTTCTGTAACTGCCCAGGCTGGGCTTAGCCTTTCTCATTGGTGGCTGCCCAGCTCTGTGGGTCTGCCATTGTCATGTCCCATGTTAAACTGTGTTACAATAGTTTTTACAACCTGGATGTGTCCAAAGTACCTTTCCCTTAAAATAGAATCAAAGGTCATTAACAAGTGCTCCAAGTTCTGGTGAAATTTCAGAGCCTTCCAAATATTTCCAAGGATTCTGGGAAGGTTGGGAAAGGTATTATATTTACTTGGCCCAGCTCACCCTGAACTTGTCCCAGCTCACCCTGAACTTCACCCTGAGAATCACTTGGATTCTCAATACTCAATTTTCCAAATCATATGATGTTAGATATATGCTGTTCTCACTGAACTCCTTTCCTTTACAAAGATACTTAATATATGAGGTCTGTCCAGAACATAGTACAATGATGACTCAGTCTCCTTCAAAGTAGGCATCTTGGGACCTCACATAGTTCTCCGATGACTATCAGCTGCCTGTTATATTTTCCTGAATCTCACTGACAGGCTGAAATCTCTTGTCTTTCAAAGGTGATTTTACTTTTGCGAAAAGCCAGAAGTCACAGGGAACCAAATCTGGGCTGTAGCGGGGCTCACTCACATCAGTGATTGGACGTTTCTCAAAAAGCTCTGCACAAGACGTGATATATGAGCAGGTGATTTGTTGTGATGAAGCTGCCAACCACCAGGTGCCCATAGCTATGCCCTTCTGAATCATTTGAATAGTTTCCATGGAGGAATGTTCAAGCTTAATGCAAAATTTGATGCAGATTTGATGCTCTACTCACTCAGTCATTTTTAATGCAACAGCCACAAAGTACACGTGCTCACTCAATGGTGCCTACTGCCCACACTGACTAGCACAGTGAAGTTGTCATTGTTCAGCCATGCACATTTCAGTCCACTCCCCTTGGCTGCCAGGTTACATCGATGCGCTGCAAACCATTCTCATCATATTAACCATGTCTGGTCTTTTTCCAGACAGACCTCATTGTTGTTACTTGCAACATAATGATCAGGTAAATGTCTTTCTATCATAGTTTCTTTAACTCAGTTCAGCTCATATTTTTCATCTGACATCATAACTTTCATATAAGTGGGAAATATAGTTTTTCCTAAGGCAAAGTAAACTCCAGAGACTGAATTTTTTCCTACCTACCTCTCTTTTCTCAATCACTCTCACCTTCTTTATTCTTTCTTCCTTCTCCTTACATTTTCCCATTACTCTCCTCTTCTTTCATTTTCCTACTACTACTGCTTGTAGAATTGTGTGGCTTGTCTTTTCTGCTAAATTCAAATTCCTTGAGAGTAAGAGTTAGGACTTACTTATCAAATAAGACCATAAGCTGTCACACAGGAGGTCTTGATTAAATAAATCTTCCATTACTGAAACAAAGAATCTTTCCTTTGACTGACTTCCACCTTCAGAATCCTTCAGATATATATTCTTTTGTGATTTGTGTGTGTGCTTGTGTATGTTATGAACAGTACCAGCAGCTAGCACTATTAAGGAATCTATACATACACTATTTCACGTAAGTATTACAAAATCTCTGTGTGGTATGTATTATAATTATTTAAATTTTACAAATAAGAAAAATGAGGTTGAGCTCTGGTTGGTGTGGCTCAGTCAGAGCCACAGTGAATTGAGCACTGGCCTGCAAACCAAAGGGTCACTGGTTTGATTCCCAGTCAGGGCACATGCCTGGATTGTGGGCCAGATCCCCAGTTAGGGGCACACACACAAAAGGCAACCACACATTGGGGTTTCTCTCCCTGCCTTTCCTTCTCTAGAAATAAATAAAATCTTTAAAGAAAAAGAAAAATGCGGTCAATCGTTGATTAATTTAGTAATCCATTAAGTGTCACTGTGAGGAATTAATCCAAGACAATTCAACTTTCAAGGCTATGGTTTAACTCGTACACTGTACAAATAAGTATATGTGCTCATTTTATCATAGAAAATGGTTACAAAAACCTGGCAAATTCTATTCATGTTTCTAAGGAAACTACTAAAAAGATCTTTTAGCCCATACCTAATACAGAATGAGTTATTAAAGCAAAAAAAGAAAACTATAATTAAAATGTAACATATTTTCTAGGAAACTAATCGTTGCTCCTTATCATTCTCTGAAAAAATAATTATTGAATTAAACTTCATGCTCAGGCTCAGAAAAAAATAAGAAAATTGGCCATGGCTTGTGTGGCTCAGTGGATTGAGTGCTGGCCTGAGAACTAAAGGGTCACCAGTTCGATTCCCAGTCAGGGCATATGCCTTGGTTGAGGGCTAGGTCCCCAGTTGGGGGACATGCACAAGAGGCAACCACACATTGATGTTTCTCTCCCTCTCTTTCTCCCTCCCTTCCCATCTCTCTATAAATAAACAAATAAGTAAATCTTTAGTAAAGAGAAAATTGCTCAAAAAATGTTATTTTGGCATATTTTTGTTTAGACACATGAAACTGCCTTGACAGGATGATTAGTAATGAGGAAAGACACAAGTACCCAGAAATCTTCTTCCTTCACCAGTTCATTTGCTGAAGTAGCAGCAATATTCTAGCCTTTTGCTGATTGGGTGGGTTTAACCAATGAGTCAGTTTCTACAATCCGAGTGGTAGTAAGCAGGTGATAAGATGAGTTGGTAATTTCTGGCAATGTGCTTTGGAAATTAACTTAAGTAAGAGGTCAGGGACAAGGGAAGATGAATAGAAGCCTATAAAATGCAAAAATTATGCCAAGTTCTTTATCTTGGTCATATATGCTACATGGTGAAATTTAATGGGTCTGTTGAGGAAAAAATGTCTCAAAAGTTCTTGCATGAGAAGTCAGCATACTGAATGGGGAAGGTGACATAGATTTAGTGAGTTACACAAATAAAGAGAAGAAATGATGCAGTTTCTGTCCCTAGACCTATCTCTGGAGAGTATTCATCTCTCAAAAAGACATAAAAGGACCTCAAAGATCATCTACACCAATACACTTCCTCTCTCCATCCCCATCCAGGATTCAAGATGGTACCCATTAATGGGCTTCACACTGGAATAAAGCTTAGCTCTACCATGGACTACCCCTGTAGCTTGTAGAAGTAACTTCCCAGAGCCTCCTCCAGTTGCAAGGGTTAAGTGGAACACATTGGAGGTATATATTAAACACTATGGATAATATTTGCCTCCCTGACCACTATGGGTTAAAAATCTAAGACCATTGTGGAAGCATCCTCTTGCCTCTTTACTATCTAAAGTGTATGTTTTCTTCTAGTCACAGATCCAGTCTAGAGTAGAGCCTTGAGATGGCCCACAAACTTTTTAAAATATATTTTTTTCTAACAATGATCACCTGTCATAGGTAACTTTGATGTGTTTTTATGCCAAAAGAAACCTCTACTTCAATAGGAGTTACATATCGGAGAAGAACAAAGCTTGTTCCAAACAAAAAGTTCCTGCCTAATTTCTGACAAAACAACAAATTCCTACCTGCTACACATGTGGGGACGGGACAGACAAAGGGACTTCAGGGAGAAGAAGTGTCCACAAGTCTGGGAGTCAACACACAGTTTCAACCTCCGTACCCAAGTCCTGTAGAATCTTCTACAATGAATGAATTGTCCTCATTCCTTCCTAATTTCCTCCTCTATTCCTACATTACTCATAGTGCTGCTTTACTTGGGGTCTTATCCTTCACTACATTATATATGTGTATATATATATATATATATATATATATATATATATATATATCCTATTTAGATTACCTTTTACTAGACTTCATAGCAAAATGTGGTTGCTCTATCCTGTATCTGTCATAGTATACTGTAATGGATTATTCTGGTGTTTCTTCCTATGCGACTATGAGCTTCTAAAGTTGAAGAACCATGTCTTGATCATGTTTAGATTATTAACACACTGCTCTGGCACCTAATATGAGTGCAATGGCCATGTTTCCATTATGAGAAGGCAGATACTTACTAGAGAGGCTCACCATAGTTCATAGCTAAGGATAATAATTTTACCCAAATCTATTATAGTTAAACTTTGGTATAAACTTTGGTTTTTAGAAATCCTTTAGCTGCAAATCTCTGAAGACAATGGTCTAAGTGTAGTACTACAACTTATTTTATTCTTTGAAATGGTGATTTATAAAATTGGAAATACTATTGGCTAAGAAAAATATGGAAAAATTCAAACAAAAACTATGTTAAAGCAATTAAATAGATTTTCTCTTATTTTTAAATAAAATGAGAATAATGTTGGCAAGAGTGTGGTGGGTACTTAGCCTTCCTCATTCATTTGGGCTCAAAGCTTACATTTTAAAAAAGATCTTTTTAAGGCAATTCAACAGTAAGTAACAGAATACTTGAAAAACAACAAATATCAACAATTAAATTTGGCTTGTTGTGAATGATAAAAGGCAATTTTGAAGTCTCACAGCTCATTGTCTCTGTTTTCCACTCCCTCTTAATTTCCTTCCCTTCTCCTGTTGGTGGCATGACCAGGTGCTGAGAAGGTGGCAAAACATGGAGGTGGAGGAATTGAGAAGATGACAGAAAACCTAATGAAGAAATCTTAATGGTAATCCTCAAGAACCAGGAACTCAATCTTACTAAGCCAACATCTGTCACAGGTTCAGGACTATTCAGTGTTGTAAGCCCTTTAAACAGAAAGTCATCAAAAGAAACCTTGGGCGATAGAGGTTAATTAAATACATAATCAGATTCTGACTTTGTGGAACATCCTGGGGAGAGACAAGAATAAAACTTTTTACTTGATTTGGGTATTTTAATACCTTAAAACCTGACTTTTAAAGCTCAGCGTGAAGACCATTATCAAAATAAAACCACCATGCTTACTCTTTAGTAATTGCTGCAGACAATTCAGATTCTTCCCCAAGTTTGCACAGCTATGTGTTGTCACCTACTCTTCCTCTTGGAGGCTCGTGATTCAGTTAAACTTGGCTGGCATGTATGGGCCCCTCCTATGTACAAGGCAGTGTGCTTGGCGACAAGCATGTAGAAGTAAGTATGACACCATACGTTTTCTTACAGAGCTCATGGCAGGCACATAGAGAAATGTAACCGTACAATGGGAGATGCATCAGAAATGGTGTGGGTACCGCACACTACCAAAAGAGCATAGAGGAGGAAGCAAGACAGTGCCTGGAATGTCCTTCACAAAAAAAAAAAACAAAAAACTGATGCCTGAGCTTGACCTTGAAGGGATAGCAGATTACCAAGCAAAATGGGCAAGGGAAGTGGGGTCCAGACCCAGTAACAGAATGCACAGAGAAATCTGGGGAAGGCCATGGAGAATTCAAGAACCAGCAAGAGCCTTGGTCATGTTTGAATTGGCTGGGGTTGAGGGTGGATTTGAGAACTTGAGATGAAACTAATGAGTGCCATGTCTCTCCCTGACACTTTAAGAGTCACGGGGAAGGTGAGGAGGCTCAACTACATCCAAAAAAGATCAATACAATATTGGCAGTGAACGTGGAGAGTGAGTTAGAGCGAGATGAGGGAGCGGTGATATCAGCCAAGAGGGGGTTTAAAGGTTTAAAGGGGTAAGCAAAAAGGATGTGACCCCCTTTACCCACTTTGTCCTCCTTCCCCTCTGGTAACTCACTACCTGTTGCCTGTATCTATGTTTCTGTTTGCTTTTTACTTTTTGTTTTATATCCTACACGAGTGAAACTATGAGTTTTTTGTCCTTTTTCATTTGACTTATTTTACTTAGTATAATACTCTCAATATTTAGCCATATGGTCTCAAATGGCAATATTTCAACTATTATATGGCTGAGAGGTATTCCAATGTATATATATACCACATCTTTAGTCTGTCATCCATCAGTGGACCCTAAGTTTGTTTCCATGTCTTGGCTGTTGTAAATAATGCTTTAATGAACATTAACAGAAGGAAATTAGACTTTGTGCAGGGAGCATGCAATAGAGTACATAGATATTGAATTATAATCTTGTGCACCTGAAAATTGCATAATATTATTAACAAGGTTATCCCCAATAAATTTAATAAAAATAAAAGAAAAAAGGTGAGTCAGAACACATTCTCACATGTAGTGTCAGCAGGAATGTGCTTGCAAGTAAAAATCTCTACTCTCACCAGATACTCTGAGCACATGGGTGGAATTTCATATACAATGTACATAGATCCCCCCCCCAGCCCCAGCAAATATAAAGAACCATGGACACAGCAGACAGAGCTGGAACAAGATGGTTTTGGATTCAGAATGGAAAGGATTTGGGAGGTGAAGACCTGAAGGTAACAAAGACTTTTGGATTTGTGAAGCTATATAGTTAGGTAGGCTTCTATCAAATGAATTGACTTCCTGTGGTAGATTCTAACTCAGTAAGTGGCTGTCAGAACCTGTGCTTAAATTCTGTTCCTAGAGACATGTTTCTGGTGGGAAGACTTTCATATGAGGATACTGGGACCAGGGATTGATCAGCCATGAGAGCTGGGACATCAGGGTCAGGCAGGTGGGGACCTGACTCCTGCTTCTGTTCTCACTTGCTGTATCATCTCAGGCATATTTACATCAATCCAGTGTCATTATTGAAAGGACAAATGTATAGCATTTGTAAAGCCCTTCATTCAACACTTGGCATGTGGTACACAATAAATATTGGTTGCTTGAACAAATATTATAGTCCCTGACACTTTGAAAGATGATGTTTGAATTTTTTTTCCATAGCTCAAATACCTATAGTTGATGCACTCCATCCACAATAGTCCTAGGAGTGAAATCAGGCAAAGATAATCATTCCACTTTTACAAATCAGGAGGCTGGCTCTAGGAGCCCAATCATAGCTCCCAAAGGTTGCAGGCAAATACAAAGTAAAGCCGAGAATAGCTCCCACATCTTTCTTCATACCAGGTTTTAAGTGCTTAGTAATGTATCACCTAGCCTCTGTTTTTCCTCTTCTCTCCAAAATATTGTTTCCACGATGAGCTAGGTACTGTTGTGAATATGGTATTCTAGGTCCTAAGGATAGAGGTTGAAATAGCCCACAAGCTTCTACTTACTGTTTACTTTTCTTCTCCTTTTTTTTAGGGGGGGGGGGTAGTCATTTATTTAGCTCTTTTAGTGGAAACTAGTAGAGGGTCTGGCACAAAGTAAGTACTCACTCAGTGACCAGTAAATGAAATCTTTGTTGAATGGATACACCTGACACATTGTATCCCATGACGCCTGTCCCAAGCATCATGGAACCTGAGCAGAAGGAAATATCAATACCTTGCTCTGAAAACCAGAGGTATACAGCAATGTCTTGGCTTTGAAGTCAAATCATCCAGTTTTAAACCCCAGTTCTGCGTGACTTCTGGCAGCTCCCTTAACCTCTCTGAGTCTCAGTGTCTTTACCTGGAAAATACAGCTAATAATACTTGCCTTCAGGACTTTTTTGAGCATTGAAGAAGAAGGCCTTTTTAAGGCACCTGGTATGGCAAGATGCCATACAAGAGGTGCTCGATCAATGGTAGCAGTTAGTACTGATGCAAGGCGACAGGGAGAGGGAACATTGATTAGAGCTTTATGAGCACGGAGGTATGCAGCAAGACCATCTCCAACCAGAATTGTGGTTAAACTATTCCACCAGGGCAAGCCACTCTGTTTGAACACAGGGTTCTTTCTTGGACTGCGAGTCCCTTTGAGGTCTTCCCTTCCCCACTGTCATGGGAGGGAGGACCAAGCCCTGGCCTTGCAGAGCTGCTAAGTTTCACTCTGGGGCTGAGTCACACTGTCTCACACCAGGATGACTTGTGCCAGCATCATTAAGGTGCAGAGGTCTGCAGGCGCCACGAAAGGGAGTCTGGCTTTTTATTCCACTTGCTACAAAGGCCAGAGTTGCACACGTAGGGAGGAAATGTAAACACATCCCCCCCCAAGCCTCTATTTGCTCTCAGAGTGGCCAATGCGTCCAGCCCCAACCCCCCCCCCCCAGGTTCCCACCTTCTACATCTAGCATCAAAGACTGGAAGTGTAAATGAGTAAAACTGCCAATGTTTACTGATTCAAAGAGAAGCTTTAAGCTTGCAGCCCAGGGTTTTTTTTCAGATTATGTGTAGCCTTTTTAGTAAAAACTTGGAAAATTCATTCTCTGCATAGTTCTGAAAAGTATGTCAATGTTAATACAATCACTGAACCTAGAAATACAAAAGAACTAAAACCTAGAAATCCAATAAGTAGAAAACAGAAATAACCCTGATGATCAGTAATAAGAAAATGATTAAGTAAAATTATGGGACACCCAGCTACAGAAATGTATGCAGTCCCCCACACAATGTTAGTTTTAGTGACATCAGAATATGACTAAATTATAACACGTAATAACATAGATTAGAAAACTTTGCATATAGCATAATTCTAATCATTAAAAATGAATGAAATATGCCAAAGGCTACTTCTATATGGAATTACAATACTCATTTTTACTTACACATTAAGTATATTTGCCTTTATAGAATAAATGCTTGTTATCATTTATATTAAAAATATTTTTAAAATGAAATTGATAGCTTAGGTAACTTTCAATCACCTTTGCCTTTGACAGAATGATAAGGCAGATAAATTCGATAAGAACTTAGTTAATAAGCACTTATCCCTCATAAAGATCTAGCTGTCTCCATAGACATGAAGTAATTAGAGATTGGTGAACACAAGGCAACTCAAGGGATGTCTTAGTTGCCAAGTATTTGGAAAACAATGTGATGTAGAAGGAGAAAACATCTTGATTTCGAGTTAGGAAGTCAATGTGTTCATACTAACTCTGTCACTAAGTGGCTACTAAACTCGACTAGTTTATTTCCTTTCTCTATTTTTCACATTTTTCACTTGTAAAATGAGGAAAACTCATTCCTTCACTCATTCCTTTATTCATTCATTCCAGCATTATTTCTTGAGAACCTGCTATGGATCAGGTCCTATTGTAGACACTGGGGACAGAATGGTGGACCAAAGATGTGGCTTCTGCCCTCAAGGAGCACACACGCTGGTGGAAAAGACAAACCACAGACTACTAATCAAATAAACACGGGGTGGGTAGAAGTAGGTTAATAATTAATACGAGAATACGTTCTTTGTTTTGGGTACTTGTAACTATAAACCTACTTTTGCCTACCCTTGTATACAAAATAGAATCAGGTCCTGCAAAGAAAAAAAAGGCAGGGCAAGGAGAAAAAGAGCAGGGCTGGAAGGTCTCTAGCAAGGTGATTTGTAAGTAGATAACTACTATGTGCAATGCAGGAGCAAGCCATGCTGTTATCTGGGGGGGACAGGTGTTGGGACAGAGGGAACCTCATGTGCAAAAGCCCCGAGGCAGGAGTGCAGCGGGGGCAGACAGACCAGGCAAAAAGCAGCGGAAATGAAGCCAGTGCTTTTCCACTACAGTTGAACCAAATAAAGTCCACCCGGAGCCTGTTGGCAAACTCATACGCTCCCAGCGCACTTGAGATTCAAAGTCCAAGGCCTTCTCAGGCATGGGGAGAGCTTTTACAGAAACTTCATCAGCGCCACTGCGGGACTTTGAAGGCCCGCTGTGCAACTATTAGCTGATCCCACTCAACAAACAGTGACGCAGCCACCAGCGTGTTTGTGCCCAAAGCCAGGTGATGATTTTCTCTCCGCTGACTCCAGTCAAGGACTTTCCACTTCCAGATTTCAGACTCCAGGTGACGTTGGGCCCAGGGGGTCAGGTGGCTTGTGGAACAGGTCACACACGGACCAGGTGACATGATCTGGACTCAGCTTGAATTTCAAAGAGCCCACTTTTCCGCCTGTGTGTCAAACACAGTTACTTTGAATGCTGCATGCGAAGTACGATGATTCATCAATTTCCAAACCCTTGGGAAAGGAACCTATTGTTTAGATTTTTAAATATGTTTTCCTAACCCCTACGGAGATAGCTATAACTCAGGAAGATAAACTCAGGTGAAGGTAAAGGCAAAACAAACAAAGAAAAAGCAATTACTGTCATCCACAACTATAAGCCTTATCATTTATTGTGCACTAATATTTGCATTTCCAAGCAGACATTAATTAGTGAAATAACAAGGCAATTTGCATTCACCCAGATGCAGAAACGTGGAAACTACTTCAACAGATCCAACATAGGTAACTCAGTTTTAAACCTTTTTGTAATTTTAGTAGATGGGAAAATGGAAGCAGAGAAAGTAGATGGATCATGCAAAGAAGTAAATTCATCCAAAGCTTCTTAGAAATCAGATTGTCACCAAGGATAACGGTGCATTACGCCCATTTGTAGAGAGGTGTTAGAGCAGAAAGACACAAGGAGGCAGAGAGTTAGGGTTAAACTCTCGGGAGCCACATCGGCTTTGAGATGGGATCGAATCTGTTTGAGTCTGTTCCCCTTGCTGTGCAATGGGACTGCTGGTCCCTGCCTGCTGCGATTGTCCTGCAGAATAAGTGAGGAATGCATGTGCCTGAAAAGCAGGAGTGGTTTGCAACGTGAATGGGTGCCTCCAGATCCCAACAGAATTGCCATTTAAGGAGGAAAAAGAAGGTCTGCGTTAGTTAACCTGGAGAGTTAGGGGCTTAACGTTTCTGGAAGAGAAGCTGGGACCACACTACCAGAAGGAAATCCATCTTAGGGAAAAATTTCAGAAGTCAGGTTGGCTTTCCAGTCTGAGGCACGAGGCAGGATCCCAGAAGGTCCACTGTCCACACAAATGATTCAGCCAGGAGAGTCTGGAATGGAGTGGGAGGTGCAGCGACCCTCCAGTGACTTGGTTCTGGAATGAGGCTGCTTTGCGAGAGTTCATGCAGGACCACTCTTGTGTGATGCCAGCTTTGTGATGCGGGGAAGTCCTCATGGACTTCCTCATGGCTAATCTGGTCATTTCTGTACAATTGAAACTTGTGGCATGTGCATATGAAAACTGGCATCCGCAAAACCCTGACTTGTTTATGCGCATCAGGAAAACACATATTGGACAAGTACAAATAGCACAGGCAACTAGAGTGTTTTTTCATGTTAGATTTCTCTCCCTCTCTCTTTTTTAATAGGGATCAACTGAAACAAAACAGAAAAAGAAAAATATTACACTAAAATATAAATTTGAGACTCTTTGCTTCTAGAACTAAAGGACCAGAAGCTGAGAGGGAGAGTCACTTTCCCCCAACTGCAAAGCATTTAGAGTGCTTAGTCTGAACCCTGAGCAGGTCTCGTCTGACCCTCCATACTGTGGCTTCTCGTGGGTGTACCTTCCTACATCTCAACACCTGGAGGGCCGGAGGATTGTCATTGCTAAGTGTTTAGTTCTGGCCACCGGACAGTCCTATCCCAGAGAGACAGGTGATATGGGGAAGCAAAGGTAATGTGGTGTCTGGACACACAGACTTAACTTTAAGTCCTTTATCTGTATATTTTGGTTGTGATCTCAGATAAACCAGTCAACTTCACTGAGCATCAACTTCCTCATCTGTTAAACGTGGGTAACGCTGGATACTTCCCTGGCTGCTTTGAGCAACAAGTTTAAAGAGGAGATTATATATGAAAGATACAGAAAAAGAGGAAAACAGCAAAAAATACAACTCCTGTTCTTCTTTTACTTCATCTTCTCCTTTGCCATCTTATGACCATTTTTCTTATCATTCTTACTGTCATTCAATGGTAAGAAAATAGTTTCTCATTTCATCTGGTTCTCCATCCCACATATCTGATTGGATTCCCTTTATTGGATTCTAGGGGGATGAAGACAGTCTTTATAGTGGTGTTATCTTTCTTAAAGCAGCAATCATCTTCCTGTACAATCTGAATGATGGGGGGAGGTCCTACATCTACCCTTATTGATCCATTACTAAAAATAACCTCAAGGATTCCACTCTTTCCATACCTGTTGCTTGCATTGAACTGTAATATTTTATGCTATTGCCTTGAATTACTTCTGATAAGAAGGGAGTGTTGGTTAAATATTATCCTGCCAGCAATACACTTATTTGTATAGGACACCTGTTATCCAACGGTTTCACTTTACCCCACAAACATCTCATTAATGAAAAGACACATCCCTGTGCCATCCATAACCCAATTGCCTCCGCAGCCTCAGTTTCCCAAAGAGGTAAGACTCTGATCATTTTTCTCAGGCCATTCCCTCACCCCTTGGAACACACTCGGAAAGTGTGCATAGTTGGAAAGGGGATTTTATTTTCCTGTGAGATCAAGGAGACGAGTGCTGGGCTATTGTCCAGAGATCCAGGCTTTCCTGGTGATAATAATAGTAGCTATTATGACGAGAACATACTTGGTCACCTACTACTTGGCCTGCAATTTTTATGTCTTCACTGACTGAATCCTAGCAAAAATACTAGGTGGGATATTTTTGACCTAGGTAACAAAAGGAGCAACAGTAAATGGTATAAATAAAACATGATTTTCTCACCTAAAACACTTCTGGCCATAGGGTACCTTCAGGGTTGGCCCCACATCCATGGGATTCTGTCGCCTCTAACCTGTCAGCTTTGGCTTTCAGAGTTTTCACTCAATGAGCACAAGGTGGCTGCTGTAGTTCCAGGCATCACATCCTCCCATAATAATGTGCAAAATTAGGAAAGAGAAATAAATATCTCTTTTGAGCCCCTTTTTAAGAGTGAGGAAAATTTCTCAGCAGCTCTGCAGAGGACTGCCCTCCAGGTCTCATTAACTGATGCCCATCATTGAGGTATTGACAGGTGGGAGTTGAGGGGGGCTCAGCACAAGGGGCTTAAACTGGCCAATGCACACATACTCTGAACACACACACACACACACACCCCATTCCATGGACTCAGACTCCTTTGAAGCAAAAGTGTGTCAATTAACCTATCACAATTAGGGTCCCATTAGCAAGAAAAAAAGGGAAGGACTAATTATTAGGTAAGTGGCTATTAGTAGCTCTATTTTAAAAATGAAAAAGCTATGGTTCAAAGTAGTTATTAACTGCATTAGTCAGGATATCTTAGCCACTATGATGGAGGACTTTAAAATACCAGTGGCCAAATATAATAATGTTTTATTTCTCACTCTTGTCATAGTTTGGTGACAGTTGTGGGGAAGAGACAGGACAATTCCATCATTCAGGGAATGAAGCACCTTCTGTTAGTGAATCACCTTCATCTATAGCCTTGAACTCTTCTTTAGCTTGGGATAGAGAAAGACAGAGTTATCCATGGAAAATTATTACAGGCCAAGCCTGAAAGTAGAGCTTGCCACTCAGCTCATATCCCATTGGCTATAATTTGGTCACCCAGCCACTCCTAAACGCAAGGGAGGCTGGAAAAATGAAAGTGTGCTAAGAAAGAACCTACCCCATGGTCACAGAGAGGTGGCCTCCCTGACGTTCCAGGCTGAGTAGGTCTGAATGGGTGGGTGGAACCCGCTGCCCCTTATCCTGAGGATGCTCCCCATGGAAAAGGCCATTGAGCACAACGGCTCCATGCTGACCTCTGTCTTATCTTCTGCACAGTTCACACTGCTGCTCTGGGCCGCTCACCTGGCCACCAGGCAGAAAGTCAGATGGTAACATTATTACTCTGATTCCTCATTTACATTTACACTACCATTGTTATGACCCCTTACACATATCTTAGTACATGCCAGGTGTTTTAGTAAGCAATTTGTTCAATTACCTTTAACCCTCACAAAAACCCTAAAGGTTGGTTTTATCCCCCATTTTTTTTTCATATAAGAAAGATAAAACTTGGGAGAAAAAAATGTTATTAAGTGACAGCGGTTTAAAGAGACAATCTGACTTTGAAGCCAAAACTGCCCATAAGTGCAGTTGCCTAAAAAGCTACATGACTGTGAAAGCCGTGTGTCGCGAGTTCCCTTCAAGCATCCCTGGACTGGGTACAGAGCTTAGCACACAGTAATTAAAAGCAGACGCTAAAGTTAAAGTCACGTATCCCAAGGCGAGCAGATCCTCCTTTGTCAAATTCCTGTTATCTCCCCAATTCTTTCTATAAATGTACAGTTCTTTCCCTAGTTATATTCCAATTGTTCCATTCCTTGTTGACATGTCCTTAAATGTAGGCCCCCTGGACCATAACCTCAGGCAATATTTTTCAAGCACTTAGCAAATTCCAGGCAATGCTTCTTGCACTCCATGCCTACAAGGTAAGTCTGGTTATTATCCCCACTTTCCAGAATGGAAGCTTAAAGGTAAAGATGCAGCGGAGGAACTTGAGTAGTAACCTGGAAGTCTGACTCTGCCTTCCGCATTCTTCCTCATTCAGTTCTCCTGTCTGTGCCAATGCCACTAAATCTAGCTCATTCTTTCCATAATCTCTAGGGGCTGTATTTGCTCCTTCTTCATCCTATTGGCAATTTTCAGAACTGGTTCCCACGTATCTGATCATGGAAACAGCTTCGTTCCTAGTGTATAACTAGTCTGCCCCTTTTAAATTAATTTTACTAACTATTAACAAAATATTTTATATTTCAATGGTCTCTGTTACCTATTCTCACCTGGCCTGTTAATATCATCTTCTGAACTGTTACTCTTTGTATTAATCAAGACAGAAGTCTCCTTGTGTCCCTGTAGGTTGGGTTTATCATTCTCTCCACGATTCAAACTGTTGGGAGTGTCAAGCGGGACTTTTAAAGCATTCTTCACATCAAACTCTAAAAAAAAGGTGTTTCAGATCAATGGACCACCAGCTGCCAGAACTAATCTCATTGCTCCAACAATCGCTTTCTGTTTTCCTGGCTCAGGAGAGGCCCCTAATCAATATTCATGGGAAGCAACATTAGAGGTAAAAACAAAACAAACAGACTTTGGATTTATTCATTTCTCCCACTATTATTACTCAATAAATTGAACACCTGCTATGTGCTAGGTTCTATCATAGTATCTACCTGGAGAGATGTCATGACAATTAAATGAGGTAAAAATCAAGTTTTTAGCATAGTTCCTGGCCCATAGCATGATAATCTCTCTCATTTGGTGTTCTGTATTTCTCCATTGTGTGTCGAACTGAAGTTTGCATTTTTTTTTAATTATCCTCAGAAGGCAGTGTGCTTCCTTATTCTGAAGACTCATATCTTTCTTTTAGTTGGGATTCTTCTAAACCATGATCTTTTGAAATGTGACTTTCCCTCCCTCTGTATTCTCTATTGTTTAGATAACTTGCTAGAATTATTGGAAAAATTATTTTATCCTTCATATCGCTTAACCTTTCTTTCATATTTCTGGTGTCTTTATTTTTGCTGAACCATGTTTTGTGCAGTTTCTCTAGATCTATATCCGCTCTTTCTTCTTCTGTATCTGGTTTGCTGTTTAACTTTTCCATTTAGTGTTTTGTCCTGCAGGTACATATTTTCCATCTTTAGAAATTTCTTTGTGTGTGTTTGTTTCACAAAATGCACCTATCCTTGTGTTCACAGTACACTGTTCTTTCATTTGGATTATATTTTACTTTTACTCCTTTTTAGCATAATCATTTTTTTTATTTTATAGCACCCCTCAGATTATTTTATTATTATTGAATTCTTAATATGCTATCTCCTCAGTCATAATATTTGCTGAATTGCCCTCATGGTGTATCTTTCCTCGAATGATTTATAATTGGTGATTGTGAACTTATCTCCCGTGGAGGTTGTTTTTTTATTGTTGGAATCACACAGGCCAAGTTGTGAATGTTTTATATTTTCTTTCATGACAACATTTACTTTGTCCATGGCTCTGCAACTATTTTTATATATCGGTAGCTCTATTTGGTACTCCTATGCCACTTCAGAACTGCAAAGTCAAATCCCATAACCTCGAGTGGTATAACCTTAAGTATTTATTTCCTATGGAAGACATTTCTTACCTACCTAGGACCCTGTTAACATAAATGGATCCTCTTACAGCATCTTGGATCTGCAGGATATGTTTTACCTCCTCATCTTACTCAGGCTCCGACTTGGATCTTTCTAATCACATGGGAGGCATTCAGACCTCAGCCACAAGCCATAGAGGCCTATTCTACACCCAGTATCCATTCACGAGTTGCTACAATACCAACTCAAATATTTCCTACCATTACAAATTCAAGTTTCTTCTTAACTTGGGTATTTAATTGAGCTTTTGTCTTTGACCATGTTCTTAAAAGTTAAACCTCAAAGAATATCTCTCTTATTTATTTAAGCCATCTAGCCAGATATCTATATCACCTGGGTGAGTTCCTTATGGGCTTGGATTACAGCTTTTTAAATTAATTTGGTAATGATCATAAATATAGGTGAGTTCAACAATCTCATAATTAGGAAGACTAATAAGTAAGAAGTCTTCTGAGCTCCATTTTCTCATCTAAAAGTGGTGATACAAATACCTACCTCTTAGAAATCTTATGCAGATAAAATAAAATAATTCATGAAGTTAAAAAAAATCTCAGCACCATGTCTGATGTATAACAACAAAACAACAAAAGCAGAGCGAACGTATCCTCGATAAATGCTGCTAGTATTATCGGGAAATTTGCTAAATAGGTATATGAATAAACGAAGAAAACCCTTAGCAATTCACATATTAAGGCCTATGCTAAGAAGAGCCCTCTTAATATGGAAACAATGGGAATTTATTCTACAACCAAAGGCATGTGGGCTTGCCCTGATATCTATTAAGCAGATATGTAGAAATAAGTAGTATGTAGAAAACATCCAAGTCAAGTTGCCTGGCCTTGGCCTTCAGGTAGTATTTCCTAGCTTCCCCCCATACCTGTTTGTCAGGTGTGCTAGAATTACAGGGACAATATTGCTCCACCTTTGGGACTATTGTCACTGCCATGTAGTTTGCCATACCACTTGCACTTATCACAATGTCACCTTTTCTCGTATTGGTAGCGAAAGAGCAACTTGGCTTAAAGGTTTCAGAGTAGAGAACTATAGCTGAAGAGTAAATGCAGGTTAATACCATATTAAGACTCAAGATTTGAATGAGGCAGCTCTTCTGAGGAGATCTGAAAAACCACTTCCCATCGTAAATGGGTGGCACTCTAAGTGTTACTGGTTCATCAGTTATTCCGCTCTGTGGGCCTCAGCCAGGTTAAACTGTTCACCTCTGCTTCAGAGTTGTTTCTTCACAAGAGTAGAGGGGAAAATGGACGTGTCTCATCAAGTGTCCCATTTGGGAAATGGAAACGAGGCTAGGTGACCAGGGGTGGGGGAGTCAGGGCCCAGAATAGACCTGTGACTTTCTCCTTTTGTTTTCTCCCACAGTGGTCTCGGCAGCCACTCCATGTGACCTCTCTTCAAAGACACAAGAAGTGGCTGGAAGGAAGGTGGGAGGACTGATAGCACGTAGCCTTGAGAGGAGATTCAGCCAAACACAACAGACACCCTCTCGTATCAGTATGGTGCTTGAGAGGAAATTGTCTTCCCCGGGGGCACTCCCAAGACTCAATGTGTGTGTCATCGATGTTAAGACATTACTTACTGAACACCTGCCCTGTCCCAAGCTCTGTGACAGTGAAGAAAATGCTAGTGGAAATTCTTTATGAGTGACTACTACAACACCCAATATGCAAGGTGTTTTATTTCCATTATCTCAGTTTTCACAGTACTGCGAGACCATATAATCTCCTGTCCTGCAGAACCCCATTATATTGCTTCCAAGTTGCTGGAAAGTAGAATTTCTCTAAACAAGGAAGGTTCTGCATCTTAATCGACAGCAAACAGACTTTGTATCCACATAAACTTGTTTATTTCCCAACTCTGCCACTTATTAACTCTGTTACTATGATCAGCTTAATTCAAATTCTCTTAGACTCAATCTGTTCACAATATGAAATGGGCTAATAATAATTACCTCATAGGCTTCTCATAAAAATAAAATGAGATCTATTTACAAAAAGCATGTTAGAAGCTAACATTTACTGAGTCCTTTTGTGTGTGCCAGACATGTGCTGGACTACTTATAAACATTTTATTTAATCCTCATAACATCCCCTCTCAAGTACAAAGAATTCCAGTTCACTTTAGAGAAACTAAGGTTCATAAAGATTAGCTTTGTGCCTGAAGCCGTACAATGGCGAAGAGTCCTGGTTGGCAGTGCAAGTCCAGCTCTTACGCTCCCACCTGCGTCCTCAACTCTGGGTAGAAAGGGTGAGGAGAGCCTCACAAGTCGCGGTTAACACTCGTCATTTTTAGAGGTTTAGAAGAATGCTGATTTTGAAATGATTCCTGCGTGTTAAAGAGTAGTTTCTAAAGTCCCTTCCACTTCCAAATCTTGTTTCTGTGAAAGAGAGTTCCCAAGCCACTAGGTGAAAACTAAGCTTGTGTTGCTCGCATCTGGCCTCAGGATGAGTCATAACCACAACTTCCTGCCTTTCCCGTGATGGACACCTACTTCGGTTCAATCTTCATAAAGAAAACATCTTGGCCCAACTTTGGACCTTGTTCCACAGACTTTGCTCCTTGGATTTGTTTGGATCCCCTTCCCATTTCATTTACTCACTCACCATGAATCTCTACGCACATTTTTAACATCAACTTCTAGAAATTTCCACCATGCTCGACAGTTGATGCCTAATTTCTCCTCTGCTAGAGGTTCTCACTGGCCTTGGGCACTGCATCTTCCAAAACCGCATCCCTGAGGTACAGTGAGCTTTGTCTCATTCACTCACATTGTTATTTCTTGCCCATCCAGCCATCCTCCTATCCCTCACCTACGCCTACATCACTAAGGTAGGAGGGGTTGAAAACCAAAAATGCAGAGCTACCACAACCCCCACCTCCACTCAAGAAATACATTCCAGGCAAACCTCCTCACCACAAAACAACTCCCTGTCAGGTCCACAGGCTTCCCTAACAGGGTGTGCCCCTCAGACTTACGTTGCAGGTGTCCCGCCTGATATTTCTGTCAGGCTTGATTTGGCCTCAGAAGAAACAAAGGTCTTTAAACATAAGTGAATGATGGCAAAAAGGAAATGTTCCTTCCTTCACACAGGGCAGATTCGATGTGAAGAGCTGGAGGGGACATTGGAAAGGTTCCATCGAAACTTCTGTTTTTATAGTGGTCAAAACCGAGGACCAGAGAGAGTGATGCTCTCACCGTCTGTGTATCTCACCTTTAATATTCTCCTTATTGTTGTTGTCTTTTCTCTCTGCTCCACGTATATGCATACACATACTCTGTGGCTTAAATTATTTCATCTAAAAATTTACTTGGATAAATAAACTTCAGGTTTTAAAAAATGTGACTATTTCATGGAGGATTAAACTGTACACCAGACTTTTTTTTTTTTTTTAATTAGATGGATTTTCTCATTAAAGCACAACACTGTGGAAAGAAAGAAACTTTTGAGTTTACTTGACTGATTTGAAATGACTATCTTATTCATTCACTATGTGACCTTGAGTGATTTATTTTATGTCTTTGGGTTTTATTTTCCTCTTCTAATGAGGGAGGATTATCTCTTCCTCACAGGCCTGCTGAGAGGATTAAACAAGTTTCTGAAAGTTTCTATCCGCTGGATGGCACATAGTAGGGCCTTTGATAAATAGGAGTGTCTTTCTCTGAACAGAGGCTCAGGAACTCTGAGGCAAAGAGGGTTTGGTAAGGGCTGCGGTGAGGAGAAATGAAGTAAACAGGCAAGATACCAACAAACCCTCAACAACAGACCTATATTCAGGCTAACCACACCCAGGTTCAGAGCAGCACAGGAGTAAGACACCTAAAGGAATAAAAACATAACCTGACCTCTGGGTGGTGGAGATACTTCTAGAATCCGAAACGGTAGGCTTTCTAGACTTCTTACCAGGAGAGGGTCTCCCTGCTGAGGTACAGAACATACTGGCCGAGGCCCCTGCCACCTTTGCAACACTAGGCTCTGTGTGATGGGCAGGCCATGGAGAGTGTCCCTTAAGCTGAAGAAGATGCAGGAGCCTCATCGCCTTGTGGAGCCTGGGAATCCTAGCCATTGCCCCCTTGGGAGGCCTCTGGCCCCCTTGGCCAGGGTGGGTGATCTGAGTTGGGATGAGCCATGATATCTAGTTCCAGTAAAACCCACAGAATGTTCTGAACTTGTGACTAAGTCTGAGCTAAATAAACAACTCTCACCATCTCCCTCATGAAGGATAGTGATGTGCGGTGTGTGTGGTATGGCCTAGTATCTTTTTTCTCAAAAAAAAAAAAAAAAAAAGGAATAGAAAAAAAAAAAGAAAGTGTTAAAAGCCTGTACTTTTCAGTTTGCATCATTTTAAACACAATTCCACGTTCAACCTCTATTTCACAGCAATCATTGTATTAAAAGATCGTCGAATGGGGACACTATGAACTGTGTTCTCTGAAGCTCTGGGGCCCTGAGGGTCACCGTGGGGGTGAGGCTGGGACCCAGTGGTCTCTGCCTCTCTGCTGCTCCCTGAGGTCAACCTGAAGACCTTCCCTCTCATCTATTATATATTATTGGCCTTATAATATTTCATTGAAAAAGACAAAAATGTGGAAGGTTTTATACCTATTTAAAGTACGGAAACAAAATCTAGAGCAATGGTATTAAGGTGATTGTGGGCATATTATTCGATCGAGAGACAGAGAGACAAACAGCTGATATTTATTGTTTATTGTATACCGTATATTTTTTCTATCAGTCTTCACATGACCTTAGAAGTGAACACTGTTAGCCCCATTTTAGAGGAGGAAACTGAGGTCCACAGAATTTCGGTAAACTTGATCAAGTCTCAATGCTCCAGGAGGTATTTACTCCCAGGAGCACTGATGTCGGAGGGTGTGCTCTTAACTGCCGCTCTATGCTGACTTCCCCCAAATTTCTCTTTGTGATCAACAGGTCCTTCACCCAGTTTTTCCCCTTGGTACTGGGCTTTGCCATATTTAACCTCTGCTCAAGTGTTTCCTCCTCGTGGGGGCCTTGCCTGGCTGCCCATCTAACACAGTGTCAGTCTGCTTCCCCTCTTCCCTGCGTCCTTTTCGTTCTTAACTTTTATCCCACACGGATAACTATTATATATGTATTTGCTTATGGTCCTTGGCCTGTGGCCCCCAGAGTGTCATGTCGGCTCCTTGTGACCAGGGGTTTCATAAGCCTCTAGATCATCGCAGACAGCCAGTTAGAAAAAGGCCCTGTGGAAATAAGTATGAAGGGATATAAGAGTTGAAGAGGGGAAGATGTGGACGGAGGAAGGCCACAGGGTACAGGGTGCCAAACCTAGAATGTAGGTTCAGACAGCTTCCGTTTGGATCACACATCTGCTGTCCATTAGTTCTGCGACCAGAGTGAGTTTTCATTTTCTCGTTTGTAGGATAGGGGTGATTACTCTGGACCCACAGTGCTGTTGTGAGATTAAATGAGATCGTATTCATTAATACATGGCTTTTTATTGTGTTTGTTTGTTTGTTTGTGGTTTGAGTGCTTTTAATAGAAACTTTCCTGTTTCTGTCTCTTCCTCTCTCCAGAGACGTCTGGGACAGGGTGACACAATACAGTGTGTGGACATATCACTCCTTTCTCTCTCAGCAAGGGTCACGTAGAGGATGGAGCTGTGACATCTATGCCTTTCCTGTCTTCCAGGAGGTTTGCTGAGTCACTGTCTCTAGGCGACGTTTGCTCCCATGACAAGAGTCAGGAAAGAAGGGACATCCTCAGTCCTAGGGTCAGGGCGGGGGCTTGAGTCTCATCCAGGTCTCTACACACTTTCTTAGAACTGGTCCTGGGAACAGGGCCAAGCACACAGTAAGCACTCGGTATGCATAAGATGGGCGATGGAGTGCCGGGTCACAGTTAATAATGAGAGGTCATATTGTGTTAAAGAAGAACAATGAAAAAAAGTAAGGGCACCAGCGACTACATCTAAGTCTGCCTATAACTAGTTGTGTGTCCTTGGACAAATGGTCTTGCCTCTTGGGTCCATATTTCCTCCTCGGTAAAACAAGAAGTTTGGAGAGGATGATGTATACATTGTCTTTCATCTCAGAAATCTATGAAATTGAAAACATCCCACAATTGATCTGATTTCCCTTGGATTTCCAGGAGCAAACCAGCCCATCCTGACTGTTGTCAGGACACTGGAATGATCTATTATGTTTCTTATTTGCTTCCTGGGTTCCAGTTCAAATAAAATTCTTTGTGCTATTAACATCCGAGTGGGTTCCTTGGCCAATGAGTACTGATATTTATAATGGACAATTAATTCACTGTCTTATCTGGGTCTCTCAGGGTCGTTCTGGATTGGTGAGCCTCTTGACTAGGCCGAAGGAATTCCATCGGCCCTGGTACTTGCCCTCCCTGAAAGGGAAATGAATGAGATGTATGGAGGTTGCCTTGGACACGTCCGTTCCAAGTCCACCTTGGAGAATGGGGTGGTTTTGTTCCTGTTCAATGGAGAGGGTCATTGTTTCTGTTGACAGGCTGACTTATGGGAAGAGGAGGGGTGGCTGCCAAGGATTTCGCATTCTTAGAAAGTCCTATTGGTGACCTGATGTGAAAGTCCTATGTCCTCAACCATCATTTCCTTAGCCATCATTTTAAAACAACTGATATTTTACTTTTATTCTATATTCAAAACTATTAATACATATAGTCATCATGACACCTAAGAATTCAACACAGTAATCATTTTTTGGTGAATCTGTATCCTGTGGCTCGTGGACTAGCAAACCCATCTCACTCATAAAATATGGATTATCTGAAAACTCATTGTAAGTCTCACTTTTCATTTGACATTTTTGGAAAAAATGAATGATATATAAAAGTTTTGGTTTTCAAGTTATTTCACATGTATTATTTGATCATCGTGAAAGTTGCATGGAACTAATATTATCACAGATATTATTACAACTCCATTTTTCATATGTGGAACCTGAGTCTCAGTGTGCCTTTACAACTAACCTAAACACAAAGATTAAAGTGTGGATTTTCTGGTTCAGCTCCTTGGTTCAGAGTTGAAGAAGAAAGCAAAGGAGATTGGAAAAGAACCTCAGCAGATATTCCTGTGCAGGGCAAAACGAGAGACCGTACAGTTTACAACATCCTCCCAAGGTTTGTACCCCCACAGGGGACACAGAAAATCTCTAGACAACGAGAAAGGACATAGTAATCAGCAACCTGCTCACGTAAGTACCAATCAAGTGAGAGCTGCGTTGCTTTCTGGACCCATGGAAATTCAACAGGATTGTGGAAGTAGGAAGGCAAGAGGGGAGGGGTGGGGGGAAGGAGACCGAAACACCTGCTAAAGAGTCAGCTGGACTTAGGTAGAAAAGCCAGCTGAACCATCTGAGAGCTGTGTGATTTTAGGCAAAGGATTTCCTTTCTCTGTACCTCAGTTTCCTCGTGGATAAATAAGAATGGCTCCCTCATAAATTCATCATGCATATCGAAATAGTAATGCCCTGAAAGTATAGAGCAGAATCCCTGGAACACAACAGTGGTAGCTACTCTTGCATGTAATGGTGAGCACATTACTATACCTCACTGGGCTTCAATATCTTTATGTATAAAATAAGGTGGCTGGGCTAGATATATCCGGATTTTTTTTCTTCAAACTCTTTACAGTAGTTGACTTGAGACTGTATTCCATGGAGTAAGAGAGATGGGACAGTTAAGGATTTATATAGGGTGACATGTTACCGACATATGTTAAGGTGAATAGTGGGACCTTATAAGTGAGTAGAAGGTGGCTGTGATTGATAATAAGGACATTTTTAAAGCTACTTTTTATTGAACGCTTGCTAATATGTGTGTGTGTGTGTGTGTGTGTGTGTGTGTGTGTATTCTCTTTAATTCCCCATGAAAACCCTATGGAGCAGAAAATATCAGTTCATTTTACATAGGTAGGGAGATTACAGCTCAAATAGTTTAACTGACTTGTTCAAAGCCCCCCAGATTGTCCATGGTGCTTCAAACTGTGTTCCATGACCCTGGTTCTCATGCCCTTGGCACTATCCTGTGCTGTCTCCATTCATTAAAATAGCTATTAATCTCTTTATGACCTTCCTTTCCCTTATCCTGTGGTGGCTTCTCTTTCTTTGTGCATCCCTCAACCTAACAACAATATAATGCATATTTGAATAAATATATCCTCGGCTGCATTGTGTGCTTTTGTACACACATGTGATCTGTTATTATCTACTTAAATCTATGTCTTTATTGCATAATTCAGCATTTTAATATTCACTTTGAAAAGTGTTTTGAGTCACTTCCCTGCAAAGGTGCTGTATTAAATTACATTCATTATTCTTCTTAAATGTAGACAAGTCATGGTTCAGGTGAGCTAGAAAGTAACTCCCATTATCTTCAGCACATTCCATCACATTCGTTATTCTCTGTGACATTTATCAACACGGCATTTAGACCTTTTAAAGAGAGAAAGAAAAATCGCTTTAAATTCCGAAACACTGAACTAACACTGAGCCAAATTCCGCAGGTGAAAAAGTCACTTTCTTGCTACACGTGACACCCAGCCTCTTGGAACACAATGGGAAGATGTAAAAGCGACATGAAAAGAATCAGGGTAAGTGAAGCCCTACACTTATCTGCCGTGACTTCTTTGCATCTTCTTCACGACTCTGCTCAGCTAATTCTTAATAGTATATGGCTCCCTTGCAACAAGGATGCAGAGGTTGTGTGGACATTCTCCTTGGCCCCCTTTGCTAGCTCTATGTGCTATTCTTTCATCCTTATGTAAAACCCCCGTCTTCTAAGGCACATACATACACTGTGTATCTGTGCATACTGTCCATACTGCGTTTCAACTACCATCTTGACTGGCATTTACCTATTGTACTTTCGTGAGTCATTTAGGGTCCTTGGGAGAAATTCCACACTGTCTTAGGCTGAGGTCCCCAGAAGCAAATCCTAGGGATTTATGAAGGTGGTACTTAGAGAAGAATCTGGCAAGAGGATAAGGGAAGTATGGCAAGAACTTCATCCTTATTCATCCTTATTCTGCAGGGGAGCTCTGGAATGTAGATTCCATCTGAGAGCCCAGAAAGTTGGTTGTCACTACTCCCCACACCCTTTGATCATTGGGCGAGAGCCATTGGGTATAAGGAGGGAGGTTTTAAACTCCCAGGGACAGTCTGCACATGAGGGCAAAGCTGCTCCAGTAGCCTCAGGACTATCCTCCAGAAAGGACATAAAGTGCACCGGAGTGAGGCAGGGTTTGAAGACATGGGATTAAGAGTGAAGTACCAACAGTATCCACTAGAGGCAGCCACATGGACGGACCATCCAAAGCCTACCATCATCATTGTTAGGGATGCTATTACAAAGTCCCACAAACTTGGTGGCTTAAAAAACAGCAGTTTATTGTCTCACAATTCTGGAGGCCAGAAGGTGTTAGCAATGCTGGTTCCTTCTGAGGACTGTGAGGGAAGGATCCGTTCCATGGTTTTTCTCCAGGACTTGTAGATGCCTATCGTCTCCCTGTATCTCCTCATCTTGTCTTCCTTCCATGCATGTCTCTGTGTCCAAATTTCCTTTTTTTATAAGGACACCAGTGATACTGAATTAGAGACCCATCCTACACCAATATTACCTCATCTTAACTAATTATATCTGCAATGACCCTATTTCCAAATAAATTCACAATCTGAGGTGCTAGAGATTAGGGCTTCAACATTTGAATTTTAGTGAAATACAATTCAATGTGCAACAATGTTCTTTCATTTCAAGAACTCTATCACATCCCAGTTCAGTAACCCACATCCATGCTCACATCAACTGTTACATCAACTCTTACCTCCTGGTCCTGCTGTCTGGAATCTTTGACTCTTTATTTTGTGCCCTATCTGCTTATTGTCTTTGTAACAATCTTCAGTCCTTGAATGAACACAGCGCAACATAGGATACTCATAAAACATGAAGGGATTGAAAAAAATGCATTGTGAATTATAAATTCTTAGGAGTGTTAATTGTAATTTATTAGCATTCCCTCTAGAAATATACCCTGAGCTCCTAGTTAGCACATATTCCCTGGTGTTTCTGACTTTAGAAAAACTCCATAATTGCAGGGTGAATTAAAGGAAGGACACAGTAACTGGGAGGCCACTTTGGTGATGAAAATTCAGAAAGATGGGAGTTTGAATGAGAAACCGTTGTACGGATCTGGGGACTCATTTGATATTGCCAGGCACGTCATGGGGAGAAAAGTAGTCTTGACACTTTTTTTTTCTGTATCCAGTACTAGGATGCATCTGAATTTTGTTTTATTTTATTATATTCCTACACTGCTACAGGTTCCCTATTAACTGCCAAATAAAGACAAACTCTTTAGCAAGCAGCCCACCCAACCTTGTTCCTGACATCTCTCCAGCCTTGTATTTCTCCCATTAATTCCTATTCACATCTTGCCAAACCTCTTGAAGCTGAGCTTCTTACTTCTGTTTCTTCCTGTTGTACCTGATCTCTCTTCCTGCAAAGCCCTTCCCCAGTGGACACCTGGCATGTGCCCAGACCAATGCTGAAAGGCGGAAGCCTGGTTGGCCTCCCTCCTTTCTGCTTTTATGTTACATTTGCACCTTGTAAACCTTCTCTCATCATTCGTCTCACAGTGGACCACATCACTTCTTACTGTGTGTCCCCCTCGTTAAATCATACACTTGAAGACAGTAATATTTTAGATTCATCTTTTTATCTGCAGTTCTTAGCTCAATGTATTGTCTCTGAATGCAGTCAAGAATTATTTGTAAGTTGAATAAATGCATGTAGACACAGGCAAAATCAGAGGCTGGGTGATGCATTTCACCCCATTGGAAGGATATTTCTGACACTGGAAAGTTAGGAATTCTTCAGAGGCTATATCCCTAATTTTCTTATTTAGGTTCCGAGAAAAGCACATATTTCTCAGATGTGCCTTCTTCTATGGTTTGTTTGACACTTGATTTAATTACCAGATACCTGCACACCTTAGCTCAGCTTCAAGAACATGCATATTGGAAGCTCACGGTGTTCTCTGGCAGATACTGTGTGTTCACACCAGCCCTGATAGAAGAGGCTCCTGGTACAGGGGAGGCTGGTTATTAGTAAGACAAGCTCCTGCTTAGCTAATGAGCAGCTTCTCACATGTGACAAGGACACAATTCTGAGATGTTCTAAATTAAATTACAGAGGCCAGGGAATGAGAGAGAGAAAGCCTGGTAGTCTGTTAATGACTGCTGACCAGTTAACAGAAGATTTCTCACACCCATGGTTTGCCTGTTGGGAATTCAGATTAATTTCCAGGTGCCTATTTCGAGATTATTTTAGCCAGACACCCCTCTACCTCCAGGAGCTTGTTTAGTTACGACTTCCAGGCTACACCTGAAGCCCATCTGCAGTACCAGACATTTCTTTATTGGGACTCTGCTCTCCCAGAGCTGTGCCCTCTCCCCTTAACCACGCCCCATCTCTTTGCCTAGAGCTCATGTAAATTCTTTCAAACTACCTCTTTCTTCTGTCTTCCTCCATTTGATGTGTAAAGCCTCTTGCAAAGCTCAATGGCAGACATGCTATCTTTCTACCTAACCATTCTGATGGCTGGTGGTTTAGATTCCAAACCCAAGACCGGTCCTTTGGCTAGCTAGCATTTTGGACTCAGTAAAACCTTATTTATGAAAAGACTTTCAGCCATGGGAGCTAAAAAAAAAACTGTAGTTTGACACATGGCTGAAGCTGTTGAACTTCAGCAATTGACCCACAAATTAGCTATTTTTCCCACCCAGTTAGGACATTGCTACTTAAATTAGGATAGAAATTCATTGGTTCACCCCAAATTTTTCATTTTTTTAGAAGGGAAGTGATGCTAGTACCTGGATGTCTATAATCAAGAAGGGAGAGTACAGCAAAATAATAATAGTGATTTTAGATACAGAAATCAAATTCAAAACTGAACAATGCTAATTAATGTCTTTTGGACCTTGGGCAAGTTACTGAAAATCTCAGTTACCTCCTCTGTGAATTAGGGGGTAATAATAACTGACCTTTTAGTATTTGGTAATGATTAAAAATTATGCAACCTACATGATAGGACATAGCTCTGTGTTTTCCCAACAGGAGTACTATTGACATTTGGGGTGGGGAGAACTCCCTTTTGTACAAGTCCGTTGTATACATTGTAAGACAGTAAACATCTGTGGAAGCTGAACTCTAAATGCCAGGAGTGGCCCTGCCCCCAGACGTTGAGGCAGCTGAAAATGCCCCCACCCAACACACACACATTGCCCCCACCATAATGAAATGAAACTTACCGAGTGTTACTACATGCTAGAAAGTGTTCCAAGAACTTTATTTGATTCATCTCAGTCCTCATAAAAACTTTATGATACACTGGAAGATTAAATATATTGCTAGGTTATATAACTGGAGAGTTGAGACTCTGAGTTTGTAGGCTTGTGAGTTTAGCATCTGAGCCATCCTGACCAGAAGCCTAGTTGGTACTCAATAAGTATGCTCTTCCATTCTTTCTACCAATTTGGTTTCATTTCCAGTGCCTTTGACTAACTCCTCAGAGATCTATAATTAGAATTTGTCCCCACATATGTCTCAGGGACTCCAGATGCACAGCCTTCATTGGTCCAAGCCCAATCTTAACAAGACTGAGGATGTCTTTTTCTTCCCCTAGTGACAGTATCTACAGGCCAAATTTGTCTTGCTGCAACATGGCATAGCCACTGACGTTTTTTACTGGGGATAAATGAATAAGATATTAGGCTACCCATTTTTCCTCTCACTTGATTCTTCTTCCCCTTCCTTTACCCCAGGGCCATCCTGTGCTATGGGTGGTACCTCTCACTTAGCTGACTTTTGTTATTGCTGCATGTGCCTTGGAATGTGAGAGTTCTACACCAAATTCCAGTGTCAGGGAAGAAGTGTTCCCCACACATCCAAGCAATTCTTCAGCTGGGTGCCCTACAACTCAACTCAGATCTGACACTATCTACCTGGAGACAGCGTCAGATTCCACAGGCTGAGGGTTCAGTCCTCTAAGATTGCTCCCACCACCCCACTTCAGACACCAGTACCATGTCTAGGTTGTCACTTGTGATTATGACCAACCGACTGTGGATGGGGAGTTCCAATGGCACCCTTCTTTGGTGTACTTAATTTGTTAGAATGGTTTGCAGAACTTAGAGAAGCATTTTACTTACAATATCACCAACTTATAATACAAGGATATAACTCAGGAACTGCCAGATGGAAGAGATGCACAGGGCAAAGAATGGAAAAAGGGCCTGGAGCTCTCATGCCCTCTGGGATGCCGCTTCCCCTGCATTTCCGTGTGTTCACCTACCTGGAAGCTCTCCAGACTCTGTCCCTTGTGTTTTCATGGAGTCTTCATTACATAGACATGATTGATTAAATCTTTGGTCATTGGCCATTGATTCAACTTCTAGCCCCTCTTCCCTCTTGGCAACCAGCACCCATCCTTAGGTCACCTAAGGACTTTTCAAAGTCACCCTGTTAACACAGTGAAAGATACCTTTATCACTCTTTCCCTTAAGAATTTCCAAGGGTGTTAGGAGCTCTGTGGCAGAAACAGGGAAGACTAAATTCTTACTATTATTCTTATAATAAATGACAAAATCACAGTAGGTCTCAAAATGAAGTCAGAGTACATTACCTTATACATAACAGTCAAGAGTCCCCAACCCAGCGGTTACTAGCTCACCTGATATAATGCAGAAGCAGTGCAATCAATTCTCACATCGTGGGGCCAACATGCTTTTGCCACTTGCTTCTTGCCACTTGTAATGGAAAAGGTCTACAGTGGGGTTCTAGGTGGTGGGAGTGAGGGATGGACAGCCTCCCTGAGGTCAGATGCTGGGGTAGGAAGAACCCCGCACTTAACAAAAGCAAGACTTTCCTCTACCATCAGCTCACTTCATGAATTCAGACTCTTTTTATAACAAGAAAGTATTAAAATAAATGCTCCTTTAGCTATTCCACTTTAAGATTCTGGTAAATTCTTAAAAGTAGACCCAAAGTCAGTAAAAAGGCTGCAAAGAGCAGGAGACAGAGATAGACGAAGTACAAGTCAGCTCAAGTCAAGGTAGCAACATGCATTGAGCCCTTGCTGTATGTTAGTGGGGGCGGGGAGTACCCAGGTGAGTGCCATAGTCCACACAAAGGAACTCATAGCCAACCCATTAATGACTGGTTTCAGCAGACTTAACCTAAGAAGACAGTGTTAGCATCAATGAGAGGCTGGCATGGGAATCAGGGTGCCCTTGGAGTGCCCCAACATTTCTTTATACTCCATTGAGGTACTGTCTCCGAGATGACAGTATCACATGGCTGATCCCAGTGTGGTCTTGAAAGTCTACATCTCTGTAATTTCCTTTTCAGTGTGGTGACCTTGGATGTCTGCTTGCCCTTTCCCAACCTTGCTTCCTTCCTCTGTAAAGTGAGTTACTTAACTCCCGGGGCATGGTGAATACTAAGTAATCAATACACACACGTGTGCGTGAGCACACACACACACACAGCGCTTTTCCTATAATACAATTACTACTAGTTGAAAGGCTCTCAGAAATCACCTCATCTAAACTCCTCAAGATATAGGTATAGGAACTGAGGTCCAGTGGAGCAGTCACTTGCCCAGTGTCACACTTGCCCATGGTTCATTCAGTTGAAATACAGTTTCCAAAAATTTTATCCCCAAGTTGAAATTAAACCATGAACCAACTAGGTGCCTCCAACTGTGCTGGTTCTGTTCACAGTTAACTTCTGAGGATATTATCATCTCCAGCCGATAAATAAGGAAACTGAGTCTTACAGAGGTCATCAGCAACCTGCCTTCCCGAGGTCACACAAATAAGAAATGATGGTGATAGAGCAGAACCTGCCCTGCCAGTCTCCAAGCCTATACTCTGTTCAGCTGTGTTGTGTGGACACAAATCACCCATTGTGTATAAAAGTTGGATTGTTTGATTTCTAGGATGGGTGCATCCTCAATTTTGAAAGGATATATAGAGATTGACTTTATTTGCACAGGTAGGTTTTTCAAAGGCCCTTACGGTGGGGAGGCCCTAGTTTGTTTCTGACCCTACTTTTGTTAATTGCTCCAATTGCATTTTTAAGATCATGAGAACTAAATTGTATCCCTGCAGCATTATAATGTCCAAAGGAAAAAAATCAGAAAAAAAAAGTTTCTCTTTTTTTCCTATTTACTTAGTTTACACAGAGGTAGATTTGTTCCATGTAAGCCCCTCAGAGATGTGAGTGCCCACAGTGATTGCATTTATCTGTGAGAAGGCAGAAACTTTTCTGGAGGGGGAAGCTGGGCTCTCAACAATTTTGTAGGGACCGAAAAGTAGAAGAGGACAGAATAACCAACCTTGATCCCCATGGATAAAGACACAAGAAGTTTTTAACATCTTGCCAAATGAAGTGGCTCTGGAAAGGTATTAAAATCCATGTGAGGAGACCTGTACCTGTCAGCCAGAGAGAGCTTCCTAGACTCAGACATCAATGGATCCTTAAAAGTTAGAAACCAACAGGCTCTCAGGCTATCCCTTTCTAGAGTGGATACCCAGACACAGCTTGCCTTTCCTGGCAATAATGATAGAATGACTCACTCTCAGTAGGACATGCACATGATCCTGGGATCATAAGCCAGGAGTAGACATGAATTCACTCTTTCCTTCAATCATCCTTTGTATAATTAGCCCTAGTGCATCTCCCAGGCACCATATATAGCTTCCCCCTTGAACCCGCCAACCTCATGAACATTTGCATATTCACACATATTTACGGAGATAAGCTTAATAGCTGCAGAGATGAGCAAAGTTATGTGGCCCTAAGCAAGATGATTCTCCAAGGTGACTTCATTGTGCTTGTCTACAGTATCATGAGGTTGATCAAGGTGACCACAGACATCTTCCACCTCTGACATTTAAGGATTTTAAAAACAGTCCCCAGAGAAGTCTCAAAGCCATGTTCATAGCCCATGAGATCCTCAGGCCTGGGTTCCAAGCATTAATTCTGTAATCAGTTCCTCACTCTCACACTGCTGTGGCAAACACGTTTTGGGCATCTCCTGCATGTGTGTGTCAGGCATCAGAAACTACCCAGGCTGCTCAGAGAAGCAGACGGCATGCAGACATTGGTGATTCAGCAAGCTGCCCTATCCTACAGCAGTGAAAATGGCTGGGGGCCAAAAAAGAGACAGACCTTCTATGTGGAAAAAGTGCAAATCAGCTTTTCTATGGAGAGAAAAAAAAAACAAGTAATCCTGGAAGAGAATGGACCTTGTCTAGAACTAGGGATAAGACAAATCTCAGCTTCATCACTGAGTGAATATTAACATTTTTCATTTCATGAAGCTTGTTTTCCCGTCTACTACTCATCTACTATGAGGGTGATGATACTACAATTTAAAAATAATTGTAACACTTCCAAGAGTGTTTGAGAAGATTCAATGAGCTAATCAATGAGAAAATTCCCGTTAGACTAAGAAATCCTTTTTCTTTATATCTGCTCACTTCTCTCCTTTCTTCAGCACAGAATGTAATACTGATTCCATATACTTAGAAACCCTTACTTGGCATTCTTTCTTCATAATTCTAATACTTATCTTTAGCCCAAAACAGTGAAATTGCTGGATCTCTCTTTAGAGATCTCCAAATCTTCCTACCACCTTAGGCCTTCCTTTTACAACCTCCCAGGGTCTGAGAGAGGATTTGGTTCCATTTGTGATCACCCGTGCAACCTTCCCATTTGGAGGGCTGACACTGATAGAACAAATCCCCAGCCATTGATTTCCCCGCCAACGTTAAATTCACAGAATTCTATCTTCCCCACCCTTCTGTGTTATCTTAAAAAGCTAATACTTCCTTATGCTCATTTAATAGCTACAAGGGAGGGGCACAGGAGAGCTGAAACTGACATGATAGGTTCTCAAGAATTCAGAACCAGAATTCAAAAATTCAGAAGCTGGAATCAGGAAACCAGGTTTAAGATTCAGCTGTAGGCTATGAGAACTTGGCGAAGCCACTAAATGTCTCAGAGCCTCAGTTTCTTCACCCAGTCTCATAAGATTGCTGTGAGGATCAGGAAAAAAGAGATAATGGATATATAATTATGTTTTAAGTGCTAAAGTCCCATGTAAACATTAGCTGTGTAGATAATTAATATTAATATTGATTGGGGGGATCAGGGATATAAGGGGGCTAAATGCTAGTAGAAAAAGTAAAATCAAGGTTAAATTTTAAAATGTGTTAATACTTAGTGAGCTGTATTCAGAAAAAGCACCAAGATGAATTTTCTTTATTTATTCCACATGCCTAACTTATGTAATAGTGAGAGAGAATGTAACTGTGTTTGATGATGACCCAATGGTGCCATGGGAACAGAATATAGGAAGTCTGAATGGCGTGGTCACTTCCCATAGTCTGGTGGTGTAAAAGGCAGCAAGTTCTCACGTTTCTTTCTTTGCTGTTTCACCATGGTAGGACATCTACTCTGTACAGAAGATATTGATACTTAAACTTCCTGACATCTCCATGGGAACCAAGGAAGTGTCTACCTTGCTTATTTACTAGTTCAAGGATAAACTTCAGTAGAAGCATCGTAAGCTAAATCTGAGTCATGATCACCCTCCCCAGACTTGGGATGTGGATGAGTCCTGTATTCCGACCTCAGGCGGATGCCCTCTTACCGCCCTGTGCCTCCTTTGTGTGCCTGTGTGTAAAACTCTATCAGGGCACCCACAGGATGCTGCTGCATTTGTTAGCCCCCTGTCAGTCCCATACCATTAGACTCTAAGCCTCTCAAAGGCAGACTCGTAAAGCAAGTCTTCAATACATAATAAATAACGAATATAACTAGTATGAATGTATAAATGAATGAGTCAGTAAGTGAGTGGGTGGGTAATTGGACAGTTGGACAAACATGTCCTGGCTATGTAGGCCATGGGGCAAAGAAGTACATGCTGTCTTTCAAAGTTGGCCTTTAGTGTCAGAGCAGATGGTGGAAATGGCCTAACTTCTATCCCTACATTGATCCCTAAATGCCTCCACCATCACCACCACCACCATGGACAGTCTCTTGCTTCATCTTCTCTTTAATGTCTCTTCAAGTACTCAAGTTCACACCCCCATTCTGGCCCGGGTCACTGAGGTCCTTCAGTTGACCTCTCCATACTTATACTTAGGTAGTGGCTGTTTCTTCTGGCCGTTGGAGTTACCATGATTATCCCTTTCATCTCATAAACACAAAGACCAGGGAAGCTGAAACCCTCTGGAGACACTAACACCAATCAGCTGTTTCCCCAGGCTGTCTCCTTGGCTTTATCCCGTCTTTCTGCCGTAGACTGCAGAGAAATTCCAGTGCAGCTTCTTAAAGCTGAAGGCGTTCAGGTCAGCAAACTGTGGCCCATCGGCCAAATCTGGCCTGCTGCCTGAATTTGTAAATAACACTTTATTGGAATATAGCCAAGCTCATTCATTTACAGATTGCCCATGGCTGCTTTGAACTATTGCTGCAGTGCTAGGTAGTTGTAAACAGGACCAAATGGCCACAAGGTCTAGTATATTTACTATTTGCCCCTTTACAGAAATAGTTAATCAAACTCCTCCTTGTAAATTAACACAGATATAGAAGTTCTTTGAGCAGTTCTCTGTGATAGAGTACTTGGCTTCCAAACACTCCAAATTCTGACACCACCAAGGGAAAACAGCTTCGTTAGCATGGGCTAATTGTCCAGTGGAACTTAGACAATTCTGAAGTCTAAAAGTAGAAAGAAGGAAACAAAAAAAGAGAGAAGGAAGAAAGGGAGGAAGGAGGGGAGGAAATTGGAGGAGAATGAAGCAGTAGACATACCTAACACTAACAGGTTAACCCAGGGGTCATGGGAATAGACCTTTAGAGTAAGAAGAATGTGAAAAATCTGGGTTCTCTACCCAACCTGAGTGATCATGCAAAGGTCACTGACCTAAGTCTCAGTTTCCTCATCTGTAAAATGGTTAGACTATTTACTCATGTACAGTATTTTGATAAATGCACATGGGGCAAAGAGGGGAGAACATGCAAGCCACAAGATGCAGGCAGAGGTCCTCCTAAAGTGTCTTTCCCTGCACACCCTGACTCCTCCCTGCCCCAGGCTTGCAAGAAATTTCCCCCTGGCCACTTTCTATTTTATGACTTTCGATGTCAGAATGACACCAGTCACTGCAAACTGGGTGCCAGTGTGTGTTGTCACCAACCCCGAGCATGTGTGGATTAAAAGTGGCAGAGAGTAAATCAGTGCCATGGCAGGCAGGCACTCAACACAGCTGGGGCCCATCGCTGGCTGGAAATGTAATTGAACCAAATGCCATTCACACAAAGGGAAATCTGGGAATCTTGCCAGCATCTTCCCAGAATAGTAATTTTTCATTTAAATTTATCCCATTTTCCCCCCTTCAAGGCAGACCTCCTTCTCTGTCATCATCTTAGCTGCTCACTCTTCCTCTCCTCCCATCCCTGTGGTGGAAACAACTGGATTCTTATTGGATATTATTTGTGGATACCAACAAATCAATGTGCTGAGCCTTTGCATCTGCTTCAAGACCAGAAGAGTCATGTGGGTAGGAACAGAAAGAGTTTTATCTAAGCTGCCAGGGTATCATCAGGTCCTTAGGCCTAAGGAAGAAGGTATAAGGTTTTACTCAACATGGCCCTAATGGCTCTGAGACAGGCTGGTTTTTCCAGGCCCGATGATAGACTAGTGCCTATGGGAGAGTGAAGGAGGCTTAATCTTGCTGTGATAAATCAGGATGGAATGACTACAATGACATTTCATGACTTTCAACATTTTATACACGGAATACCATCCACAGGGATTAGAAAGTGTCTACATTGGAATTTTGCCTGAAATCTAAAATACCATTTAAGTTAAAAACAAACTATAATTGAGACTTTGTGCAAGGATGAATTTAACTCACACTTGACTGTTAAAACAACATAGACAGTGATGTACAATGCTAGACATTTGCCAGCAACCTTAAGAGATGTAATTCTGGTATTAATTCATTCAGCAAACATATTTCAAGTGCCTGTTATGGATCATAACTATATAAAAATAATTTTTAATAAAGCTTTAAGGTTTATGGAGTACTTTATCTCATTTGACTCATAAAATTCTCTAAAGGAGAAATTACTACAATCCTTATTTTACAGGTGAACAAACCAATTCTTCAAGAACAAGGTTATTTATTCAAGGTCACACAGCTTGGAAGTGATGGAGCTATGAAAGGAAGCCATGTCTTGGGATCCCAAATTTCGGAATTCATGCCCCTATTCCCCATCCTTTCTACCTTAGCTAAAGTCTCTGGAATTCCACCATAGTACTAGATCCTCCAGACCATTCTTTCCCACGTTCTGGTGTTTATAGTTTTCTAAGTTTAATTTACTTCCACAAACATATTTATCAGTTCAGACCCTCAGGAGTCTAACCCCTAAAACTGCCTCCAAAGATCAACTCTTTAGATCAGGGTCATCAAGTGCTTTCCATAAAAGGCCAGAGAGAAAGTATTTCAGGCTTTGTGGGCCATATGATCTGTGTCACAACTACTTAGTTCTGCCTTTGTCTTGGGAAAGTAGCTATAGACAATACATAAACAAATGCATGGCTGTGTCCCAATGAAACTTTACTGACCTGGCTGGTGTAGCTCAGTGGATTGAGCATGGGCTGTGAATCAAAGGGTTATTAGTTCGATTCCCAGTCAGGGCACATGGCTGGGTTGCAGGCCAGGTCCCCAGACAGGGCCATGTGAGAGGCAACCACACATTGATGTTTCTTTCCCTCTCTTTCTCCCTCCCTTCCCCTCTATGTAAAAATAAATAAAATCCTTAAAAAGAAAAGCACCTTTACTTACGAAAACTGGAAATGGACTAGATTTAGTCCTAGGGCCCTCATTTGCTCTGTATTGTTTTCCAGTACCCTTTCAAGTAGTAAAAATCCTCAAAGGATTTTCATTAACTGTTGAGTGTCCTAGTCATTTATGGAAAATGCTGGAATTTTGTACCTTTCAGGCCACAGAAAGTACACGTTAACTGGACAGTAAACAAAGTTGCACAATAAGTGTCCAACAATGACAAGATATGCGGCTACGAACACACAAGCAGAACAGAGGCTCAGCCCATGTAGGGTGCCAAGTCGAAAAAGGTCCTCAGAAGTGCTTTTCTGTGACAAGTAAGTCTAGAATGTCAGGGAGTAAAGCGAAGGCAGAAATTATCCTTTTTAAGTGCTTATTATGAGCCAGCCACCGTGCATGACGTTTTATGTATTTCACAATTCTCAAACCCACAGCTTTATACCTGTTGTAGATGGCGACACTAAGCCTTGGCTTACTGAACATCTTGCCCAAGATCAAATGACTGGCGTGTGGTGAAATTAGAATTCAAACTCACCCAGGTATAACTCCAAAAGTGCACATTTTTTTGAGTTGCCATGGGGCGCACGAAGGAAGGAGCTATCATCCTTCGAAGATAGGAATGTGAGCTCATGTGCATACCCAACCCTGAGCACAGAAGAGATGCTACAGACAAGTTTATTATAAAGGAATCATTGAAATTGGTAATCATTTTGTTCAATGTCTACTGGTAACAGAAGACATTTAAACTCTCCAGAATCATTTTTTTCTGAGCCCTTGTCCCTTCTGTTGCTGACCAGACCAATTAAAAAGGCTTTATGGTCATTTATGAAGGAAAAACACATCACTGACCCGTGTGATTCACGAGTCAGTAAAACCAACGTCATGAAACTGTGAGTCAGCTATGGCCTAAATCAGAAGCTGAAGCCAGTTTCAGGACAACCAAGACATTTCCCAGAGCTCATAAACAACAATGATGCCCTGTCTTCTGTCTTAGGGTGAGGATGCAGAGAAGATGTCAGTGCTTAGTAACATGTCTCCAAAGCACAGCATCTCTGTTTTCTTTTTTTTCCCCCTAGAATCTGGAAAACACAGAGTTCAGAGAGCAAGAGATGAAGCAGTTGTTATTTCTGATAATTTTTCAGAATTGTATTTCTTTTTCATAGTGGTGTGGAAACCTTGATTTGAATACTTTTTTAGTCTGAAGATTACTTATTATTCCTATATCAAACAAAAGACAGAAAACCAACTCTTTGGGGTTTTCATTCAAGTCCAAGATGGAAACAAAAATTGCCTTTATTCTTATTTAGTTTAGAATATTTGGGGGATTCAAGTATTTAATGCCTTACACTATCATTTCTCAAATTGTTTTCTCTGGACTGGTGGCAACCTGAGAGAAGGCAATGGGTAATTCAGGGAAGGGAGATGAAAGGGAAGAGTAGAAAATATTGTCAATGACCAAATATTTTAGGAAGCTGTATACACTATCTATTATTGTACAACAAACCACTTCAATGATTATCAAGTTAAGACCACATGCAGTTATTGCCTCATAGTTTCTAGGGGTCAGGAATCTGGTCTCTGATTAACAGGATGCCTATGGCTCCGGGTCTTTCATGATGTGGCAATGAGGCCATTAGCAATAGCTACAATGATCTCAAGGCTCACTTGAGGCTGGAGAATTAATACCCAAGCTCACTGGCATGGCTGTTGGCAGCCTCAGAAGGTCCATTTCCATGTGTACTCACGTAGTTGTTAGTAGGTCTCGGGTCTTCCCCACATGGGTTTCACCAGAGGCTTTCTGAGTGCCCCAGATAGAAACCATGGTCTTTTTATAAACTAATCTCAAAAGCGACACCTTGTCACTCTGCCACATTCTAGTTGTTAGAATTAAATCAAAACCCAGCTTACACTAAGAAGGAGAGAGTGGCACAAGGGCATGAATAGCAGGAGGTGGTACTCAGGGGGTCATTTCAGAAGCTGCCTAGCACAGCAGTTAGATTAAACAACATTAGAAGATTTCTTCAGCACAAAGCTTCTCACAGCTTCCAGTAGTACGCAAATGTGTTTTCAGACCTCTCCAAAAGGCCATTTGAGCAGGGGTCAGGAAACTTAGTCTTAGACAGACAGATGGTAAATATTTTGGTCTGTGAGTCTGAGAGTTTCTTTCCCAATTACTCAATTCCGCTGCACAAAAGCATTCATAGAACATAGATATACATTGGTGTTGCTCTGTTCCAATAAATCTTTATTTTATAAAAATACTACAGTTTGGCAACCCCTTGGATTGGAAGATGTGACTTTAGCTGATAGCATTTAACTGTAACAACTTTTTGTCATGAACTCCTTATCCCACAGAACTGAGTGAAATATTATCATATATGCCTCTGTGATTTTCTCAGTAGAAGCAAACATGTCAGCAAAAAGAAAATGCTTTAAGCACACTTGCTGAAATGCCATTTTCTTCCTTGTTTAGATTCATGGAGCACTTCAGGGTCTCAGGCATCTTGGAGCTCTAAGTTATTAATTTCATGAGGGCAGATCCTTGTCTGTCCTATGAACTTACCACCGTATTTCCCATGCCTCGCACAAAGTCAGAGACCCAATTGGCACATCATCTTTTTGAATGGATGGATGATTGAATAAATCTCAACCTTCTATGTTTGTACTTTCCATGTCCTTTTTTATTATCAATATTGTACTTCCCCAAATGTCCACATCGTAATAAATCAAGTGTCCCAACTTAGTGCTGACCTCTTTCCTGTGGCATCTGCCTTCTTTCCTGTCTTCAGTCACACCTGAGCCTACAGCTCAGAATCATTTGAACAATGGCCCCAGATAGACTCAGTGTGTCTCTGCTCACTCTTGGTCTAACTTTCAACAATTGAAGACTTGAGGTAGGCAAGTTGGCAGGAAGGAGGGAGAGAAGGGAGAGGCTTGAGAACAGGAGAATGACAACATATATCACAAGCCTACAGAATGTCATGACTGAGCGAGGCAATTTTATACTCAGCGTAATGGATATTACTAATTCCGTTTTGCAAAGGAGGAGTCTTAGAGAGGTTCTGTGTCACCCAAAGTGATGCAGAGGTGAAGGAGTAACCTGGGCTATGCTAACTCTGAAGCTCGCTCCCTAAACCACACACCTCAGTTTGCCTGGGAGAATCCCGATGTCCACCTGGTATCCTGTCACAATTATTAAAATCATCTTCTGTTCTCTCCAAAGTGTTCCATTTTAGGGGCACATTCTCTAATCATCTGCCACTACCCTCTGTCTCCCCGGGGATAGCTCTGGCTCCTGCCATGAACACCGACTTACTCAGAGATCATGTTTGGGATTTTACCCCAGATCCAGGGTCATTTCAATGAGGAGACCATTAATTTCCCAAAAGATCCTGTGGAGCCCTTGCCAGGCCACTGACTTTTACATGGTACATGTTGTAGAAGCGGTGGGAGGTGGGTGGGTGGGGGCATTCAGCATGAATGCCATGAAAAAGGCCCATGCACAGGTGCATGTAGACAGAGATAGGTTCACACATATGCATTGATTTTTAAGCCACCTTGCAAAGTATTTGGCTTCCATTTGTCTCATGGAAAGAATTTTGAATGCGGTCATTTCTCCAGTTGGAATCTTGTACAATAAAAGTTTCTGCCTTTCTCCCCTAGGGTCATCACCACTCCTTCTGCTGTGGGTTAATTCTGTCTGCTTGGAAGTTCACCTAACAGATCCCTCAGTTAGATGTATCTTAGGAAGGCTTCCTTGGCATTAACTGTGGACTTATCATTCAGTACGTCAGTCTTAGTACATTGTTGATAATTCTTTTATGGTATTGATCTTCTTCTATCTAATACGACGATTTGTCATCTTCCTTCCTCCTCTAATCAGGATGTCCAATGTTCATATGATGTTTTAGAGTTTTCTAATAGTATCTCATACATTGTTGTATTTAACCCTTATAATAACCCCATGAGGTTGCTCAACTCACCCACATTTTAGAAATGAGAAAATTGAGACTCAGGAAGGTGAAATAACTCACCCAAAGTCACATGACAAATAAAAATTGACAAAGTTGAGACAACCTATGGAAAGAGATGAGATATGGTTCATCTCTATATCCTGCAGAATTGCCTTGCTTACAGCATACACATAAGATATCAATATTTAATGGCTGGCTGAATTAATAAATAGTATTAGCCTTCCTAAGTGACAGTGGTCTCTGTCCTAAGTAGGACAGGATTTGAAATCCTGTCCCATGAGAAATTATGGAAGGATATGTTTAGATCTGGAGAAAATATTGTTGGACAAAGATGTAGTTGGAAAGGGCTGAGAGCTTCCCTACAGAAGACTGATTGTATTTGGGCTGGCATCAGTGAGGACTGTTGAATGAAGATCATAAAGACTTCAGGTCATTATAGGGACACACATTCTCGCTAATAGAATTGTCTAGACTTTAGGAGAATTTCATGAGAAAATGTGGTGCACATCCCAGGGGACATATTTTACCAGGAGCTTGATACATCATTGGTCAGAATATGGCAAAGGGGATTCAAGCATTGCATATGGCAGTCAAAGTGGCTGATAATTATATCAGTTTCCTTTGACTGTAGGAGTCTAAGATTTTCTCTGTGGATGCATTTTGAGACCTGTATTTCATTAGACTGTCTCCCTAATCTGCCTACAGGCTATATGAATTGACATGCTGCTTACTGTTCTGCAATACTGACACAACTGTCCATGAATGCTGCATCGTTCTTCTGTATCCTAGCAACCATTCTTGTTTTGATGTTAAAGCATCTGAGCCTTAGCTACGCGTATAGTAGCAACAGGTGTGAACCATTTAAAGATGGCTGCATCATAGTACCAAAAAGAATGAGGTTGATGTCACTGGGATGGGCTGCTTAGATATGACTCATTGCAAGAGGGCTTGGCCCTTCCTCAGGTCCTGAGTCAAGGGGTCAGATACTCAGGAAACAGTTCTAAGATACTTTTTCAATCCCAGGACCATGGAGAAAAGGAATTCCAGTTCATTGGTGCATCTTTTTCAGGTTAACCCAAACACAAAAATCATCTCACTGCTAAAGATAACTGGCAAATGAGCAGTGGAAGAAAATAAAGTTTATAGGCTTTTAGCTTTCTCTGGATAGGAGGGAAAATACACATGACTCAGTAAATAAGGCTGGGTAAACCTGATACAAAATTTGAGATTATTAAAACTGAGTCCTTAATTTTACAGCTAGGAAACTGAGGCACAGAAGGGTAATTGGCTAGTCCAGAGTAACACAGGTGGATCACCAACTTGGACTCCTGATTTCCACTTTCTCCAGCCTCTCAATACACTGACTAAAGTGGGAAGTCCAATTGTATACCTAAATCAGAACCCAAGAACCAGCCCTCTGATGGTAGAGGAGAGCACCCAAAACACGGAGCACGGGATGAGACTGACATTATCCAGTGTTGGGTACAGTTAGAATTGTGCCTCCAGCTTTGTCACATGGGAAAAAGAGAAATTCATTCACTTGTGAATGTTTGTTACAGACCTCCCGCATGGACACATAAGAACCCCACCTGAATTTTTTGCAACACCTTAAGGTTCTCATACTTACATAGTGCATCCTCACCCACAAGCAACATTCACACTTGGAATCCCCTTTTGATCTTTGGATACAAGCAAAAGAACTGTTATTACACCCATTTCTCAAAGCCCAAAACTGAGACAGAAGAGACAGAAACAGACATGTGTTTTTCTAAAGGGCTGTTGAGGGGTTGGTTCATCTCAGTGTCTTATATGGTTCACCCGACAGATCAGTCCCTGGATCTAAGATCCAGCCAGCCATCAGGATGAATTATATCATGTTGGGCTGTCTTTCAATTGAAATGGCAGCAGACATTTTTGTCACTTACACGTTACAATAAGATAATTCATCAACTCTAACATAATTACCAGCAAACTTAAAAGAAAGAGAAAATACAAGGATCTGATAGGGAAGATCAAATCATATTCCACATGTTACACATGAGAAGCCTTGGTCTCAGAGAGATTAAGTGTCACAGCTATTAATTGACAGGCCAAGATTAGACTCTCCAACCCAGCATTCTTTCCATGGGGATACACTACCCTGGGGAGTTGATGGAGCATTCCCAGAGACAGGCCCTCACTGTCTCATGAGGACTGTCTTACTCTGATAATTCTTCCTTATTATAAGTCAAACTCTGCTACTGGGTCAATGAAAGCTTTGGACCATTAATTAACTTTGAAGTTCTGTGTAAATCTCTACAGGCAGAACCATTTTGCCTGATATAATAGAACACGTGCTAGTGAGAAATTATTTGGGATGTTGCCTGCTAAATCTTGCACCTGCTTTGCTGATCATATAGGTGTATGAGACACATTATATGTTTGAACCTGAGACTGCAGTCTGGGACTCATGATTTCCATTCCAGGACACATTAACTTCAGCAAAAGCATACTAAGCACTTACCATGTACCATGTACTATGTTAGAATGAAGGGATGGGGCTTCAACTGAGACAGGCATGGTCAAAGTGATCATATAACTTAGTGCCTAAAATGACTCACTTCAGGAAATGAAACAAGAGATAATAAGAATCACTCAGAACAATAGGCATGTCACAGTCCTATCCAGATAAATTGAGGTATGCAGTCAACAAGGCAGTGCCCCTATCTTCAAAGAATATTCTGTCTATTTGGGGAAGGCAGGTAACAAATAAGGAAAAAGTAAAGGTATGAAAAGACTCTTAGGATATAATAGGGTGATGTGATGAGGAGTGGCTGCTGGAGAAAAGGCTTCTTTGGAAGGAGTGATACTTTAATGGGGAGGCTTCTTCTCCTGAGGAAATGATTTTCGAGTGAAGAACCAAGATCAAGAAAGAAGCATTCACGGATGTCAAGGGGAGTCTGAAGGAGAGAAAATAATGGCTAATGCAAAGGCACTCAGGTGGGAAGAGCATAGATGCTGAAGATACAGAGAGGCTATTGAAGAAGGTGTAGATGGGGAAGCTGTCAAGAACCAGAGATGTACAGAGGTATAGACCACAGGAAAGCATTACCTTCACAATATTCAACTCAAATCATGCTGTATTTTAAAACCATAACAACAAGATGCTCAAATACGTTATTCAATTGTTAAAGTCTTAGAGACCTTCTAAGATATTATCGTGGGCAAAGTTAACTAGCTTTTGTACAGAACTTACAATAAAGATTCTCTTCCCATCTGTGCATATGGTTAAACTTCATGGAATTATATCATTATTTAAAATGTTTTCTTACTTGAAACGCCTTCTTTTAGAATTCAGGTCTGTACATATCTGCTTGCCTAAAATGGCACAAATGCGCACACATATATTACACTCAATTAAATTCCAAACATGGTTCTACATGCTTAGAGCATACTTTTAACACAGTGTGGTATAGGTAGTCCAATAAAAAGCACACACATTACATGAAACACCACAGCACCATGTTTGTACTCTAGCATTTTTATTTGTAGGTTTTGGACCCTCTAACTCTTGTATGTATAATGAGAAATACGAGCAGTAGCTAGATATTGTTAGTGACTCAACATAGAGTAGAAAAGATCCAATGTACTTTGAAGTTTCTTAGTCAATATAACCAAAAAAATGTAGTGTTTGCAAGACAAGTCCTTTCCTTACTATAACTTTTATGTCTATGTTCCCATGTGAGTGGAGGCTTCTTGATACTATAAAAGCAATACAAGAAACAAAATCCAAAAGTAAATTGTGCATGGATACTAGTATAAAATGATTATCATCTCAGCCTTGCAAACCCACATATTTATTTCATGAAAACAGCCTCAGGATTTTTTCATTTATTGGTAGTAAATGAAATGTAATAAACGAGAACTTCTGAAGTAATGGCATGCCAATTGCTTTCATAGGCTTAAAAATTGGGTTTCCGTAAAAGATTTTCTTTGAGAAAAGGGTTCATTGCTAACAATATTTAAAAACAAGGGAGGCTTACTTCCCTTTGTTGCCTCTACATTTTTTGGATCTTTGGGGGAAACTTTATCTTGGTTTAGGTCAGTTGGCTCGTTGACCAATGGGGTTAATAATAGCTAACTGCCTCAAAGACAAGGAATTGAACCAAATAGATGTTGACACTCTGGTGGGAAAAGCAGCAATTCTAAGTTCATACAGTGCTGTGAAGGGGACCTTCGAGGACCCAGTGTGTGGTGGTTGACTTTCAATGATCAGAACTTTGTCATCGTGTGCGGCCCGCATAAATAAAACATACTCCAGCCAGAAAGTCCTTCCAGAAAAATGAGGCTGTCAGCATCAAGACACAAGTAAGTGCTGTGATTCTGAGCTTCATTGAAAGAGTCACATTCAATCCACCGCTTCCTTGAAAACTGACTGCAATACCATGGCTCCAAGTTCTACAGGATAAAAACCACAAAGTATGCACGAACCAGATGAACAGTCTGGGCTGATGACAGAAAAAATAGAAGGCCATTGAGGTGGAGGGCAAGTCTGACAAAATGTCTTCTGTACACCTCCTGGAAACACGGGTAAGAACTAGGTGCTAAAATCCGGACCTTTGATTGGTGGCCTCCAGAGAGGAAAAAGCATGGCTGGTCTTCTCCAGGCCAACAGATGGAGCAGGGGCAGGATTTGGATTCAGGAGTCAGAGAGGAACAGGGTAATTTTATGATATGGCTTCTGGGGCAGGAAAGAAATGTGCTGGGGAGGGGAAGAGACTTAGGACTTACTTTCACATCTACCCTGTCTTCAGAACAGAAAAAGGGGTCATATATTTGCCTGGAAAGCATTAGGAATTCATTCATGGAACTGGGTGTTTTTTGGTTTCCAACATTAATCATGAGATTTTAAGCAAGCCATTCAACTTCTCTGTGCCTCAGTTTGTCCCATTTGTAACCAAGGGATTTAAAATGTCAACCACATGATTTATGATACACACATATATATGTTCACAAGTTAAATACTTGGTACTCGAATTTAATACTTGTGTGCTTTTTGAGAATTCCTAAAATTTTGAATACCAGTCATGCAATTTGTTTCATAAAATGCAATAATGAAAGTATACTTTCTTATAAAAGTATAAATGAAAAATTGAAATTCATGACTTATAGAAACTTGAGAAGTTTTACAATATATCTGAGGCTGGGAAGACAATAAAGCTTGGGAGGAGTCCGACTGAATCATGATATACCAAGGGAGTGGTTCTCAGACTTTCAGATTTTATGGGTGGGTAAAAAATTTTGTTTGTTTGTTTCTTTAACTAAGAGATTATTCTGAGTTTTTCATGATTTTATTTTAGCTAAATAAAATCATCTAAAATAAAACACGAGTACTGTCTAGCATCATCTTATAAAGCAATAATCTTTTTAATTTTTTAGAAAAGTTGGAAGAATATAATCTTAGAATTTAAAAAAAAGGTCTTTGTTAAAGAAATACAGCTGGTAAACTAACACAAATACATGAAAATACAGAAAAATTTCCATGTGCTTTGAAAGATGATAGTATTAAAGAGTACGCAGGGTTTTTTTGTTGATGCTTCTTTGGAATTAAGCATTTATATTCAACACTCTTACCTAAAGTTGAACTTAAATATGCAACTTGGTCTGGAACACCATTGTTAGAAATCTATTTTCATGTGATGCGAACAATGATCTGAATGCTATTCATTCAATGAAGTTAAAAATTTATCTGAGGCCTTAGTTCAGCATCAGACACATAGTGTGGGTGTTGTTCATGATCAACACCACTTTATAGACTAGCATTTGAGATCCACTGTGATCTCAGTGATTTAATATTCCTGGTGCACAGTCCCAGTGATTCAAATTCGAGCCTCTACAAAATTAGAAATTAAGCCCTTATGAGATATTATTACTAATTCAGTGTTTCACAATGAGGCTATGGAGCCATAAGAGATTAAATAAGTCATTCAAAGTCACACATTTCTAAGGGGTGTCTGATTCAAATGCAGTGATTTCTGGGATCTTAACCAGCATAATCAATTCTTCCTAATAATAGCTAACATTTTGATCATTTATTATGTGCAAGGCATCATGTGAAATATCAGAGTCTCACAATAACCCTGAGATGAGCACCATCCATCATTACTCCCATTTTACAAGAGAAGAAATAGAGGCCCAGTGGTTACATCACTTGCCCAGGTCCCGACAAAGATTACATGGCAGAAAAGGAATTAAAACCAAGCAATCTAACCCTAGTCCTGCCTCCTTAACCTCTGATATGTGCTTCTGATCTCAGATGTGGAATTTCAATAATAATAGGACTTCATTTCTAAGAAGGTAGTAATAGGCCATTGTTCCAACTAAAATGGCTGGAAAAAATTAAAATGATAAATTACTCGCCCCTCCCCACCAAATTCAGAATTTTAAGTACATTGGCAAGTTAGGGGAACTAAGAGGACCGGGTGAGCTAAAACTGTAGAGAAAAGACTCCTTCTTAAGTTAACTGAAAGTGTCTATCATGTTATTACCTGAAGGTGTTTACCAGTTCTGGATGCAGACTAAGGATTGGGGTTGGCCTAGGCTGATGGTCTTCAATGAGGGAAAAAAGAAACCAGAGGGGGTTTGACAGCCACAGGGGCTGGTGGAAGGTATTGGCACCTGGAGGAGCCCTGGGAACCTGAGCTGAGTGCTGGGGAGGCATGGAGGCTGAGACTGATTGAAATGGCAGGGTGAGATCTGCTAGTACACAACATCCCCACAGAAAAGGGAGCCTACAGCAAGCATCCAACAACTTTCCACTCAAGATGTCTGCTATATGTTGATGCTGCCTGGAGTTGGGGACTAAAAGGGATAAACTTCTGAGACATAGAGATAGTCCCTCCAAAAGGAAGTGGGGATAAAATGAAGTAATTTTTTGAAATACATGATTAATCCAGGAGAAGGTAGGAAAAAAAAAAAAAAGAGAAATCAAGGGCAAAGAGATAGGGCAAGTAGAAACAAATATCGGGATGTCCACATAAGCCCAATATTATTAGTAATCACATTGAATGTAAATGGATGGCTCATTTCAATTTAATGACAAAATCAGTCAGCCTAGATTTGAAAGAAAAGGTGCACTGATATGTTGTTTACAAAATATACTTAAAATTAAAAGGACGTTACACGATGGAAGTGAAAAGACAGGAAAAGCGAAATGACAAGAACACGAAAAGGAAGCCTGTTTGGCTGTATTTGTTTCAGACAAAGTTGACTTATAGGCAAGAAGTATCATTAGAGATCTAAAAGAGTAATAAAGAGATTTTAGAATGATAAAAATCCTGTTCAACAAGGAGACATAACAATCCCAAATTTGTATACACTTAACAAAATAGCTTCAAAATATACAAAGATCAGGGCAGTGGACAGACACTCGAGTGGAAATGAGGCAATTACACTACAATAACATTTGCAGAAATAGGCCTGTCTGGCTCTGCAGCCCCTGCTCCCCTTACAACGCCAACACTGTACCTACTTCTCACCCTCAGCCTCGCAGGGGCTGTTATTGTTGGCAACGTCAGTGGCAGCTGTGTTCATGTGAGCCATTGCATAGTTCATTTTTACGGTGCTGTGAAATGTTAAACTGGAGAGCCGGAAGTTGCTCCAAGCAAAATAACATGTGCGTTCAGTCCTTTAGGTTTTATCTCTTCTGCTTGGATCAATAGTACTCAGTGCTTAGAACTCTTTGTAGTTGAAGCGATAACCAATAACAGCCAGTGTTTACTTAGCAGAAGGATAAATCCCATGAGAGCCTAACTTTTGGCCCAGTCTGATTAGCATGTACACAAATATCACACCTTCTATCTTTGGGCAAGGAACTGATTAACAACCCTGAATTTTTTTTTTTAAAGTCCGAAAGGACCGTAACTGTTTGTGGATTTGTGCAGAATGTTTTTGTTCTCTCTGAACTTTGCCCCTTTAAAATGTTCTTAAACACACCTATAGATTTGCTATCTCCCCTCAACTTGAGGGTTATTTAAAACATATACAGTGTCAAGGCCAATCCTTGGCAAAATTATGCGGAAGGTGTTTTTTTATTGGCCACAGAGTGGAAAGAAGCCGTTTACTTCATGGGAGATACCCCTTCAACCACACCCCACCAAGAAGATTACAGGTCTCGGACTATCTGTTCTATGATGAATGAGTACTGAGAAAAGCAGAAGGTGGAGTAGAAGAAAGCAATTGGGAGGGGAAGCTGGGAGCTGCAAGTCAAAGGGGTAAGGTCAAGGGCTCATAAGGAAGAATTGGTTTTGATCATGTGGAGGAAAACCTCACATTCTGATACCAGAGAACAGGAAGAAAGAATGAAAGTGGATGAAAACAGACACGTAGCTCTTCATGGGACAGCAGTGTAGGTTTCCATTTCTTATGGTCTCAGTGGTAAGGTTTTCTGCTGACAAGAGGTTGACAAGATGCCTGGAGAGGGTGATAAAGGTCTGAAGTGTCACTGAGGGAAGGAAGAAAGAGCTGAACAAAGGCATGATGGAGACTGTGGAGGCTCATTAGAGGTCAAGTTGGTGGTGCTCATTTCCCAGGTTTAGGAGCTAAGAAGACAAATAGTAACTAAGTCCCAAAGTTGGTACTTTATTGGGTGGGAAGGAAGAAGAATGCAACACCTTCTGCCTCCCTTCTTTCCATCCCCATTCTTCCTAGGTATCCAATGCTTTTAATTAGCTGAATATCTTTATAAGACAAGGAGAGATACCAACTTGGTCCCATGGAGGTGTTGGGGTGATATGATGAAGCTGCCTATAATCCTAGGGTTTAAATACAGACTCCGTCACTTATCACATATTGTTAGCTGGTTGATCCTGGGGTAAGTTACCTAGTCACGTGGAACATCTGCTTCATCATTTGCAAAAAGAATTTTAAGCATTAAGTGAGCTTATATTAATACATCCCCTGGTTCATAGTAAGCATGAGAAAATGCTTGTCCCTCTTTTCCTTATCAACAACCCACGAGGGAATATCCCTTATAAAACTGAACCCAGGGGAGCTCAAATTACATTCTCATACTTGAATTCCCATCGTGACAGAACACAGAATTTGGGGAAATAAATACATGAGGTCTGTCCGGAAAAAGTCCAGCCATTGTTACAATAACAACATTGATGTAACCTGGTAGCCAACAGGAGTGGGCTGGAATGTGCACATGCGAACAATAAAAACTTCACTATACTAGTCATTGGGGTCAGTAGGCACCATTGAGTGAGCATGCGTACTGTGGTCATGGCATTAGAAATGACTGAGCAAGCAGAGCAAGGAATCTGCATTCACTTTTGCATTTAGTTTGAACATTCCTCTGCAGAAACTGCTCAGATGATTCAGAAGGTTTTTGGGGATGATACAATGAGTGCAATGCAAACAAAGTATGGCACAAACACTTCAAAAGATGGTTGAGAATCTGTTGAAAGTGGTCCATGTCCTGGAAGGCCTGCAACAAGCAGATCACCTGAGAATGTCGAACATGTACGGGCTGCAATCAACAAAGATCAGCAACTGACAGTGGAGAACTGGAAGCTGATCTGGGGACTCCAAAAACTACTGTGTCCAAGATTTTGACACAGAATCTTGGCTTGAAACATGTCATGGCAAAATTTGTCCTGTGGCTTCTGCTACTAGATCAGAAGGAACATCAGGCTGCAGTTGCTAATGACTTCATTCAAACCACTACCAACAAATCAGATTTCCTTAAGAAGGTTACAACCAGAGATGAATTGTGCGTGCCTACTTTGAAAGGGACTGAGGCATCATTTCTTGCATCTTCTTCAATAAATGTCCCTGTTTTTCATATTACATGGTAGGATACTTTCTGGACAGGCCTCACTTGTATATCCTCATTCAAATTGATTAAACCATGGAAAACTAGGTTAATTCTTTAAAAAAATAACCCTCATCCTAACCTTCCTTTTCCTTAGGGATTTAATTTAGCATGAGTGAGCATCTGCATGAGTTAGTGCCAGCACAAAATACCGCTGTGTCCGCTCTCCATCATCCAAAAAGGCACAGGCTGTACTAAGCCCATCAATGCCCACCGCAGTCACCAGTCCAAATCTCTGACTTAAAGAGGGGAGTTTACAATTATTAGAGATTATCTAACTCATATGTCTAATAAGCCAGAGCTTGCAATACTGAAGGGCAGGCAACTCTCTCTAAAGTAAGGCTTTTAAAGGATAAGTCCTCCTGACTAATTACATAAAATAATTTTAAAAAATCCCTGAACTTGTATTCAGTATCTATCATTTCCACTGTCAGCCATTGCTAGTGGAAGGAAGGACATGACTAATATTTTCCTAAATAAACCAAACTGCTTCTTTCCAATTTGTGCTGTAGGAAGTACCCAAAGTTCCTTCTCTCCTACTATTAATACCAGCGCAGACCATCTTGTGAATCAGTTGTGTGGTCAATCCCCATGTGAGTCACACCTATTTCTGCAGACACTCTGAGTGCTGTGTTGACTGAAGAAAAGAAGGAAACCCACATGGCGTCTTCCTTGCCCTACCCTTCAAGTCACTGCTGCCTGCTGAAGTTGTTGGCTGTTCACTTCTCCTTTGCTTTTTAGTGTCTAGCTAGAGTGCCTGGTACCCACTGGGCACTCAAAAAAAGTTTCTAGAATTGAATCCTTAACCCACTTCAGGAGGGAGGGAGGGGAAGGATTGGGCAAAAAGGCTTTTATGCTTGTAGAGGAAAGTTCTCTTAAAAACTAGGAAGTAGGCAGAATTAAGAGAGATCATTGCAAATGTATGAAACATTAGATATGAAAGAGTTTCTTAAACTCTACATAGCTATACAAATATGTACAGAAATTATAAAGGTGGGATGATGCATAGGACAGAAGTGGAGTTAGGTGACCTCCTTTATACTACAAAACTTTTGAGTGTTTAGGGTGTAGCAGGTGTTATGCTGAGCATTAAGCAGTAGGGATTTATCAATGAATCAAGCAAACACAGCCTCAGTTTTTTGGAGGATATCTTTAAGTTATCTTTTTTGTAGTTCTGTGATCCTGGGCTTTACATGACCTTTGTATTGGGTGTGAGGTTGGGGGAAAGAAGTGTAGGTGGCCCTTAATTTTGTCCCACTTGTTAATCCTTCTACTTGCTCTCTCCCAGGATGGTGCCTGGCAATTTTAATGTCTTTTATGCAGAAATTATTTGGAACATTCCTTCCTGCCTGTTGCAGCAGAAGTAGGGCAATAAATGGGGGCAACCAGGAAAGGGAGGAGATGCGAGGAAAAGGAGAAATGGCAAAACAAAGCAGGGCTGGTGAGAAGGAAATTATGGTGGTGATTAGGGGCAGAAGAGTCTAAAGGAGCCTCCCCAAATTGTCTTATCAAGTCACCCCATTTATAAGACTGGTAAACTAAGATTCAGGCAGGGAGCAACTCACCCAGAGCCACGCATCACAGGAATCAACTCTTTTTACCAGACAAAAAAATATATTTATTTTGATAGGTTTTGCCTCAAATGGAGCTCTAACCATCCTATAAGATATGGTGGTTAAATGTCAGACTGTCTGAGTTCAAATCCCAGCCCTGCCAGTTACTACTCAAGGAAACCACTGAACCTGTTTGTATCTCAGTTTCTTCATCTCTAAACCGAGATAAATTTGGTGCTTATATGGGGTTTTGAAGGAGATTGAATTAGTTCAAACATATAAGAACTTTAGAACAGTGCCGTAGAATACAGTATGTGCTCTGTAAAAGTTTATAATACAAATATGCATGTGTGTATAATTTAGTCTAGTCATCCCATAAATATTAGTTAGGTTAAGCAAACCAGCTTAGTAAACAGAATGTATTTCCTCTTCATTTATTTACTTAACTCTTCTCTTTTATTTCTTCTAAATGTTCAATATGACAAAGTGGTATGTTTATCAAATATTCTTTAGGAAGTAGGCTGGGCATATATATGCAAATCCACTGAACAAATACATGTTTATCAAGGTTGGAGAAGCACAACTGCCAGACACTTGTATCACTGCCTCTTGGGACACTACTAACAACTCAAATAAGTGTCTCTACAAAGAGATTTTCCGTCGGAAAAGTTCTGATGCAAGACAGGCAATGCTCATGAAGTTTGGATGAAGGCTAGGGTTCCGAACTGTCCAGAACATGATGCAAGGTCTCACCACTCCGACTTTCTTACCTTTTCTGGGACACACTGAGTTTCACTCAGAGGTGAAAACTTCATCAAAAATGGAGAGAATCACTGGGAATCTCTAAGCCAAGAAAAAAATGATCTCTTTTCAACTTCAGCTATTCAAACGTAAGGCAATGGATACTTTTTCTTCCTGTGCTGGAGGTGCAAAATGACCCTCACTGCTGCTTAGAGGGAAAGAAGAAGGAAAGATAGAGACGCTTTCAGTCTCTAGACACCTGTCCTCCTCCCCTCCCCCAGACCATCCTGACCACCTCTTCCTCTTGTACTCTCAGGGTGACTCTTGGCTGTGAGATTCAGTAACCATGAGATGAAATGTTACCCTCAGTGCTCCGGAGGGTGAGCACTTGGAAATTTTAGAGCAATTTGCTGCTCACCTGGCATCCAAGAGTATGAGCAGTTCTGGTGTTGGCAAACCTACGTGGCAAAGTTCGTGTGGTGTAGGGAACCTGCTGGTTATGCACACTAGGACCACACACAGATCCATAAAACGTTGGAAATTGAAAAACCAGTCCTTTACCCGGCATGGTTTGATAAGCACTGCTCTAAGACATGATGCTTCACAGATGCCAAAAGATCAGTGCTTTCTGTGAATATAATAAACCCACGAGATATAAATGTACATAGAGAAGGAACACCAGATCAGGAGCCAGAAGGTAATGAACAACGGGCATGAGCAGTACGTAAGGGCTATCGCATGTTCAAAGTTAGTAAGTGCCACGGAAAACCTTAAAGACTAGAGCAGGGTAAGGTGTCCAAAGTTTGGGGAGGGGACTACAGTATTAAACAGAGGTCATTAAGATAGTATGTGACCATTTTCCTCGGGTAGGTAAGCCCTTTGTAAATGTTTAAGTTTGCCTTGACTTCTCCCTGCCAGTCCCTCTCACATGTCTTGGTTCTCCTACTTTTCCTTTGAATCTATTGACACAGAATCATGAAAGCAATCAAAATATAATGAGGCAATTCATATTTTGCCAACAAGGAAAGCCCAATCCATCAGAATATGTACTCTAAAGCTAAATTATGGGTTTGTGATAGATGATCTCTAAGATCTCCTCCAACTTTGCCCTGGCTGGGTGACTCACTTGGTTGGAGTCTTGTCTGGATATGCCAAGGTTGTGGGTTCGATCCCCAGTCAAGGCACATATAAGAATCAACCAATGAATGCATAAATAACTGGAACACCAAATCAATGTTTCTCTCTGTCTTCCTTCCTTCCTCTCTATTTCTCTAAAATCAATCAAGAAATTAAAAAATAAGACCTCTTTCAACTTTGAAATCTTGTGACTCTGGTTGAAAAAAATATTATATACACTTCATATGATTCATTAATTAATGTAGTTACTTATTTACTATATACATATTGATCACCTACTATGAATCAGGCATTGATGGTACAGTGATGCATGAGATACAGACTCTGCCTTTGAGAATGTCAGAGTTCAGCAACAAAGCCAGATGTATAAACAAAAAGAAAGTTGACACGGGGCTTAAGCGCTACAATGCCTGTCTGAATAGAGTGCTATGAGATTACAGATAAGGGAGTATGTAATTTCTCTGGGTAACAAGGAAGGGAGAATCACAGCAAGACTGAGAGGTGGTAACATGTACTCTATGTTTTGAAGAACAAAGAGGAGTTGGCCTTTTTGAGTAGGGAGAAGGGGAGCCGACTCAGGCAGGAAAGTAGATGTGGAGATATCAAATTGAGTGACCTATTTAAGGAATAGAAACATACCTTAGTCTGGTTGTAAAATTGTAAATATATGTGGATCATGACTGGCCTTTTTGTTTGTTTGGTGATTGTTCTGAATACCAGTTTTCTTCCCAGTGTGGGATTTCAGATACACACGCATACACACACATGGAATCATCATTTTCTTTTTTTGGTCTTCCATTTCTTCATTTATGATAAGATGTTGAGTCCCAGGGTCATTAAACCGTGTGTTCCATGAGTGATTCACCATTTAAGTTGCAGTGTCTAGCACACAAATGCACATATAGACACTCAAATTTGGTTGAATGAATAAATGAATCAATAAATGCATGAGTCATTATCATTAATTACCATTAATATCATTCTTTCAGCTCTGTTTGCCACTTCTAAAACCTTTAGATTTTTCTACAGCTCTGGATGATCCATTTGTCTGCATGTGCCTGACATGGGATATTTGTGGGTTAAGCATACATATGAATGTACTTATGCATATTTAAATAAACAGGCATACAGGATGTCAGCATTCAAAAGTCATGGGGGGTGGCTAGGAGAGAGAGGACTGATCAGAAAAAGGCTTGACTATCAAATTATTTTTAGTCATCGAGGGCCATCTGTCCCTTTCTCATCACTTTCTCCCAGTTCCAATGAATTAGAACTGACTCTATTTTTCTAATACATCACTTCTGCTGCAACAACACATTTGGAGTTCATCTCTCAGTCACACTCACTATAGGAAGGGGTTTCAGAGTGAACCACAACAATCCCCTTCTTGGCATGAACTGCTTAGGATGTTTCCAAAAGTACTCCTTGTTCGTGAAGGCTTTCTAGAAGCTCCTCTACACCCCCAGAAATGACTTCATCCACTGACATAAACATTTTTGAAGTTCCTTTTTATTATCATAGAAATTTTCTACCGTAAAAGAACACTCAAATGAACTCCCCTTTATCACTCAGCTTCAACAATAGTCGTAATTTTGCCCGTATCACCTCTCACCCATCACCACCCTCCCTTGTTTTGTTTGTTTATTTCTTTGCCTGCTGGATTGGTTTAAAGCAAATCCCAGATGTTACATCACTTCATGTGTAAATGCTTTGGTATGAATTTCTGAATGATGAGGTCGTATTTTGTTTGTGTGGTTTCCCTAACACCACGGCAGTAATGCACCTAGGAAAACTAAGAGCAGTTGCTTCATCGTATGTACAGTCCATGTTCGAATTTGTCTAATTATCTAGAAGATGCCTTTATATACTTGGTTTATGTGCACCAGGGCTAAACAACATCCACACATTACTTGTGTTTGTTCCAATATGGAAATTTTAGGAAGTTCACTCGAAATAATAATTTTTTTTCCCCTAACTCAAGGCTAAAAGGCTTAAATACTCAGGAAAGGGCAAATAAAAGCTACCATAACACAGCCTGCTGCAAAGCACCATTTTTTAAGTAAAGATTTTTTACTCAGTTTATGCCAGTGACAATCCATGATATGCAAATATGGAATGGAGTCAATATGTCTTAACATGCAGGTCTTCACATTCATCCTTCTAGGAATACAAATCAAGGGAGATACACTCAGGTGAATACTCAAGAGGGAGTTACTAAGGTTCTCCCTCCTGCTCTGGTATCAATTTAATTTTTCCTAATAATTATTGTAATAACAATGCCATATTATACAGTACTTTAGAGTTTACATAGTACTTCCACATGCATTCAAGTTACTATAGCAAAGAGTCCACTCCTTATGAAAAATATTTCATCTTTCATGATTTTCCAAAAGAGCCTGTGAAAGAAGAAAGGATTAACCTACTTTTACTGAGGTGGAAATGGGCTCAGAAATATTGAGCAACTGAGATCCCATAGTCAGTGCAGTTAAACATTTAGTCCCAGTTAAATTATATCAAGTCTAAAGACCTTTTAACCAAATACACCATGTCTTTACTGTCTGTAGAAAAACTCTCTACCAGCCTCCTTCAAAACACTCTCTGGCCAGCCACTATCTGGTGAAATGTTATTTATTTCTTTTAGGACTCCCTCCAACTTTTATATTACCCTGGTAGTCACTGTAAAATGATAGATTAGATTAGAAATCAGGAGAAGTAAAATTATTTGAGAAATGTTCAGGAGGTAGACATAGAATGATTAGCCTCCCCAGTTTTCCCAGAATAGGGAACTTTCAGTGTTATAATTGGGACAGTCCTGGACAAACCAGGATGAACTGGTCACCCTATGTAGACACACATGAGCTTCACATTGAACTATGTGTAGGAATTTAGGAAGAAGATTGAGTCATTTTGAATAATTGAATGGATGGTGGTGCCATTTGTTGAAATTAAAAGACAATCAGTGAAGAACAGATATGAGACGAAAGAGAAAAATAATAAGTTAATTTAAAAATATGTGACCACTTCCGGTCAAGATGGAGGCACACTGTGCCTCCTTGCATAATCAAAAGAAGGACAACGATAATTTAAAAACAAAAAACAACCAAAACTGACAGAAAAGCAAACTGTATGGAAGTCCACAACCAGGAAGTTAAAGAAGACATATTCATCCAGACCAGTAGGAGGGGTGGAGTCGGGCAGTCAGGGCTGAGAGGACTCACAGCAAGGCAGCAGCTGGAGGAACCAGCAAGGCAGTGAATTGTGGAGCAGGCACACAAGGCTGTAGCTGGCCAGGAAGACAGAGGCTGGTGGACTGGGTAGTCCCACAATCGCATGCAGATAAACCAGGCAAAACAAAGGGGGAGTGGGATGGACCACACAACCCAGGGTCCCAGTGCAGGGAAATAAAGCCTCAAACCACTGTTCGAAAAACCTGTGGGGGTTCAGGTGGCAGCGGGAGAAACTCCCAGCCTCACAGGAAAGTTCATTGGAGAGACCCACAGGGTCCTAGAATGTACACAAGCCCACCCACATGGGAATCAGAACCAGAAGGGCCCAATTTGCTTGTGGATAGTGGGGGAAGTGACTGAAATCTGGCAGAGAGCTGAGCAAGAGCCATTGTTCCCTCTTCCCACATACAGAGTCACAACCCAGTGACGGGGGTTACCCCACCCTGGTGAACACCTAAGACTCTGCCCCTCACTACATAACAGGTGCATCAGGACAAAAAAAAAAAAAAAAAAAAAAAAAAAAAAAAAAAAAAAAAAAAAAAAAAAAAAAAAAAAAAAAAAAAAAAAAAAAAAAAAAAAAAGACCCAAATGAAAGAACAGATCAAAGCTCCAGAAAAAATACAACTAAGTGAAGAGGTAGCCAACCTATCAGATGCACAGTTTAAAACATTGGTAATCAGGATGCTCACAGATTGGTTGAATTTGGTCACATATTAGATGACAAAATGAAGGCTACACTAGTGAAATAAAAGAAAATGTACAGGGAATCAATAGTGATGGGAAGGAAACTTGGACTCAAATCAACAGTGCAGACCAAGAGGAAGGAAGAAACATCCATTCAGAAAAAAAGGAAGAAACAAGAATTCAAAAAAAAAAAAATGAGGAGAGGCTTAGGAACCTCCAGGACATCTTTAAACGTCCCAACATTCGAATTATAGGGGTACCAGAAGGAGAAGAGGAAGAGCAACAAGTGGAAAACTTATTTGAACAAATAATAAAGGAGAACTTCCCCAATCTGGCAAAGGAAATAGACTTCCAGGAAGTCCAGGAAGCTCAGAGAGTCCCAAAGAAGGTGGACCCACCAAGGCACATCATAATTACATTACCCAAGATTAAAATGAAAGAGAGAATCCTAGAAGCAGCAAGAGATAAGGAAGCAGTTACCTACAAAGGAGTTCCCATAAGACTGTCAGCGGATTTCTCAAAAGAGACTTTACAGGCAAGAAGGGGCTGGAAAGAAGTATTCCAAGTCATGAAAGGCAAGGACCTATATCCAAGATTGCTCTATCCAACAAAACTTTCATTTAGAATGGAAAAGCAGATAAAGTGCTACCCAGATAAGGTCAAGTTAAAGGAGTTCATTATCACCAAGCCCTTATTATATGAAGCATTAAAGGGACTTATCTAAGAAACAGATAAAAAATATGAACAATAAAATGACAACAAACTCATAACTATTAACAAATGAATCTAAAAGAAAAGAAAAACAATGAAAACAAAAACTAAGCAAACAACCAGAACAGGAACAGAATCAGAGAAATGGACATCACACAGAGGGAGTTCAGTGGGGAGGGGGAAGGGAGGAATAGGGGGAAATAGGTACAGGGAAGAAGAAGCATAATTAGTAGGCATAAAATAGGTGGGGAGAGATAGAAAAATAGTATAGGAAACAAGACTGAAAGAACTTATATGTACAACCCATGGACATGAACTAAGCTTGGTGGGGGGATGCTGGAGGGTTGAGGGGACGGGGGGAGGGGGAATAAAGGGGGGAAAGTTGGGAAAACTATAATAGCATAATCAATAAAAAATACTTTAAAAATATGTAGCCAAAAATATGTCAAGTAAGCAGTTGAAAAAACTGGTGAATCTGGTATATCGTTATTAATTATAGCCAACAATTAAGTGCCACCTATAGATAAGATACTGTAAAGATGGCATCTGTTAACCCTCTCTTCTTAGTGACCAGTGAGATAACTCCATCTCGTACCTACAAAGGCAAAGAAGTTTCTCTGGGCTGTACTGTTTGAAAATGATAGTGCTAGCATTAAAACCCAAATTAACCTGAATTTAAAGTGACCTTTTCTGTTTCCCAGTTGTGTGGCCTTGGACAAGACTCCGGGACTTTGGTCAACTCAACCTTGAAAAAGTGGATGCTATGTAGAGAGCAGACTATGGCGAGTGGGAGGAGGGGAGAAATTCATTATACGCCAGACCCAGACACAGGCAAATCTTTTCAGTAGACAAATAAGTAAGGGGTACAAACTTCAGAAAGGCGAACTATAGGTCAAAGAATAGGAGGAATTAAATTTCAGCCATTTATTTAAATGAGACTGTACAACACAAAAGTTGGGTGGTATGGTTCCTGGATTCAAATTGCTAGGCTCAAACCTGGAATCCACCGCTTACTAGTTATTTAATGTTGAATGAGTTACTTCCTCTCAACAGAATTTTATCAACTGGAAGATAATATAGGAATTATAAAAGTTGCTATCCAACCACCTCACCCACTGATCAGGTGAAGAACTGAACAGGGTAATGTATGTAAAGGACTTTGCATTTGTATCTATCAGTGTCTAGCCAAGAAACAGGCATCACTTAGACCTTTCAATAAAGAGGATTGAACACTTGGAATTAGCTAGTCAGGTGCTGAAAAATCTAAGTGAAATATGGACCAGTGAGGCAATGCAGAGATGCTCAGAGGCAGGAAGCCAGCACCATCGCGCTGAGTGAAGGGACACTGTGAAGCTGACTGTAGCCCAGAAGCTGGGGCTGCAGATGCAGCCAGAACAATGGGGACCGAACAGCAGCAAACGGGAGTTTAGAGGAAGAGGCTGACTGGTTGAAGGGGAGCCGTACGGGAGTAGCAGCTACAGCCAGAGGCACCAAAGGCTGACCTTTTCTACTGGGATTTCCATCGGCTACACCTACTTCTCTCTAACACATGAAAAGGTAGGTCTGGGTGAGGGACAGATCTGGGAGCAGACAGTGGGCCTTCACAGTGTGGTACCTGGCACCTAGTGAGAGCTCAAACAAAGTTAGCTCTTTACGTACCTGTCATGTGCCAGACCATGTGCTAAGTACAAGGGATGCTGACATGAGCAAAACAGAGATGGAAATCCAATGCAGGGGAAATTACACGGTTGTAAAAACAATAAACACGATGACATATACAAATGAGTGATACCGGAGGCTATAGGAAAGAAAAAATGGGGAAGCTAACAGTCTGAGTAAAGTCAGGGAGGCTTATGGAAATAACTATATTTAACCCAAGATCTACGGCATGAGTAGGAGTTACCACGTAGGGTGGGAGAAAAAAATCCAGGTGGAAGGAAGAACATGCACAAAGGCATATGTGAGATTTTTACAGAGTTTCCAGATGACTGAGGCAGGCTGTGCAAAGGGGACACTGATCCATTTAACGTGCAGTTCAGATCAGGACATTCTTTTCTGCTAAAACCCTCAAATGGCTTCCATCACCGACGGGCTTAATAAAACATTGGTAGCACAGCCTCCAAGGTTCTACAGCAGTTGTCCTCAAGTCCAATGGGGAACCTTTATAAAAACAATAGTGAAATTCACCCAAGACTTACCTTGAATCAGGTCAAAACCCTGGGCTCCATCTCCAGCCTTGTTCATTCCCACTCTGATTCTTTTTTATGCCACCTCGGACCTTATCGTTTTTCTCAAACACACCAAGCATAGGCTTCCTCGTTCATTTTGTTTTCACTGCCCTTCACTTCAGGTACTTTCTCCCACTTGTTTGCACATTTGACTCCTTAGCTCACTGAGTGTCTGCTCATCAGTTACCTCCTCAAAGGACTCTCTCTCCTTTAGCCATCTTGTTTACCTTGCTTGTATAATTTATGTTTATTTTAGTCTCCTCCCACTAGACTGTAAGTTCCATGAGAGCAGAAAATGTCTCCATGTTGTTCATCACTGTGATTGTCACTGGGAAAAACACTGTTCACTGTGTTTTTAGCAGCTTAGCACATTTAAGTGTTTAATGCACTGTTTTTTAAAAAAGACTTTATTTATTTATTTTAGGAGGGGGAAGGAAGGGAAAAAGAGAGGGAGAGAAACATCAATGCTTGGTTGCCTCTTGTGCACCCTCTACTGGGAACCTGGCCTACAACCCAGGCATGTGCTCTGACTGGGAATCAAACCAGCGACCCGTTGGTTCGCAGGCTGGCGCTCAATCCACTGAACCACACCAGCTAGGACTGGAGCATTGTTAACTGGAGGCAATATTCACATGTAGCCTATACCTGGGGTCCCAAGGACCTAGTCTTCAAAGAATTCAGACACAGGGAAAAGAAGGTAGCTAAGTACCTAAAAACTTACGTGTGAACAATACAAGGCCTCAGGCCAGGCAGAGGCCAGTCCCTGGGACTGAAAATGTAAGGCAGGGTAGGACTAGCAACAGCAAGAAGAATTTCTAGTGCTATCGCCCTAGAGGGCCTTGCCTGGGGCTCTTTTAAGTCCTTGAAGTAAAGACAACTATGCGTGAGGCTGGATGAGCAGAGCTTTCAAAGGGGGTCCACTAGAGCAAAGGAGGCTTGTACGCATGTGACACTTTCAGACTGTCGCTAGACAGAGTGTGAAATGCTAAATCCATCTTTGACTTTTCTTCAAATGCTTGGCTTTGTGATTCACTCTTGCAGCATTTTCTTCATTTGGTAAGTAAGATATAAATATTTTTCTGGGGGAATCCCAGTGGAATAGTAAAAAAGTAACAGGAAGCACTCAGCTCTGTTAATTGTGCATCTTAATGTGGCATTAGGACATTTGTCACTCTGATGCATTTCCTTCTGATGCTCACCCCAGATGTTTCAGGAAGTCCAGTTAATCTTATGGGAAATTAAGCAGCAGTAAGATTCTTTAGTCCTCCTAGTCTAGACTCTGGTATTGATCATGGAACAGACAAATTGAAGGAACAAGGTAGAGTGGCCTCCTTGTGTCTTAGACATAAGTGCAAATACTCAGTGGAGAGTGACCTTTAACGAATGCAAATGTACTTTATAAAGCATCACATCTGTGACTCTTTTCAAAGTGTGTGCTAATGGTCAGCTGGATGGTCCTCTCTCAGCTTCCTCTGATTCACTTAGGAAAACTCCTGAGAGCCCACTAAAGTGTTTTATATGTCTCTCATTGATGTTTGCTTTTCAAATATTTGTCAAGTTCGGATTTGTACTGGTCCTATTAAAGTTTAAAGAATTCAAGCGGTGGAAATGATCCATAATAAATGGGCAAAAATAGAGATTCCCAAAGATTATGTATGCCCACCCCAACATGTGATAGCCCCAGGAAATAAATCCGAGTCCCAGAAAAAATTAAGAGGCATCGATGTGGTAGATTGGTAAAGAGCCTGGGTTTTGAATCTTAGCCATTCCATGTCCTTGTTATACACAGTTAACCCTTTTACTTAAATTCTATACATGGGAAAAGTCATATCTACATCAGAGGGGCTCTGTAAACATGTGGTATATACAGGGACTCAGTAAATAATGTTTATTTTATGAGAAATATTTATGAAAAATTTGGTATTACATAAAGCTAATATATTCTATACCAAGACCATAGGACAATGATTTATAAAATGTGTGAATCGTTATTTATTTATTATTTTACTTATCACTTAAGCATTAAATACAAGTCCTTTTCCTTGACTGACCTTTTGAGACTTAGACTAAGTCACAAATACAAAGCGTTAGAGATGTAAGGACCTAAAGACCTTGCTGGTTCTCAACGTAATCATCCACAGAATGTTGATGCTGTTTCTCTAGCAACCCTGGTCAATGGTTGTACTGCAACCATTGCAAATGATAATGGGAGTCCAGCAGACGCTCAGAGCAGTCATTACATACTGAGGAACCTAGCGAATACTTTTATTCCCTGTGAACAAATGAAAAGTATCTCTCTATTACTTCCACACAGGCCGGAGGCTCACTTTCAGGAGTTGCCCAGAATCTAGTTTCTCTGACAGTATTTGACTACCGGTTTATCTCCCTCTTTAGTCCTCTTGACTCCTGGGAAAGCTCCTTCATCTCATGTAGCAAATCTTCATGATTTTCAGACCAGCTCAACCCTAATCACTGGCCGCCCACCCTACTGGATGCTCACATTACCACTTGCTTCAATTCACTGATGTCTTTTAGGCAGAATTGCCGACAGTATCCTCAGAAGTGGTCTAGCCAAAGTGGAAGATGGCAATCCATTCAAAGCATTTCCATTCATGGAATTCGTGTTATCATCCTAAATGGCGGACTTCAATTTTCTAATTCACTCCATTATTTTCTTTCAGCATTTTAACTTATTAAAGTTGTTTTGAAAAATATAGCCTTTATATTCCACATGCATTCATTCCGTGGCATCTCCTGAGCAACAGACAAAACTGTCAAAAGGGTCCTTAGTCATCAGCCTCCACTCCAGACACTTCTCCTCTGTGACACAGAGCCATCATTAATATTCCTTAATTCACGCCACAATTCATCTGCCAATAAACATCATTCCGAGCAGTTTCTGTCAAAACTTCATTCGTGGGGGTATCCAAGAGGCTGTATCAGAATTTTTTCCCAAAGCATTATTCAAGGGAGGAGGTATGTGGATGGATTGCATTTCTGGTTAAGTCATCATGTAACCAGTCCTATGTTCTCAGACTTTAATATTCACAAATCCTGGGGGCTTGGGAAAGTATTTTTATAGATACCAACATAGAGGTCTCAAGCAAATCCCAACCCAGGTGTTGGGGTAGACTAGATCAAAGGTCGTAACTCATAGGGAGCTGTGCATGAACTTCAAAAACTGTAATTCCCCTAGAATTATAGACAATGTATTATGGTTATGTGAACATGTGTATTTTCTTAGAATAAAGTCCCCCCTTCAAAAGAGTCCTATACTCAAACACCACCATTGATCAAGGTCAAGTTTAATTAAAGATGCTGCCAATTTAAACCTGTCCTAGTCCTTCATTATATTTTCTATTTGTGCTATGCAGCAAGACCCCTGTGATCCCACTTTCATTCTTCATTCCTTTCTGATGGCCCAAGACAGACAAGTGTACTATGCTCACACCTACATGGATGACCATGTTGTAGACGGTGACACACTGACTCAGACCCCGCCAACAATTGCTTTGAACATGAGTAAAATTCCTGGAGGCCATCTCAACTCCTTCCTGAGAATCAGTTTTCTGATCTTGTGTTTATGAGAAAAGGGCTTTTCTTTTAATTAAGAAAGAACCAGAAGGATAGAAATAAAAAAAAAAGTGAACAATTTGTTTTTTGTTTTTAATAAATGGAGAAAAAGTATAAGGGAACTGATTCTGGGTCAAGGGTACAATTAGCAAGACTGGTCCCTAAGTTAGTCCTTAGGACTCTTACACAAAGCATGTGGGCACCCAGGAAAGAAATATTTTCTGGAAGGTGAGTGGAATAGCTTCAAAAAGAGAATGAAAATCCCTTCCTTACAGCATCATTATATTTCTATGTAGGAAAAGAGACCACATGTTCTCTCTTCATAGGGGTCAGTTAGAAATTCCCAAGTGCCTTCGCACTAGCTCATGCCTACATGTCCTCTTACCTGTTGTCCCCAGTGCACAGATGCCCATTCTGTTAACTGTCACTTTGTACTATGCTCCAGTATCACCTTATCCAGCAAGACTTTTCTGATCACTGAGTCTGATGCAAATACCCTTTTTGGTACTCCCGTGGTCACTGGAATCTAAGAAAGCAATTACCATAAAGTGGTTGAGATTGTTTCTCTATGTTCTGATGTGTTAGAGGAAAAGTGACATGAGCTATAAAAAAATAAAAAAGAAAAAGTCATTGGCTTTGCATGTAGGTTATGTCTTGCTTCACGTCAAGGGCCTGTGGTGATCTGTGGCTGTCCTGGGTAGCTTTCCTCCGAGCAATGGTTCAGTGATCCCAGCTCCTACAACTTGGGATGCTACCATTTTCAATATGCAGTCTCCACTACCAACCCTGGAGGGGGGACAGAATGCCTGAAACCCCTGGTGAGAACATACTAAGCAAATCCAATAGCCCACTCACTACAGACTTGTATCTGAGCTGGGAAAGAACAACTTGCAGTTATAAACCACTGAAATTTCAGGACTGTTTATTACCACAGCAAACTGTAGCCCATCCTGACCACATCTACCCTGGAGAATAGCAAGTTTAGGTAAGTCAGTAATCAATGACAAGATTTGGTAAGCACCGCCTGCTAAGATTTGATTTGCAGATGTTCAAAGCCCACGCAAGTTGGCTCATAAAAAAGAGATAGGGTTCACACACAGCTGGACCCAGGGGCTATAATGGGGTCATTAAAAATCATATTCTTTCTTTGTTTTTTCTTTCACGACTCTCTTGTATAGTGGCCTCATTCTCAGGCAGGCTCTTCTAAAGTGGTGGCAACATGGTTTCAGACTTATATTTTTACCAGATTAGCAACCTCAGTGAAAAAAGAAAATCTCCTTCCTGGTAGTTTTAGGAAAAGATGCAGGTGTTTCTTTCACTTCACTGTTGGAATCATGTGCTTATTTCCAAAGCAGGTGTAGCCAGGAAATACAGTTCTCTCATTAGCCAAGACTGGGTCAAGTACCCACTCCAAGAACCAGGATTAGTTTCATACCCACTCAAACTGCATGGACAGAGAGGGAAAAATGTGACTCCCAATGGAAAACTGTAATATCATAACCAAGAGGATGAATGGATGCTGGGAGAAAATGCAAAAAAAAAAAAATGGTCATCAAAATATGTAGTGCTTAAATAAGGGCACTAGACTTGATTTTGTCAAAAGTCCCTTTCAACTTTAATAGTGTATGATCTCTGCTTTCCATTTATTCAAAATATGTTCTGATTGTGCACTTATTTTCACAAGCCTGGTCATCAGTAACTCTTTGTGATTAACTATTCTTCATAATTGTTACAGCTTAATTTTCAGGTATAATAAAGTAGAAAAGCACTCCATTCTCTTCTTTTCTATTGTTGGAACTCTCTTCCCACCCAATGGTATTACATCCTCAGTGCAGGCAACGCAACCAAGGGATTGGAAATTTTATTATGAGCACTGGCTTCACCAGCACTAAGCTGTAAAGTGATCCCAAGCCACGCAGAGGCAATAAACCTGGTCCCTTCTTTCTGTTCGGGGCATTGTGAGAATAGAGGTATGTAAACTCTTCAAGTCCTTCAGAGAAAAGGTGCTATATAAATCTAAGGAATTATTCACACCATTATCGAACACAAATTGAACCTCCATCCCTTGGAGACTGTTTCATTGCTAATTTCACTGACAGCAGTTGATAAAGTTGACATTTGGTTTTAATGGCACCAGCTAATAAGCTGTCAGAAGGTTTCATAATCTTATCAAGTAACATATTACATTGCAAATATTAAAATTAGTCTTGGAATTAACATGATCTGCATTGGACACTCCGCTGAATTAATCTGATAGGATATGCTAAGTTTCATTCTTTACTTCTTTGCATTAGGAAGACTTACATCTTTGTTGGATATGAAGGTGATTGTTTACAGAGTCTTCTAAGAGTGTGTGTGTGTGTGTGTGTGTGTGTGTGTGTGTGTGCATGTTTCACCTACATACTTCTGATGATGAATATTCAGTCTGCATCAGAGTAACTGGCATTTCTGCTCGATGCCTTGAACTTTTGAAAATACACACAAACCTGCAGCACCTGGCTCTGCTTAGATCCCTTTATAGCTTTCAATTTTGAGACCACTCCAAACATTATCATGGAAAGAGTGTAACATTTAAAGAAAACTGAAGATGAAATTACTATAATTGCTTCTATTTATTGCGAGTCTACTCCGGATTGGTGCTTTTCATAATTACTAATTCTTTATTCACTACAACCCTATAAGATAATTTTATCGATTTAAACCCTCATACTTATAAGTGAGAGAAAACCCAAGTCAAATAACTCAAACAAGAAAAAAATATTAACTCAAATGCAAATCCAGGGTAGAATCCAGGGACCTCAGACCAATGGCTCAACCAAGGGCTCAAATGATAATTCTCGGAATCTTTTATCAATCCATTTCTTTTAGATGGACCCTATTCTCAGGGTCCCTGGGGTGAGGCTCATTAGCTCAAACTCTCAAACAGAGTTCCCAATCCAAGAGAGAATCTATTTCTTCCCTTAGCTCAGAAAAAGCTTTGAGTTTTCTTTTTTCTGATTGGCCTGACAGATCATTTGACTTGCTCTAAGCCAATCATCAAAGCCTGAGGGATGGAATGTACCAGATTATAATGATTGTCTTAACCTTAACCTAGGTTGCCTGTTGCACCCTGGAGGGGAAGGACAGAGACAACTTCATCCAATGCACAAGAGCCAAGGGTAGTACAGAGTAGGGCCATCAAAACAAAACTGTGAAACTGTTGTCATTGGAGTGAAAATGGGGAAGGAATTGATGCAAGGCAGCAAGACCAATAAATATCCATTACAGGTTGACATTATCCTCATATTACCGAGGAGGAAACAGAGGGTCAGAGCAGTTAAGTCACTTAGGTAATAGCACACATCTAATGAATGACAGGACCAGAATTTGAAACAAAACTCCTAAGACTCAAAGCTAATGTTCACTGTCTTCCAGGTCACAACAAAATGGTAGCCTACATGGGAAGCAGCCTATCTCATTATGCTAGAAAAAGTCAGGTCCCAGATGCCCACTTTCTTTGGGATAGAAGAGCTAGAAGACAGTGCCATCTGTAACCTGCACGGAATGCCATCCATGAAGAAGGTTCAAAGGGGGAATCAAAGAATGTGCATTGGTGGAAAGAACAGAGGGGTGGGAGGAAACTGGCTTTAGGTGTTCTATCCAAATGTCTGCTGCCCTTCCTAACTGGAGTGGGAAGTTAGCCACCTCTTTGAAATGTGAAATAGAGGATAACAGTCCCTAACTCCCACACTGGGAACTGTTAAATGAAACTGATATACTCTAAAATGTCTTGTAAAATATCATGTGCTTACAAGTATATGCTGCTGTTGTGAAAATGAATTTTTAAAAAAGGAGTCGTATTCCCCCTTTGGTTCACAATGCTGAGCTGGGCATAAAAGGATGCCTCCATGTTTGTGAATTTTACTTAATGATTAATTCTCTTTTTACCAACAAAATCCTCTCTCTCCTAAAACATCAGAGTATTAACACATTATAAATGTGGTTCCTCCTCTTCTCTGTGGTCTCATCTTCTGCTGGCCTTCAAAATGTTGGAATGCCTCAGGGTCCCAGCCAAGACTCTGCCTCTTCTTTGTACCTTCTTCCTAAGTGATGGCACCCAGTCTTTTTGTGTAGTCTATGTACCAGTAAGCCCAAAAGTGGGTCCTTAGCCCTGACCTTCCAGATCCTGCATCAGACTGCCAATGCATCACCTTCATTTTAGCTTTTAACAGGCATTTCAATATAAATGTAGCTAAACCAAAATTCTAGATTCTCGTTTTAGTTCATTTCTACCAATCCATTCCTTCCCTAATATTTTTCATCTCAATGACTTTATCCTTAGTTACTGTTTCCTACATCTCCTACATCTGATAAAGCAGTAAGTCCCCTTGACCCCATCTTCCTCCAAATCATAATCTAAGTCTAGCCTTTTCTTCCCACCACAACTACCATTCCTTTACTCCAGGCTACAGCCTCTCCCCCATTTTCCAGCAATAGTCTTCTAACAGATCTTTCTGATCCCATTCTTCCTTCTTTGTTCTATCATCTAGATAGCTACTAGAGCAAAGCTTTTAAACTTTGCATCAGATTATCCTACTCCCCTGCTCCAAGCTTTTGGTGGTTTTCCATCATCCATGGATAGGTTCCAAAATACTGTATGATCTAGCCCCTGCATACTTTTTCAATTTGCATCATGTAACTGTTCTCTTAGTCTCCCATGCTCCAGGTTCTGCAGCCTTCTTTCATTTCCTAGAATCCCAACCTTAGAGACAAACCACTAGAGATTCCTTCTGCTGGAAATCTCTAGGCCCTTGATCTTTCAGAGCTAGTTCTTTCACGCCATGCAGATTTCAGCTTAGATATAAACCCCTCAAAAGAGCTCATCCTGACCACCCACATTGATGCAACTACCCGTGACTCTTTATCACATCACCTATTTTAATTCTCTGCAGAACACTTACCACCACCCCTTATTTTTCTTGTTTATTGAGTTGTTTGCTTACTGCCACGAAGATGTAAGCTCTTGTAATCAGGCACTTTATATTATTTACAGCTGTATTTTCCAGGTCTAAAATAGTGCCAAGTACTGGTGAATGAATAAATAAATGAAAAAATAGATGAATAAGTAAGTGAATTAAATCATGAATTTTGAATTACAGCTTTTATTTTGAATGTTGGGTCACCTGTGCAGTAACCTTGACATTTACAGTATTTGTGAGATTAATAATTCTGTGAGGGCAGGAACAAGTCCTGAACTTCTATTTTCCTGGAAACTAATAAAATGAATTGAATCACACTTCGTATTGACCTCACTACAGAGAGCCAGCTCAGGATTTCCTGTGGTTATGTTTCTGTTTGGAGTACGAGAGCTGCATGGTGTTAGAGAATGAGCTTGGATCCAAAGGCAGCCAGGCTTGGTCAGAGGTTCCCACTCTACTACTTGTCCTGTATTCATGCTTTAAGTTACCCAACCTCTCTGATGTGCTGTTTTACCAACTGTAAAGTGGCAATAATAATGATAACTCATCTTTAATAATAACTGATAGTTACCAACAAAACTAAACAGGACACCTGACACATGGAAGGCAGCCAATAGATATTTCTTCTCCTTCTCTTGTAACCACATGTGTCATTAATCATAATAATTCACACAATTCTTGTTGAGAATTTTGTATGTTCACCAGACACTGCGGGTATTGGAGGGAAAGGATCACAGAGAAGAGAAAGCTCTTGGTCCCTGTGTGCTTATCTTCCACTGGCTCTTCCAGATTCACACTCCCTCCTCTTGCCCATGCTCCCTGATCTGTGCCCTAAAACATAGACCTACATGAACTGTGTGTGTTTTCTTGCCTTCTGGACTCTGGTTGGGTTTGACCCATGAAGAGCATCAGCAGGACATTGAGGAGCAGGAATGTGGTCACAGAATTTATTCTCCTGGCTCCATAGCTTAGGGGTGGACAAGGGCTGAGCGCCTCCTTCGGCTGAGAGTCGCAGCCCTCTCCTTACTGGTCTCGGTAACTATGCCTTGCTTTTTCCCGTTGTAGGACAGAAATGCTAAGGACTCCCATGGTGGCAATTATTCCCTGGGGCTTCTGCACATCTGCAACACATTTGTAAATATGTATTTAAATTTCCCTCAAAGTACCCAATTTGAGCGTACCCTGTGTTCGCTACCTGGGGCCTGCCTGAAACAGTTCCCATCTCTAAGGCGTTCACATTTTAAGAACTCACCACATCACAAATCAATAATCAAAATGGACCAAAGCAAGCGTTCTTCACTGTCATTGAACTTACTTCATGGTGCATCCATTCAGCAGAGTGTATCGACTTTAATCATTACCCATCTTCCATCAGATGCCATCAAAAATATCTGTGTTTATGAAACAACAGCCAGAATCAATAAGCACTGTAGGTTAAATATTATTTTTGTTTGATCAGTGGTTCTTAACTGATCAAGTCTTCTGAGGAACTTTCAAAAATGCCTATTTCCAGGCAAATCCTAAACCAACTGAACTGGGATTTCAGGACATGAAACTTGGGCATGTATATATTTGCAAGAGTAACCTACGTGCTTCTAATGTGATGTCAGGCTGAGAACAATGGCTTAAATGTTCCTGGAGAGACCAAAGTAGTGTCTACAGTACTAGGTAAGATGCCACCGTGACCATTTGCTTCCTCACACTGCAGTGGCTCCCAGGCTTTCTGCTCACCACCAAATTCTTCTCACCTTGACCACTACTGATTCTGTATTAGCCGTTATTCTTCAAGTAACTCCAATTGCGTTGCCATCAAATACAAAGGGTTTATCTTATAACTTGCCTGGCATTTCCTTTGAATGTGCTTAATAGCATCCCCTCGCTTTCAGTTTTCATCCCCAAGAATAAGAAGTATGCCGCTGTAACACCTGCCCAGAACTCCCGGTCCACAGCCCGCCGGGTCAGTGGTGTCCTGCGGCCTGTACTTTCCAGGGATGACTGGCCTTGTGGGGTACACACTATGCAACTGCAGAAAGAAGTTATTTTCAGGAATGGGTTTCATCAGGAAGACACTTTCACATCAATTAGTGCGTTGAGAACATTCAAAAGGACTCATCATCACTATCATCAAAGTAAATTGTAAGTACCCATCTTTAAACAGATCAAGGGACTTCAATAATGAACTTATTCAAACATCTTAATGCACATGGATTTGTACTACAACTGGGGCTACCCCTAGGAGCTAATATATTTGATAATTCTTTGTAAAATACAGAATCTTCTACACCTACATGTTCCTATGACTACAACTTCAGACCAAAAAAAAAGTAACAAACATATTCAAGATAAAGTCAATAAAAATAAATTAAATGGATTTAGGCTGTTTACTAATAGCAGTGTTGGGAATGAAATAACATCCACCGATACAAACTTTATATAGATACAAACTTTACAGAATATTATGCATCTATACAGATGTAAGCCTGGACATCCGATGTTATATTATGACCAAGAATCTGGTGCTTTCTGGTAAGAAGTTTAAATGAACAGGAAAAGGGGTCAGTGGGGTGGTTAGTGAAGAGGGAATGGTTATTGGAAGCAGTAACCACAGGGCCACTCATTTGACTAGTACCAAGATGAAATGGCTGTTGTTGATCTCCAAGGGGCAAATCCATTCTGACTAACTTCCAGTCAAGCAAACCAGCTGAGGTTTCTCTTCTTACTGGTGACGACAGCAGAACAACTGTCTCCAGCTAAAACAGAGAAAGAAGGCTGACTGCTCTCTCTTATATGACCTTAATGTCAGTTCAATGTGAATAACACCTGATGTGAAATCTGAAGAACTAATTTGATGCGATTAGCACACTTAATTAGCAACTGATACATCATGGACTTTTGCATATACATATTCATAGATCTATTCAGTAAACATGGCATGAGCAGCTAGGAAGCACTTGGCACCGTGCTATGCTGTGGGAACTGCAGGGAGCTGCAAGGCATGGGTCTCTCTTCTCTACCACACACAAGCTTGTGTTAAAGGAACAGACATGATTCTTAAGTTAAGGATATCAAATAAACGCTGTGATAGGCATGAGAACTGAGAGAGATGGGGCCATGGAGCAGGGAATTTTTTGGCTACATCAGAAATAACCTGGTTTGGTCCACTTTAACTTTCCTTCTAGATATGTAACTTGTAAGATAGGTTAAGTAGCCTTAACTACCCCACATTTTAAATAGTTTAAATTAGTTGATATGGCAAAAAAAAAAGACTATGATGAAAAATTTCATTAGGTTTTCTTTGGCATAGATATACATTATTCTGGTTTTCAAAACAAGCTATGATTTTGAGATTATTCTTAACTGTGAGATCATATATTATGTGAGTAAATTATAGCTTATCATAGCATGCAGTTGAGAAAGATGTGAAAACACCATGATATAGTGAAAAAATGTATTTTGAGCCTAGCTTTGAATCCTAGACCAGCCCTGGGAAGATATATATCTTCAAGCAAATTACTTAGCTTATTGGAGCCCCAGTTTCCCAACCTGTAAAATAGAGATAATAATACCTATCTCACAGCCTGTGTTTATAGTGAGAGAATCTATATAAAATGTTATACAAACATGAGTTGATTCCTAGTGACCCCTGCTTCTTCTCAATTGTCCCATAGCCCTTCTCTACCTAATGGGGCTCAGAAGAAAAACATCCCTGTCAAGCTCTGCGTTTCAAACCAGAGTGGTGTTTGCTTGAGTCCGTAGGGAGATAATGACCTTGACAATCAGACTGATACAACAGGGAGGAAAGGAACTCTCAGAACTTTCACAGCTGTTTTTTTCCTTTCTTTCTATTTCTTATTTATTTTAATATATAAAGAACTGGACGTTGGAGGTATGACTGTGGAGAACATTGCAGAGTGGGACTTGAGGGGAGCCACACTGTATAAGGAAAACAAATCTTCTGATTGGTTGGAAAAATGAAGAGCGGATGAGACCCTTCTTGCTAAGAGGGGGACTGGCGCAGCTCAGCCACGTTGGGACCTGGGTGAGTGACAGGACCACGGGACTGTGAGCAGGTATCCAAGCAGGTGGGGCAGGGCTGGCGAAGTCGCTCTGCAGTCACTTCCTCCCATGTCTGGCGTGATCCCTTATGGGCATGTTTGGTTTTTGTTTTTGCCTCATCTATAGCTTTACAAGTACTTCCTGTATTAGACTCTACTTATATTATCCTAATTTTCATATGCCATCTGTTTTCTGCTGGGAACATTGGTTTTACAGATGTTAATATCATAATTTCAGAAGATCACACCTACCTAAGAGGAGTATGGAAACCAGATGTTTTTATGAAATCATGAAATAACAAAGAAGTTAGAATTATTTTGGAAAATAGAAATGCATGCCAGAATATCTGAGCTCCTTGAAGACTGCGTTCTGACAAACACGCCAGAAATTTTTTAATGGAAAAAAAGTCACATTCACTTTCAGATTAAAAGGTGTTTTCTTATAAAAGTTATCAAACAATTTCTCTCCCTGAATGAGCCTGAGATAAGGCTGAGTCGGGCAGGTGCCTGTGGACGGAAGGGGCAGAGGGAGGTGGCCTGGTATAGGACCTGGAACCTGAGCAGAGCAATGAGAGTCTGCCCGGCAGGGCTCCCCAGCACCCAGGATTGGAGCCCGATCAGGTGCTGGAGGGCACCCCAGCACGGTGGCCGGCTGCCATGGAACGTCAGAGTCGGAGCGGGCTCTGGATGGCATTTGTGTTGGAGTGTCACCCTCCGGATTATCGGGGTCTGAGCAGGGTAAAGGGAGCACGCACAGAGTGGGTGGCAGCATGGAAAGTCAGGGATGTTCAGAGCCCAAGAAGGAGGAAGAAGTTTGGGTAGTGGGTGTTCCAGCACAGTGTCAGAGCCTGAGAAGGCGGGAGAAGGTCTCTACATGGGGGCGTGGAGGGGTCCAGTGCAAGGTATCAGAGCTTGCACAGGGTGAGGGCGGTGTCTATGCGGAGGAAGAGCAGCACCAGGAATCCAGCCTGGGGGACTGGAGCCAAAGAGCTGAAAGGAAGGCATGCTTCTGGAAGAGGGGTAGCAATGGTGGCAGGCAGGTGTGTCAGTGCCTGCACAGCTGTCCATGAGTGATGGTGGCATAGTGGAGGGCGTGAAGGTCCAAGCAGGGTGATCTGGTGATCTTTGCAAATGTGAAGGGTAGCAGTGGTGACATACAGAGGAAGTGATCGCGTAAGTAAATGCATTAAGGAGAATGGAGTCAGGATTCTCGCTACGAAAAAAGAGAGTTCAAAATACCAAAAGGGAGACTATTGGAATGAGCGCTGTGGTGCTGAACTGGAGTCAGAGGTATCAATGTAAGGTCATTGTTTTTAATATGGCATGAGATCCATACGGAAACAAGTAGGATGTCAGCATGTGCGTGTCTGGGGTATGCGATATATTCCTTAGCTCTGAACACAGAATGGAACTGAGAGCAGCAGCACTCCAAAAGCAATGAACGCACATAACACCCGCAACTTGGTGTCTAAATGTTGTTTTCCAGTAAAACAAGAAATTATCAATGTTCCTTGGGGAAACGACTGATTCCAGGGATGAGACGAGGAACACACAAGATGCGTCTGGAGCATCTTTCCTTTAATACAAAGATGACCTCCAAGATGGAAAGGGGAACATAGAAGGAACACATAAGCCAGCTCAAGAGGACTTCCGATGGTCAAATCACAGAAAGTTTAGTACATTAGAAAATGATAAGAGAAATGGATTATAGCCTATTGAATAAAAGCAGAATCCAAGTGTCTACTCTGATAAAAATATATCAATGCATAACTTGAAAGTCAAATGAGTAATGGCTATTTACATAGGTTCATACATAATACCTCCCTTCCAGACACTTCTTAACCACAATGGAAAGCGGAATCCTTGCCCCTAAAACAAGGGGCATCCTGCAAAACAACTGGCCTGTACTCTCTCAAACATATCCAGGTCTTGAAAGGCAAAGAAAGAACTGAGAAATTGTCTCAGATTAAAAGAAACTACATAGATGTGATATCTAAAAAGAACACCATACTTCATCTGTTTGCTATTACTATGACCCTTGGAGAAACTTGAGTTAGATGGTAGTAGTGTACCAACGGTAGCTTCCGATTTTGATGGTTGTTTTGTGATTATACAGGACAATGCTCTAGTTTGTAGAAAATGAATACAATTATTTGAGGGTAATGGGACGCTACATGGGCAAATTACTCTCAAATTGTTCAGAGGGGGAAACACAGGAAATTTTTTGTGCAGGAGTTGCCATTTATATTTAAATCTGATATTGTTTAGAAATCACCCTGAAAAAGTCATTGAAAGGTTTTATCACAATCTAACACTAAGTCTCCACCCCTCAGTCATTTTGAATATGCAAATTTGGTGCTTAATGAGTATTCTTGCTTTTTATAGCAACTTCAGCAAAGGGAACTCAGACATTCTTAGGAAGATAATCTGAGTGATATAATTTATAGGGTAGCAGTTGGCAACATGACAATCCCAGTGAGATTTCTTTCTCTCTTTTTAGCAAACTGCTTCCCCTTAGAAATGAAACTTTAAATATTCTGCTGTGACCTTTCTGCCTGGGAGGAGAGTTTAATTACCTGACCAGTTTACATAAATTATGTCGCCTGTTTGTCTAAAATTGAATCCTGGGCAGAGATCAATATGGCCTCAGAAACGCCAGAGCAAATGACTTCTCTGAATGCCATCAAAGGTCACTGGAACCTTTCCTGCTTGGTGGGGGACACATTCTGTTCGACAACCTGGAGCATGTCATGGGCCTGCTGCCTGCTACCTTGGGTTCCAAGCACAAGAGTATGATTGATAATCAGTTAGAGGACATGGGGTACAAACTCCCTCAGGAGTCAGCTGTATGGGATTAAATGAATACCATGATGAGTCTGATTAATCATTCTCCCCCCAAACAGGGAGGGGGAATGGCACAAAACACACCCAGAGTGTGATACATGAGGCCATGTAGAGGTAAATTGCAGTTTATACTCAGGATCCCGGTAGTAACAGACTGTGCATGTGCTATTTGGTTGAAGATTCAGGGAGAAAGTATCTTTGAATCTTTCCTTCACTCTATTATTATTCCTTAGATGAAGAGGATAGTTGGTGAGGGACAACTGTGTCTGGCCTTATTCAAATAACCACGTTATAAAATATTTCATGCTGGAGGTATACATAAAATGTAAATTGATTTCTGAGAGAGATAGGGTTTTCATCTGGGAGATTCAGAGAGTTTCATGGAGGGTATAATATTTGATTCCGAGTTTCATAGAAGGTATAATATTTGACTGCTAACTGGGAGAAGACATACGACTGTAGTAAATATATGGAAAATGAAAGCAAGAGGAAATAACAAGAGCAATGTCACAGAAAATGTGAAAATCTGAAGCGCAGAAATTATTTCAATATGATCTGAAATTTGAGGCAAAAGAATTGAAGTGAGAGGAGAGCTCATGGTTGCTGAAGTCACACCCTCAGAAAGTATATGAGGTCTGTTCAGAAAAAAGTCCAACCACTGTTAATATAACAAGAACGGTTTGCAAGACATCAATATAACCTGGCAGCCAAGGAGAGTGGACTGGAGTGTGCATGTGTGAACAACGATGACTTCACTGTAACAGTCAGTGGGGGCAGAAGATGCTGTTGAGTGAGCATGTGTACTGTGTGGCTGTCACATTCAAAAAGGCAGAGCAAATACAGCAATGAATCTGCATCAGATTTTGTGTTAGCTTGAACATTCCTTGAAGGTTGAGTGCAATATAGTAGAAGAGACTGATGCTATAAGGAAAACAGTGGGTAATTGTTTTACCAAGTTCCCTTGCGGGGAGAGGGGAACAGTGAGAAGTAGAATTGAGAGTTCAAGTAGAAGAGTATCGCTTCCAGCAGAAGAAGGAAGGAAAAAATAAAAATAAGTTAAGATAGGTGTGAAGTATGTCGGATCTCTTAAGGCTTACAAAGTTCTTCCCCAATGACAGAAACAAAGATAGATAATCCTAAATAATTCAGGACATAAGCTTCAAAGTCTGAGGAACATCAAGCAAGGGCCACAGGCTTGCGGAGCTCTCCTTGGTGCTGAGCACTGGATAGCTGTTTAGATCATTGAAATATAAATGATACCCACAGAAAAGGGTAAGGAACTCCATGTGCATATACCTGAAGGTGATATATAAAAACAATTTTGCTGCTCATACAGGGAATTTCCTCGAATATTTTAAGGTTCATCCACTTGATGAGAATAATTAAATCAAGGAGTGAAAGCAGTCTTGGACTGAGAGTTAGGTAATCTGGAATATAGTCCAGATGTTGTCCCTAATTTTCTGATGACCTGGTCAAATCACATCTTTCTACTGACTCTCAATTTTCTCCTCTTTAAAATGCTGATAATGGGCTCAGTGGGTCTTGTAAGCTTCCCTAGTTCAAAAATAAATGTGTAGAAAGGATTTTTAGAGTTGACAATGTTTTCTTGCCTTTGTGGTCTCATAAAGCAGGGGCCCCAAGTGAGTGTTCAGCAGTAAGACATTTTCAAACACTGTTGTTTGGTATACAGATTATAACTCTTTTTGTGAAAGGTAGTTTGGTACAGCTTTCAAGAGCCTTAGGTAAGTTCATGCTAAAGGAAAAATGAGAAAGCTAGGTATCTCTAGACAACTGTATACAGTCAACTCTTAAACAACATGCATTTGAACTGCATGGGTCACTTAAACACAATTTTTTAAAATAAATACAGTAAACATTTCATTTGCCTTATGGTTTTTTTTTAATTTTTAAATATATTTTATTGATTATGGTATTATAGTTGTCCCATTCCCCCCATCATTCCCCTCCACCCTGCACACCGCCTCCCACCCGCATTCCCCCCCTTTAGTTCATGTCCATGTGTCATAAATTCTTTAGCTTCTACATTTCCCACACTATTCTTGCCCTCCCTGTCTATTTTCTACCCACTGTCTACGCTACTTATTCTCTGTACCGTTTCACCCTCTCTCCTCCTCCCACTCCCCTGTTGCTAACCCTCCATGTGATCTCCATTTCTGTGTTTCTGTTCCTGTTCTAGGTGTTTGCTTAGTTTGCTTTTGTTTTAGGTGCGGTTGTTAATATCTGTGAGTTTGCTGTCTTTTTACTGTCATATTTTTTATCTTCTTTTTCTTAGATAAGTCCCTTTAACATTTCATATAATAAGGGCTTGGTGATGATGAACTCCTTTAACTTGACCTTATCTGAGAAGCGCTTTAACTTCCCTTCCATTCTAAATGAAAGCTTTGCTGGATAGAGCAATCTTGGATGTCGGTCCTTGACTTTCATGACTTGGAATAGTTCTTTCCAGCCCCTTCTTTCCTGGAAGGTCTCTTTTGAGAAATCAGTTGACAGTCTGATGGAAACTCCTTTGTAGGTGAGTTTGTAGGTTCCTTATCCCTTGTTGCTTCTAGAATTCTTTCCTTCATTTTAATCTTGGTTAATGTAATTATGATGTACCTTGGTGTGTTCCTCTTTGGGTCCAACTTCTTTGGAACTCTCTGAGCTTCCTGGACTTCCTGGAAGTCTATTTTCTTTGCCAGATTGGGGAAGTTCTTTATTATTTGTTCAGATAAGTTTTCCACTTGTTGCTCTTCTTCTTCCCCTTCTGGTACCCCTATAATTTGGATGTTGGGACATTTAAAGATGTCCTGGAGATTCCTAAGCCTCTCCTCATTTTTTTGAACTCTTGTTTCTTCATTCTTTTCTGTTTGGTTGTTTCTTCCTTCTTTCTGGTCCACTCCATTGATTTGAGTCCCAGTTTTCCTCCCATCACTATTGGTTCCCTGTGCATTTTCCTTCATTTCACTTATTGTAGCCTTCATTTGTTCATCTAATTTGTGACCAAAATCAACCAATTCTGTGAGCATCCTGATCACCAGTGCTTTTTGAACTGTACATCTGATAGGTTGGCCATCTCTTGGTCACTTAGATGAATTGGCTCTGGGGCTTTGATCTGTTCTCCCGTTTGAGCCATTTTTGTTTTTTGGGGGGCGGGGGAGGTCTGGTCAGGGCTGTTATGTAGTGAGGGGCAGAGCCTTAGGTGTTCCCCAGGGCAGGTCAGCCCAGTTGCTGGGTTGTGACACTGTATGTGGGGGCAGGGTCCAAGAGGGAACAATGGTGCTTTCTCCAAGCTCTCTTGGATTCCAGTCCCTTTTGCCACTTCCCCTTTGCCTGGATTACCTGTGCATGAATGTGGGACCACCTGATCAGCCAGCTGCCTTGCACAGCCTCACTGGGTCTGCCTATTGCCACTCCATGCCTGGGGCCCACTAGCTGCCACCTGGGTGCCTAGGGTCTTCTAACCACTGCCTATGCACCCGGGTCCACCAACCTCCACTTTTTCCTGCTGCAACTTCACCCCTCTTACCAGTCTGGATGAATGGTTGTTGGACTTCCATACAGTTCAATTTTCTATCAGTTCTGGCTGTTTTCTTGCTTCTAAATCTTTGTTGTCCTTAATTTTGGTTGTGTGAGGAGGCACAGTGTGTCCACCTATGCCTCCATCTTGGCCGGGAGTCCTCTGATTTTCTTAATAATATTTTTCTTTAGCATACCTTATTGTAAGAATACTATATATAATACATATAACATAAAATGTGTATTAATGGACTATTTATTACATCAGTAAGGCTTCTAATCAATAGTAGGCTTAGTATAATCAGTCTACCATATCTATGGATTCCAAACTATGGATCAAAAATACATTTTCTCTCTGCAGTTGGTTTGAATTCATGGTTGTGAAACCTGCAGATACAGAGCCAACTGTAGTTAAGTTTTTGCAGTGTCAAAAATCCTACCCAAATTTTTAACTGCATGGGGGGTTGGTGCCCCTAACTCCCACATTGTTCAAAGGTCAACTATATAATTATATGTAATAGAGAAAATTAAAACCAATCAAAATGTCCAAATTCAATGGGAATATTGAATACAATAGTATATGCTGTTACTAACAATAGTTTTGTTTGTAAGTTTAATTAACATAAAGGGCATTGAGGAGTCATTAAAATGTTTGGTTAATTATTTTAAATAATGAATATAAACTGTGGCTTCTACTTCTAAAAGATGTCAATGCCTCCAACACTCTCTTATATTTTTCCTTAGCTCCTATCACCACCCGAAATCTATATATTCTACTTACCATATTTATTTTTTGTCTCTCCTAAGTGAGAAGCATGTTTCATGAGGATCATAATAATTTTTGTTTCTTTTGTTCCCTCCTTAATCCTCATTTCCTAGAAATGTAGTTGGCAGATGGTAGGCATTCAGCAAATATTGTTGAATGAATAAATTTAATGTCAAGTGAAAAAGCAGATAAAATTAGATAAAGAGCATGATGATTCTAATTTTATAAAGCTAAATATATGTGTGTATGTGAGTCTGAATATGTCTTGGGGATTCATCACAAATTTACAATCATCTTGAAATGCAAAAGTGTAAAAGAAGTATAAAATAGCCACTTGCTTTTTTTAAAACTGGGGTGATTTTATTGGACTTTAAATTTAATATGATTATCAGTGAGATTTAGGTGCATGCATGCATATGTGTGTATGTGGATGTAATAATGCTATGTTGATAATTCTTGGTCTTTTCTTTTGGTTGTTTGGCAGTCCTGAATCTTTCTAATTTTCTCCATCTCTATTGCTTCCTCTGTAATCTAAGATTCTACTATCATCTCTCACTTGAACTGCCTCAAAGCCTTTCAGCAGTTCTCTCTGGGATCCCTCTTGATCCTACAATCCACTGTTCATAGAGTTCCTACAATTTAAAACTATAAAATCGATCCCACCATTCCCCTATGAAAAACTCTCAACAACTTTCCTTCACACTCAGAATAAAATCCAAGCTCCTTACTAACCACAGCCTAAAGACACTGGCCAACTTCCCCAACCTCATCCTTTGCCAAGGCCCTCCCACACTCACCTCACTTTACTACACTTTTTTCCTTATCTCTGCCTGAAATGCCCCTCTCTCAGATGATTTCAAGCTGTCTGCTGCTCATCTCTGGGACTCCTTTTAATATCACTTCCGATAGAGACCTCTGGGACCACCATCCACTCCACTTCCACATGACTAATTTTCCTTCTATTGCCTGACTGTATTGAAGTTAAGACATTTATCCTTGTCTCAAATTGTCTTGTCCATTCACTTACATATTTATTGCATATATCTGTCCCCTTCCCTAAAAAAGTAAGCTTCCTCAGGGCAGGAATATTTCCTCCCTTCTCTATATTTCCAGAGCTAACACAATCCTAGATACATGGAGCTGTTCAGCAATTATTTGTTCAATGAATAAATTAATGATTCTGACTTTGGCTCATCTCTACTCCAAAGTGTGTTATTCCTCCCATGGCATTCTCAGGGTATCCCATTCTGGTTCTTACCACTACTCTTGTTTTCCTCCTTAACCTTTTTTTCCTGGGATTTTTTTCCAAGGAAGACTTGGAATTTAAATGAAAAGTTATGGGTAAAGATATGAGCAGAGGATATTCTGGGATAAGGACATATGAGAGCAAGAGGACAGAGAAAAGTAAGGGATTTGAGAGTGCCCATTAACAGCTCTTGTGAAGTCTACAATGGTCATATCAATCAGAAGTCTTTTGCTTATAAGAGAGACAGCCAAACCAAACTGCTTTAAGTGAAATAAGTAAAAAAAAAAAAAAAAAAAATAGACGAGAGTTAGAGAGGGAGGGAGAGTGAGATGGAGGAGAGAGAGAGGGAGACGCAGAAAACTTATTAGCTCATGTTACAAGAAAATTTAAAAGTATATTGGCTTTAGGCATTGGTGAATTCAAGTAATCAAAGAATATTATCAGAAATGTTTCTTTAATCTTTCATATCTGTTTCTTCTACACTGGCATTTTTTTTTCAAGTAATTTCTTCTCAGGTAGAAATGACCACCAAAAATTTCAGCTTAAAATATAAGAGCTTAGTAGTATCAGTAACTAGATATCACTTCTTTCCCAATAGCTATAGCAACAATTTCAGGAGGTCTTTGCTGGCCAGTTATTGCCTCATAACAAACTACCCCTAAAACTCATATTTAAGACCACAATTTATTCTTGCTCATGAGTATGCAGGTGGAATTTTTGGTCCTGTTAGTCTCAGCTAGTCTCATTGATGTAGCTGAGGTCAGCTCTGGGTCAGTTGGCTCTGCTAATCTTGTCTGAGTTCTCTACATGTTCAGGCGATGGCACACCTGATGTTCTAGAGTGTTCTAGCTGGGACAACTGGGCTTTCCTCCATGTGTCTCATCCTCCAGCAGCTTAGCCCAGACTTTTCTCCTGACAGAGGATGGTTCTGAGAAAGGGTGGAAATTCACATAACAATTTGAAATTAGGACTTAGAATTAGCACAGGATGGTTTCTGCTGTATTTCATTGGCCATACCAAGTCACAAGGTCAGTCCACACTGAAAAGCTTGGGAAGAACTTGGTGGAAAGAGCTGCAAAGTCACGTTGCAAAGGGCATGGATACAGGATGGTGGAAAAGAGAGATTTTTTTTTTTTTTTTTTTTTTTTGCAGTCAGCCTCATACTAGACTTGGGTCCAAAGCTCATCAGTAAATTGGCTCCTATGAACCAAGTGTGGACAGAAAGCTTAAAAGTGATGATTGCTAAGGGGCAAGTGAGGTGCTGTTTCTGTGAGAAGTGAGATGATGAGAAAGCAAACCCAGCCATTGCCACTACATGGATGTACAAGCAGAAAGTCAATTTATCATAGTGATTTGGAGCGTAAGGTTTTCATTCAGGATGTTGATGTTAAAATCATAACACCACCACTTAGTAGGTGTGTCTCACACGTTACTTCACCTCTCAAATCCCAATTTTCTCATCTGCAGTACAGAAATAATCAGTTTTTCCCTCATGGAATTCTTTTGAGTATTAAATAAGACAGTACAAGAAAGTGCTTAAAAGAGAACTAAGCATTTACTAACTGTTCACTAAACCTTAGCTGTTTTGTGATCTTCTTTGCAGCATTAAGATTTTGAAAAATTTTGACACAAAGAGACGTCAGAATCATCCTTTAAAGGAAAGAAGCTGGCTTTCTTTACAATGATGGACTGAGACTCCTCCTGTGTATATCCACTATTTTTGCATTTCTGTATTCAGTTTCTAGTATCATATTAGAGGCTTGGGGGGAATATTCTTCTATAAAGAAATCTAGGTAAATTTCAGGCCTAAGAAAACAAAAGCTATAAACGTAAGCCTGTGGCAAGGGCGCAAACCTGTGTCAGCATGGTTTCAGGGTAGGACTGGAGTCCATCATCAATTATTAAACAAGGTCAATATTTGCGGCACGGAGAAGCATTTTAGCATATATTATTTATGCAGATGGTTTGTAATAGGTACACTCCATCCTTGAACAGGGAGTTTCAAGAGTGGAATACTGTTAAAAAGAAAACTACTTGGCACAGGATATAAGACATTCTTTTTCAGGAAAATCTTTCTCTCCCTCTCTCCCTTTCTCTCACTCCACCATCTTATTTCTCTTCAAGGAACAAATCTCTAACAAATCTCTAATTGCTGGGCTGTATATACACTACAATCTAGTATAATATCTGATATTATGCCAGGGGCTGTAGGGAAGGTACAAGGAGGTTCTAGGAAAAACAAATGCTGGTTCTGGCCCTTGGGAAGCTTCCAGTCTGGCTTGAGCAAATATGATTGCAAGTATGAAGCAGGGAAGAAAACGGTCTATAATAATAAATGCCTAACATGGGATAGAGACAGATGTTTACTAAATTAAGTTCAAACAAGAGGTGAGATCAATATCATGATGCACAAAATATAATAGGTAGCATTTCCCCCCAAATTTGAAAGATGACCATGTGGGAAGGGGAGAGAGGTGGTCAGATGTTGCATTCTCAAGTTGAGAAGTCTTAGAAGAGAACAGCCTAGCGGTGGCAGTGAGCTAGCTGCCCTTGGAGAGGAAGGTGCCCATTGGAGGAGATGCACTTCGGTTAGGGAGGTAGAAAGAGCCAAGTAGTCAAGATGTGACTATCCCAATCCTTCATCCACGAGAAAATATGACCACCAAAATGAGGCCATTAAACTTGATCTTATAAGCAATACAGACTGCTGTCAAAGGCCAAAGGCACTTTTTTACTCAGGACATAATATTAACAACATTTTATTGAATACCTACTGTGTGCCAGTCCTGTGCTACAAGCAATAAGGATGTAGATAGACATGCTGATGAGCTTCTTCTGAGGAACCGCTGGGGGGTTCACACACACACACACACACACACACACACACACACACACACACCCTCTGCTATGTATAAAGTTTGAATTGCATTAAGGGAGGTATAAATGGCCATTCAGAGGTTAGATAGCTTTGGACAGAAGGAAAGAAAATGTGTATGTGACTGTCTCATTTTAAAACTTTCACTAGAGTGAACTCAAGTCACCTCTCTGGTTATAGCAAGCAGTTGTTAATTTCTAGGCTTAGCTAGAAAACTCAGGTTCTTCATTTTTGATGCCTTGTTTCAGAAACCTAGCAAGCCTGTCCATCTTTGGTAAGAGCATTTTCCCCGTGCTCTGGGCGTCGTTCCGGCTCCAATTACCTGTCATCAAGGACTCTCCTTAGCATTTTGCCATCGCTTCAGCTCTGAAGCTGAAAGTGGAAGGTGCTCAGTAAAAAAAAGTTCTAGCTCTCTGGAAACAGGTGTTTCTTGCCCCTTTGAAGCTCTGGCTTTATACTAACAGCTGAGAAGTGCATTGAGGCAGATAGCACCTCTTCTAATCCCATCCATTGGGGCACTGTGCTCCTCCTGGGACACAGACATGACACGAAAAACCTGTAGGTTGTCTCCAAAACCATCAGACAGTAATTACTGCTAAGTATCAACTCCTCTCCTCCCATCTAGCCTGACATTTTTAATAATAATAGCTGGTCGATTAAGGGCTTCCAGTGTGTCTGAACTAAACCTTTAACATACAATATATTTTCATTCCTTACAGAAATGAGGCAGGGATCATTATCATGTGTCTTTTACAGGTGAGATTGAGTAGAGGTTAAATAATGTCCCCAAAGCCACTTACCTAGTAGCTCCTGAGAGCTAGGATGCAAATGAAGGTGTGTGGAAATGGTGCACATCTTTCTGAATTTACCCCAATATCTCATCCATAATAAAAAGACTCTTCATGGGGACAAGGGAATACGTATGTCAGCTCTTGAGGATACTCTTATACTGTAGCAAATAATCAATACACGTTTGTTGAATGAGCAAATTAATTTGTGCCATATGTTTCATATATTCAGATCGATTCATATTTATCTATCAAAATGCATGCATCGATATGCAAATATGCTATATGTAAATTCTAAAGTGTCACATATAGGCAATTATCTATTATTATTCTGTCTCCTACTAGGTGATAAGCTATGTATGGATAACACTATGCCTCCTTATTGCTGCACGATAACTCCTAGTAAAATGCTCAGCTCACAGTAGGCACTCATTACATATCAGTTGAATTACAGCATAAATGTACATATATACTTATCAAAGAATATACATCTAAATGTTTTACATATATACAGTTCTACATATACATGTGCCATATGACATATGATGTTATTCCTCCACATGCTTGCCATCATTTCTCAATGGCCTAAGCATGCTTCTAGGATAAATCTTTGGAGTTATTTACATCCACCAGTAAGGACAGTACAAGCGACCAGATCTGGAGAGTTATAATCAAAGTAACTGAGAAAAATGTGAGCCAATAGAAAAATATCTATTTCTGAACTCTTGTGACATCAATGTGTTGCTGGACGTGAAGGAAACACAAAATCAGGATACAGTTGCTACCTTTTAGGCTGTTGCTGGGATTGGGGTAATGAATTCCACCCATTAAACAAGCAGAGAATAGCTCAGGACGATATGGGGTCCTGGCCCCGGGGTCCGTGGGAAGAGCAAGCATTGTGATTGCTCATGGGCAGCCAGAGAGTCTAGAAACACAGGACTTTTCATGGTAGCTGTTCTGAATGTCAAAAGATTATAAGCATTTAAAAATGAGTGAAAAGAAGAGGCAAGGGACAGAAATCAGAATCTGTGAAGTCTGGAACCAGCTATGGTGGGCTCCTCACCTTGGGGTCTCCTTCTCCCACCAACTTTCTGGTTGACTTCATCGGTTTTCAGTAACCCCATCTGCAGAATGGTCATTGCAACAGCAGCTGCTGTTTATGCTTGCCATGCAATCCAAAGATACCATGGATGAAGTGGTTAACAATTGCCTGCCATGGAGGAATGACTCAGTCAATGTTAGATCTGTTAACTTCTCCTATTGTAAATATAACTTGGGAAGTTAAAGAGTCAGAATACTGGAGCTGGAAGTTGTTACACACCATCAAATCTAACTCAGTATCATCTAGACGTAGTGAAGTTTCTTTTAACCATCCCACTTCCGAGGACAGGTGGTAATTCAGCCGAATCAAGCAAGACGTTTTATCGGTGTTTGTCTATCAAGATAGGTCTTTTTTTTCCTTTTTATTAAATTCATTGGGGTGACACTGGTTAATAAAATTATGCAGGTTTCAGGTACACAATTCTACAACACACCATCTGTGCACTGTATTGTGTGTTCACCACCCCAACTCAAGTCTCCTTCTGTCACTATTTATCCCCCCAAATGTCTCACTGATTTCTCCCATAGCAGGGCCACGCTAGAGGACCTTTATAAGACCAGCCTAATACAGTGTGTTTCTGCATTTTCATCAGGAATGGCAACCAAGGTCAATCTATGTAGAGATGGGCTTTCAGCAGCAACAGTGATTTCATTACGCTCAATGAGTTTCATCGAAAAACTCTTCCAGAGAATGATGGGAGTAAAATATGCTCATGTTCCTCTTCTGTCCCTTTATTAATGAATTAGAGTACACAGAAACTCAATAAAAGTGACAAAAAAGGCTCAGGAGCATCATTGAAATCATCCTTACCAGGGGCCACCTGCATCCCACAAAGTCACATTCCCATTAAGAGGTTTTACTTACCCAGAGAACGATGCCACTCTCTACTGAGTTTGCACTATGTGTAGCAGGAATGACTCATTTGAATGGTGGCAGAGCCCCAAGCATGCAATTTGAGCCCTGCTGCTTTGGGATTTCATTGGCTTTGCTCTGGTCTTGGCTCAGTCCCTTTCTGGACCACACTTTTAATCAAGGTCTAACCCCCTTTGTCTCTTGCCTATTGAGAGAGCCTCATAACTGGTACTCTTAACCACAGACTTGTAAATTCCCTACTCTTTAAAAAAGTCACCTAGTGGCTCCTCAGTTCTCATTGCGGCTGGTGTTGTTATTATCATCACCACCATAGTCATTGTCATCATAATTATTATAATTATTTCTGGATAAAATCCAAACTCGTTGGAATAGAGCTCAAGATCTTGAAACTAGTCAATACTACCAGCTTTATAATAATTGGGATGAGCATTATTTTTTCAAAGTTAGTAAGTTCCAGGTCCAATAGGACCAATGGTTTACTTCCACTATTTCATTGCATTCTCACAACAATCCTGAAAAGTATTCTTTTCAGACCCACTTAACAAATGAGGACACTGAGGCTGGGAAAAGTCATGTATCTCACTCCAGACCACATGGTCAGTAAGCAGCACTAAGAATTCAAACCCAAAATTGCTCCATTCTCAAACCTACATTGTCAACCACCATTCTCTCAGCCTCACCTCCAGTTACCCCTCCCACCCTCCCAACTCACCCATACTCAGTTGCTGGCTCCTCTAAGGAAAACAGATCTCTTCAATTCTTTTGGATCTTTGCACACACGTTGGCTTCTCCATGGAATTCTAGAACCGATTGCAGCAAAGAAATCACCTCCAATGTCACTGTAGCAGATGCTGTGAGCACCCCATCCTGTTCACATGTGCACAGCTCATGCCCTCATCTGTCAGCAGCTGCAAGGACTGGCTCCTAATGCAAACTATTCTTCTGTGCGCCCTTCCCCAGAGAGCTTGCCCTTGGCTTTCAGGAGCCACCTCCCCTAGAGATGTCCAGAAGGTGACCACACACCCCCACCCACCCAGGACAAATGATTGACTGATGGGGAACAATAACAGACCAGGCCGCTGCCTTAGGCAGAACAAAGTGTGTGGTGCAACTTGAAAGCACATCTTTGCATAGCTATTTCCTCTGCCTTATCCTGTTTCCCTTCTGCCTGGTTCCACTAAGATTACACCCTCAGTAAATCCTCATCTTAGGCTCTGTTTCTGGTGAACTGACCTAAGACAGTCACTTCCTCTGTGATGTCATTTCTGATCTCTCCAGAAACGCTTTTCATTTTTATGGTGAATGCTCATAGAATATAGTTCCATTATGGCATCTAGTGCATTGTTCTGAAAATATCGTATTGAAAGTCCCTCTCCTCTAAAAGGTCATCAATTATTCTGGGTCCAAGATTGTGCCTTCCTCATTATCACATCACATTAAAGTCCTCTCCTTATTATTATATAATGGGCCAGCCTTCCCTTTGCCTTCTCAATTAGACCCCCCATTCCTCTGTCTTCTTTATCCAACTCGGTTTATCTTCCTTTCTCACTCCCTCACTCCTCAGACTTCACAGAAGTGCAAATTTAGGATTACAAATCATTTTATCAGAGCCAGCCAGGTGACCCCTCACAGCCAGACACAAATGTGTAAACTCTTTAACCTGTGAAGGTCATGCTTTTCAGAGGGAGGGGCGAAATGTCCCACTAAGGGATATACATTTCTCCAATCTCATTAATAAGCTCATAAAAAGAGTTAAAGACAACTTCATGAAGATAGACTGGCTTCTGTGATAGTATGTTGGCTGAATGAAATATTCATAAAAACACAAGACGTGCCTGCGTCAGATTCCTCCATGAGGAGGTCTGAGACCATAATTGACACTGTTTCTACTCATTTGTCCGGTGTGTGGCTTCATCGTCCTTTCTATCTGGGCTAGTTTTTGTCATAATCAAATAAGCTTTAAAACACGAGCTGGGTAGCTAAACAAAAATCATTCACTGAGAGCTTGCTGCTCTAAATACAGGGCCTCAATTAATGGTCACAACCACCCTAGAGGCTAAGTATTCCTAAACCTCTGTGCTAAGCCACTGAAGATCATCAGAAAGTCTGATTTGTTTGCCAAAGGTCACACAGGTAGCAAGTATCAGAGTTGGATTTCAATCCTAGTTGACCTGGCCTCAGTCTACTCTGTTCACTGTACCATATTTTATGAGTTGGGACAGAGAAGTAACGACTGAATGGTGATCAAGGGAAGGCGAGAAAGGGTCCCTTTACTTTAAATAAACTCATGAATGGGCAAAATGCAGAGGGGGTAGGTTGCACTTCCAGCAATGAGAGGAAATCTTCTCTCAGCCAGTAGAGTGCTCTATTTATATTGTTGGGTGTGATATGGAAGATGGGAGGCTAAGTAAGCAGACATGGGTAGCACTGGAGACAATGGACCAGTAGTATTGTTCAACCAAAGCAAAGATATGATAAGGCAAAGGATGTTCAGTGGCACCTTTCTGAATGGGTGAAATTAGTCTGATGATCAAGAACAAGTTAATAAAATCCATCACTAAGATCCCAGCCATCAACTGGATGGAGTTCCCAGAAGTAAGAAGGAACCTCCATCTGTGAAAGTCAGATGTTTTAATGTAGGGTTTCTTGAATAAGAGAATAGGCATAAATCTTTGTTGAGGAGCAAGGAAAAGGCATGAAGGGAGAGTCAGACGAACCAGGCATAAGTAAGATGTAGACCGCAACAGTCTTAGGTTTGCAAGACAAGACCCTCTCCCACAGCCCCTGAGCCATGTTGGCCTCCTTTCTGCCTCAGGACCTTTGCACATGCTGCTCTCTCTGCCTAGGACACTCTTTGTCCACTTCTTCACTGAGATAACTACCACTCACCCTTTAGAGCTTAGTTGAAATGTTCTACCTTAAGGGATACCTTCTCTAATTGGTCCACTTACCCTCACAGTATGTTCAATGAGTCAAGTTTAGGTCACTCCATGTGATTAGTTTGGGTATCATGGCAACATCAAATTGCTATAAAATCCCTAAATGCCTACTTTTGATTCCTGTACTTTTGTCATCAGCATTGGGTCACAGAGCATCCTTTGAGCAGCCCTACTCTAACATGTCGCTTTATATTGCTGAAGCTGGCTACAATGGTGAACAGATTTTAGGTTTACATGACCCATCTGGAAGAAACATACTGTAATTTTCCCGAGATACAAGTTGGAAAATGACCAGCAGATAAATTGTGGTGTTTTTGTTTTTGTTTAGACTTCCCAAGCTCAAAGGTAAAACTCAGCAGGGTTGAAAGTAGACTAGATGAACACACAAGCAAACCTTTGACTGTTTCCCTATAACATATCTTTGCATTAAAGGACTAATATAAACTATTTGCCTGTTCATTACTAGAATACATAGATGATACATCACAATTTAGAGCAAGATTTATGGAAGTATGAACACTTAGGTACAGGCTGGTAATTTTTCCCTATACTAAACTTCAATTATCATCAATCATAGCTTAATCTAGCTCTGATTCTTGCATTATCTCATTCATTCTTCATAGGATCCAGGCCGTGCACGGTAAACAATCTCCGCTTCGCTATGCAGAGGGCAGACCCATATATCTAGTCCCTTAAGCAACAATGTGGGTAGGAGATGCTCTTCTGCTCTGAGAGTTTCAATGTGTCTCAGTTTGACAATGCACAACCTACCAGAGAGAAGGAATCTTTCCTGCAATCTAGTTGAACTCCATTTCTTGATAAAGCAAAAAAAAAAAAAAATCTCTCTCTCCTGCTTGCAGCTTTTTATTTCCTTTCTATTTCATGGACAGAATATAATTTCAGGTAAGAACATTGGGTAGTGGAATGTTCCTAGGGGGCCAGCTGGAAGAAACAAAACGAACCAAAAAAGTCCTCAAGGATAGTCTTGTTCCGAGTGAGAAAAACTGCCTTGGCAATGAGTTTTTATGTCACCGCAACCTTCTAACGTGCCTCCTTGGTGGAATAATGTCTCATTATCACACAGAGTGCTCCTCGTGGAAACATGATCTCAACAGTTTTTATACCTGTCTGATCCCTTCGAACCAATTGATTGTCTCATCTAGAGGATGATTCTTCTGTAATTTATTTCAAATGTTTAAAAATGCCTTTCAGCAAAGTGGAGGAAACGCACTTTGATGCAATGGGGGTTGTTTCTTTTTGCACTGGGTGCTCGTTGGGTTTGGTGGTTGTGCCCAAGTCAGGAGGCTGTTGTAGACTGCTGTTTCCTGGCAAATCCGGACCTGGGGTCGGTGACTAAAAATGCACAGCTGGGTCAGTGACCAGGTTCATGTTGGCCAACCAGGTTTAGCTGAGACAGTAGAGAAATAAAAATGACCCTGACTTTATGAGGCCTTTATGAAGACTCTTTCTGAACAAATTCTTGATCTCACTCATATCCACCTTGGTGACCCTGAAAGCAATTTTTTTGTTGTTGTTTTCAGCTCAACCAACCCTTCCTCTCACACACCTTCAGAGAGTATTGGGGGTTTCTGAACTTTTCAAGCAACAGAAAACTGCTTTGAGTTGTTTGCAAAACATTTTAAAACTTCCAAGTGCAACTGGGGCACCAGTGTATTCCTCACTTTTAATTTAAGACTGACTGATTCAAGACTGTGAAGTTGTCGGAACTCCAACGTGTCGTATACTCTGTTAGGTTCCCATTTAAAATTGGTTCCTCATGATCAAACTGTTCCCACTCGGGACTTTGTGTTATTTATCAGAGAAGAAGGGTGTGAACACTGAAAAGGAGAGGGTGCTTGATGTGTAAACCATGTGCAAGGCGTTTTGCAAGGTTGCTGCAAAATATCATCTCATCAAATTGTCACCATGACCCTGCGAGCAATTACCATATCTCCATTTTTATCATGAGGAAAGTGAGATTCAGAGAGATTAGGTGACATGCTCAGGTCACATAATAAAGTTGGCGTAGTCTCTGAGCTCATGGCTAGGTACCTGGTCTTCACTCCCTAGGAATCTCATCTAGTCCATGGATTGATGTTCCATTTACACATGGTTTACTGCCAAGATCCCAGTGATCATTCTAAAGTATGAATCATATCATATTATCTTCTTACTGAGAACATGCCAAAGGGTTCCTAATGCCTCCACAAAACCTTACCATCGGTCACAAGATACAGGTGGCCTGGCCATTAGCTACCTCTCCGATCACAGCTTCCTTCACCCCCTGCCCCTCCTCTTATTTCTATACTCCAGCAACACTAGCCTTCTTCCCTTCATCCAAACACACTCTCTCTTCCGATTTATTTTTCTCCATAAAATGGATTAGTACCAGAAATTTTCTTATTTGCTTGTTTTTGTTCTATGCTTCACTCCAATGTAAGTTTTATGAGGGCGGAGGCTTTGTCTCTATTTGTGACCTTTTAATAGTGAGCAGCCCAGAGTCAAAAATTACTCTACACTGGGAGATTTCCCACCTCCGATGGCTCGTATGTGCTGTTCCCTCAGCTTCACTTGTGCTTGGCTAACTCTATTCATCCCTCTGCTTTCACCCTAAATGTCACTGCCTTGGGAGGCTGTCCCCAACCCCTCACACTTGGAAAGCTCCTGCTTCACGTTCTCATAACATTCATTCCTTCAGAGTTTTTACTGAAATCTGTAACTACAGATGAGTGATGGTTCTATGATTCGCACGTGCCTCCTCCACGAGACAGAAGGAATCACAAGAAAGGAGCTATGTCTGTTTTATTCAATGGAGAGCCTGCTGAGCCTATCAAAGAGCCTGGCATGTAGTAGATATTTAATAAAATGGAAATGAATAAAAGAAGGAATAAATAAATGGGAACACAGGAGGCAGATTCATGGAGCAGTGTGGAGACTGCCTCCCAAAAACCTTAACGGAAGTCTTAAATTGCAGTTGCCATCATCTGGGTGGAGAGTACATATCAGGCAGGGCAGTGTGTAGATGGAGGGAGGTCAGATTTTCTGCAAAGTAGCAAAGATGAAGGAGGATAAAGGAGGGCAAATGGACGAAGAAGGTGTGCATGAGTATGATGACAGTTCCCTAGGCAACGATTTGTAGAATTTTTCCACGTGTGGAAAAGAGAGCAAAATAGAAGGCTCACAGCAAAAGATGAAAAGACAAAGAAGAGATAGAAAGGGTGTCCAACTGGAGAGGTACGGGAGGAAGGCAGGTCAAATGTTGGAGAAGAGGTGGAGAGAGCAAAGAGAAGTAAAAGCCTCTTAGTTCAAAATCCATGCAAAGATCGTGCTTCATTATAGTGGAGAAGAGCAGTCTTAAAGGACTTTGAGTGCTCAGACACAATCAACTTGCAGTAACTAAATTACACAACGTTTTCTACAGGGATTTTTCAACCACATGAGAAACCTCTAAGTTTTGCTTCAAGTGTGCTAGCTGCTACTGTGGTCTGGTAGAGATGGTTACTTGCCTCTTCAGTAAGTATCCCTCCTTCTTCCTTGATAACAGCAACACTCTCAGCTAAAAAACAAAACAAAACAAAACAAAAACAACATTTCCTAAGCTCTTTTGCACAGGAGTAGCCAAAAACACGTAAGGGAAAGCATTTAGGTAGAAATTCCAGTGGAGCTACTTCAACATGAGCTGAATTGGGTAGGAGGTAAGACCTGTTGTTTTTCCTTACTCCTTTCTCATTCCTTCTGTCTGGTGTGTTTGTTGGAGTTCCAGCAACAGTAAGGGACCATGAAGCCGCCTTGAGAATGGAAACTAAGTGCCAAGGAAGGGCTAAGCAAGATAGAAAGAGTTTGGACCTCTGATATTTTTTTATTCACTTTATTTGTTTTATATTTAGTTTATATGCATTAAAATGAAGCCTTACATGTTGGGTGACTCTTTGGGGGGGTTTCATATATTCAGCCATACGTGATTCCAACAGATGCATGAAGCAAATAAAATCTGGCTTACATGCCATTTTCAATGCAAAATAACTTTCAGAGCAAGGAAGCAGGACTTCAGCAAAGGCCTTAACATCCCGAACCTCTCTCTGTTCTCTGTAAATTATGGTTGCTTAATAATTCCCTTGCAGAGATTTCGTAAGGATTAAATCAAAGTCTAGAGTATGCCTTGCACAAATTAGTAGCCCAGTAGTTATTGTAATTGTGCAAAATTTCATTTACTAGAAATAAGTCAATATTCATTTATTTATTCAGTCAATATTTTAAACAATTATTTTGAAGTGGAGAAGACAGAAATGCAGTCTGCATAGTTATGGCACACAAGGCTGACTGGCCCCGGCCAACAATAGATATTTATGGAGTTGCCATTGGCCCTTGGCAGATTGAGAAGAAAGAAGCAAATAGCCAACACATAGTTTTTGTATTTTAATACAATCCTATATTTGCAAATTGAGCCATATAACTGCAGACAATACCCAGCACCACTTCCTGACAGCTCCACCCACTGTGGCTTCTTGTTCCTGACCCCACTGTTCACAGCTTCCTTTGGTGTTCACTCAAAACTGGGATTTTACAATGTTGGTGTTATTGGTGTTTTGGAACTGATAATTCTTTGTTGGAGAAGAGTATGCAATGCATTGTAAGATGTTTAGCAGCATCCCTGACCTCTTCCCACTGAATGCCAGAAGCACCTGTCCCCCTCCCTAAACTATGACAATAAAATGTGTCTGGAGACGTTACCAAATACACCCTGGGGAGCCAACTCCCTTCCATTGAGAATCAGCACAATGAGATTTAAAGTGCCCCAACACAGGGAGGCTTGCCCTGGAGCTTCGTGCTTTGCACTGAGGTTAAACTTCTCCGAGGACTAGCCCTGACTCAGATTGCGTAGCCTCAGGAGTCCAAGTCTTCCCACACAGCCTCTTCAGGATGTCTTCCTTGTGCCTATTGTTTTTCTATAGAGCACATCTGAGACCACTGTCTTGAAACAAAGGCGTGGTTTCAGCTCCTGGACAAAGCCAAGTTCACGTCCTTCCCCAGGACATCAGATGCCCCACCCTGCCCTCACCTTCCCCTTTGCTGAGCTCACTCCCCCAGGTGACATTAGGACTCCCTGTTGCAGGATCTCCTAGACTCAGTACTTCCATTTTGTAACACTTATCATTGGAATTAATGGCTTGAAGAGTATTCATTCAACTTTGAACCTTGCTGTGGGCAGGGTCCATATCTGACCTGGCCTGTGCACTATCCTCAGCATCATGCCCGTGAACTGGCATGAAGCAGATGTTCAGTGAATGATAGAGGGTTAAAAAACTAATCTTATGAACCAAACATTTAAGGAAAAAGACAGAGAATTTACTACACTGACCATTCTGTGACTTTTGAAAGAGTTCCTGTATATAGAAGAGAGATCTGAGCATTTGCAAATTTGGCAGTTGCTAATCTTCCTTCTGTCTTTCCATTTTTTTTTTTTTTCTTTCTGAATTGAACTGATGGGGAAAGCTCAGAGACTGAAATACATGTGCTAGTCCTGGGAATATCACAGCACAGTGCAAATTTTGGAAGCTTCTGGAAGCCAGCCGATTCTAAAACTCACAATTCGTTCATTTCAAATGTCCATCATGTGGGTGTTTTCTAAATTGGAACTTGTAAAAAGAACTCATTGTTCAGGAGTATTATTTAATACTTGATGGTTTCCAAGAGCCCTGTCATGTTTAGTTAATACAATCAAAGAGAATCTTTCTAAGAAAGTCTCTGAAACTTTCGTTTCAAAATAGAAGTCACAAACTGGGAGATTCAAGGTCATGGCTAGCCAACAGGATGTTTTATTGGTGTTTGCTTGAACCAAATTGAGACTGCCTAGAGAATGTTAAAAACCAGTTACCAACATTAAAATCCTAGATTTCTAGCTTTTTGTGGAAAATGAGAAGATCCAACCATGTTGGGACTACCTTCCCTCATGCCAACATGTGGCAGGACTGGAGTCGAATTCTACCATTTAATGAGCCAGCAGCGTTCAAGTTCTACCGCAACCACTGCGTCTGCTCGTTGTCAGTGAGCCCTTGGGGTCTGGTAGCTTCGTAATCCCCATTTGCTGCCTTGCCTTGTTCCCATCCTTAAGAAGAGTGCATATTCCTAATTTATCTCTGATAGTAAAAAGCATGCACATACAAAATCACAGAGGGTCTATCTCTAACCACAGATCTATACGCTTTTCACACTTGATGAGTAATTAGTCTAATCTACCAATTTTTAGAACTGTGCGCTCCAATGTGGTAGCCACTAGCCATGTGTGGCTATTTGAATTTAAATTAATTTAAAGCAAATGAAATTCAAAACTCGACTCTTCAGCCATGGTAAGCACATTTCAAGTGCTCCACAGCCAGCTGTGGCTGACAGCTACTATGCTGAAGGGCTCAGCCAGAAAGAAGGTCCCCCATCATGGAACCTTCTATTAGATAGTGCTGCATTAGAATATTTCTGATAAACAGAAAGTTAGAAGAAAGAGGAGCAC